>CM038622.1:394875-418886 GCA_021554675.1 Leuciscus idus | reverse complement strand
GTGAATTAATCATGATGTGCCCCCTCAAGTAAAGGCATGAAACATGAAGTTATCTGTCTGTCATCATCTCCAGCTGTGGTCATCAGTATCATCCTCTTGTTAGCTGATGTTTCCTGATCTCAGCTCTGTGTGATGGGCGTCAGACTCTTCTGTAGCCGCTCCACTCGTTCATTCGTCCTCCTGTTTGTCAGTTAATGAGGGACAAGCCGCTTCTGTTTTCCCAACATTTTGTCTTTTGCTTCAGTGTGACTCCCGTTGGGCGCCGGCCGTTAATCGCAGGGCCCGTGAAGAACGAGTCCAACAAGAGCCGTGTGATTGTGAAGAATGGACACAATAGCCTGTGATTTCAGTGTGTACTCTCGCTTTGATTACGCCGATCTGCTGCCAATCTCAGAGTCAACACGACTGAAACCAACATCTCCAGGCAAAATCACGTCTCTTCAGACACACGTGTGATTCAGAGAGAAGTCAAGAGGTCAGAGGAGCTTTTTATACACAAACCACTGGAAAAACTCCACTGTTTGAACAACCGCAAGATTCAAGGAGAAAATGAAAAGCACAGAAAAGAAATCCGCCGTCTTTATGTTGCACACTCAGAATGTGAGCCTGTGTTCACAAAGTCCAGGTTATTCTCCACCGCATCTTCATTCTCTGACATCATCGTTCACAAAGTCCAGGTTATTCTCCACCGCATCTTCATTCCCTGACATCATCGTTCACAAAGTCCAGGTTATTCTCCACCGCATCTTCATTCTCTGACATCATCGTTCACAAAGTCCAGGTTATTCTCCACCGCATCTTCATTCCCTGACATCATCGTTCACAAAGTCCAGGTTATTCTCCACCGCATCTTCATTCCCTGACATCATCGTTGTAAGAATAACGACTCGGGGTAAATGTGAATTAGCTCAAGACTATAGGGAATATTAATATTTATAACGCATGGTCATAATTCATAAGTCGCATGTACATTTATTTTATCAATTATCGAGATTACCTTGTTCTGTACTGTCTGATCATTACAGTTAAGAAGGGGTATCCCTTTTAAACTCCACGAAAGTTTTATCTTCTGGCCGCGAATATCAAACTTTCTGAGTTTATGAATTAAAACTACTCAAGGTAGTCAATATCGAGCTTGTAGCTTAGATCTTGAAGTTTCATTGACTTTTATAAGGTGGGTTTTCAAACACAGAGACAATTAAAAGTATAAATGGGTTTATTAATAAAATGGCACACACTAGAGATTATATAAACTACAAACATAAACGTACGTAAAAATGCAAACACCAATAAACATTTAACCGAACAAAAACATGAAATGAAAGAAAGAAAGAAAGATATAGAGGGAAGATAGAGGGTAACTTAAATCACAGACCTAAGACCTAGACACCTGGAACAGCTTTTATAGGAATCAATATACTTGCGAGTTGTGGTACTCTTTCAGTGTGATGCTGAAAAGGGGACGCGCGCGTGCGCGTGTCCGGCTGGTTTGCGTCTAGCTTTGTCTTCTGGGTCGTTTCGCAAAACGATGTAAAGGCTCACTTGAATTTAACGTTACCGAGAAAGTTCAGATTCGTCTCCCGGGATGGGAGAGGCTGGAAATCTTAGTTGCAGAGACCGGCAGCTACGACTCGAACATGGGTTCGTTCGATGGAGAAGGCCAGGGCCTCCTTCAGATGTTCCTTGGAGAAACGCCGCGCCGAGGCAGAGGGTCCAGAGAAGTTGGATGAGTTGGAAGCGGAAGGATGAGAGAAGAGAG
This sequence comes from Leuciscus idus, assembly GCA_021554675.1. Taxonomy (NCBI): domain Eukaryota; kingdom Metazoa; phylum Chordata; class Actinopteri; order Cypriniformes; family Leuciscidae; genus Leuciscus; species Leuciscus idus. The sequence goes on along the minus strand of CM038622.1, from coordinate 417,127 downwards.
AGATGAGGGGGCTTCTGCCGTTTTATCAGACATCTGGTTACGCCCCCTCTTGGAACGACAGCGAATCAGATTGTCTTTTCTGAAGCGGGAAAATTCTCTTTGTGTGAAGAAGAAAACGCCTACTTTCACCATATGTCTTATGAGAGAAAGAATTCATATTTCTTCTTAAGATTGTACACCTGGAACAATACATCTTACTGTAATACTATGTGCGGGACTGGTTGAATTAAAACAGGGCGGTCAGACAGATACCAAGAATTACAGGTAGATATTGGACACACATGACATTACGTTCATATGCCTCATTACACACAAATAAAGCTTGATTAAACACACAATAAAATTGTCAGTGTTTCCGTTATGGCAAATGACGACACTTTGAGAAACATAGGAATACGTATCAAACATTTAGTGGCTTGTTATGTGGAAGAATATCTGTTTCCAAAGTTCCAGAGTGTGTGTGTGTGTGTGTGTGTGTGTGTGTGTGTGTGTTGTTCTGGAATGCCTTTGAGGCTTGGGTCGTAAAGTTTTATGGTCTGAGTTAGGGTTACAACAAGACACGACTGAGGAATTCCCTTCAATGAACATTTAGAATTCAAGATTTTACTCTAGCAAAACACACCTCTATTATAAGGCAAAGCTAATCACACACATCCATATCGGAAGGTATACATTCAAGAGCCATATTTCTACATGACGTTGCACTTTAGTGGCTTTCGTGTGTGTGTGTGTGTGTGTGTGTGTGTGTACGTGTGTGTGTGTTCAGAGCGGGTTTTCTGTTGAGATCGGAATGTCAGTAATGTCTTTGAAGCTCACACCATCGAGCCATAGTCGTTACATATCCCCCTTTTTGTTAGATAAAGACCTCGGAAGGACTTTATCGAACAACAAATTAGCGCAATGGTCGATGGCAAGCGGCTGATGACTGAGGACTCAGGTCAAATGAGGTTTAGGCGAGCCCCGGATCGGGACCCCCTTTTTGCGGTTCCATAGGAGACCACCAGACACGGCTTTGTGAGCTTTGCTGTGGCTGCTCACATTTGGTAGGGTCTGGTACAGGGTGAAAGCCAAGACGGGAGTCAGGGCGTGGTCGGTTGCTGTGGAGGTACACAGCGCAGCGTCAGCTGCGGTCCAGGTATGGACACAGGTGAGGTGTTCAGGCTGGGCGGTTGCCCATGCTTGGAGGGACTGTGTTGAGTGCGAGTCCTGCCTTGGTGTTCAGGACTCAGGGTTGCTCTCTCCGTGCGATGCCGGATGCCAGACCTGGTGAGTGTGGCTGCTTTCTCGCGAACCACTGCGGCCTGCATCCTGTTAGAGGCGATAGGGAGAGAGAGAGAGAGAAGGAGAAAAAAAAAATTCCAGCGATGGAGGTCCTTAGTTGGTTTAGGACAGTCTTTTTGGTTCGCTGAGGTTGGTATGCCACATGCTTTGATGTCCCATGCATGGCTTTTTGGCACATGTGGCGTCATTGTTACGCCTGGCCCCCCCCCTTGTGCTTTGTGGCTTTACGAGCTGTGGCGCTGTGATGGCAACAGGTGCACAATGCGTATTGAAGTCTTGTGAACGCAACATGTGCGTGGTGGCAGACAGCTGTCTGAGGCACTGGTTGTCAGTGAGCTCGGATGGCCTGCGAGGGTGGTGGAGGGGTAAGTGGTGGCATAGGAAAAGTCTGTTCATCAGAGGCCCGCATGACTTTTTTTTGTACACAGCGGAGGTAGCGTTTGGCGGCTCTGAGGCGTGCAGTGTAGTTGGTAAAGTTCGTTCGTGCTGTGTGGTCACTGCAATCGTGATGGTGGTATGTATGTGGCGCAGACATTGGTCTGGTTACTCAACTGCAGGTCAGTCAGGACCTTGAAGCAGTAGGTGTCAGTGTTCGTTTTCTGTGTCTGTGTCAGACGTGGCTGTACTGTCTTCATCTGCGATGTAAGAAGACTCTGCCTCACCAGTGTTCTGGAGAGAGTTGTTACAGGTTCGACGGTCTGGGCTTGGAGTTCTGGACGGCGGGTGATGCTGGTTCCAGAATCTTTCTGAGCGGTCGGTCCGACGCTTTGGACGGGCACCGTCACAGTCGTGCCGCCACCTGCTGGCCTGGAACGGTGTTGATTCTCTGTGGTAAGGTCTGTGTGCCGACAAAGATCGTCCAGGGCATTTTGAAGTCTTTCAACTTCCTGTTGTAGCGTTGTGTCCGTCTCGTCCTCTTCCTCGGTCAGGAAGATTAGCTGGTCTAGCCGACTCTGTGTGTGGGCTCGGTCCTTCCGGGCTTCTGTGGCCTGGAGCTGTAGTGCGGCTGTCTTTTGCTGCAGGTCGGCGTTGCTCCTTTCGCTGTCCCGGGCCCTGGCGACGAGTTTGAGTGCGAGGTTTCCGAAGATTTTGGACAGCTGCTCGTGGCTGTATGTCTGGGCTGGATCATGGGGCTCGAACTGGCTCAGGTCTGTGTCCCGTTGCTCTTGGCTCGAGCGATGTGGGTCCTGGGGCAGCACGGTCTTTGTTATGTCCCTCAGCCATGCCTCAAGGTCGTCCCAGCGGACTGCAGGACAGGGTGAGCTCGACATCTCGGCTTACTGTTGGCGAGAGAAGCACAGCACACACAAAAAGAGACAAAATGCAAGTTTGTTTTAGGGTCAAATGAGCTATACTCATACGGGCTATGCCGTTTATGAGAATTTCGGGGCTAACTGATGCCGACAGTTAGCTGAGCCAATTTCGTGGGTATGGATGAAACCCACAATAGAAATTTGGACAGGCGGTAGCCTGGGGGTCGTTTTAGCGACGCCCGCTTTGATCGTCACTCTATTATTCAGCTTTTCCTGGGGTCTCTCTTAGGTTTCTGTGTCTAAGTGAAATGAAAGAAAACAAATCACAACAGAGTGGAGAAAGAGACAAGGTTGAAGGTAGGGAAGATCAGAGGGAAACACAACACAAGGAAGTGAATTGGTCTGCAATGAAATGTCACAAACAATAACACGGGGAGCGTTATTTAAGGAAAATAAATCAAATAAGATAAAATAAAATAAAAATAAAGAGGCCTAAGCCTTATTAACACTGCGAGAGTTCCTGATCGGGCCAGGAGATGCGTGGGTTATCGGGACAGGACCTCGAAAGAAAGTGTGTCTTAGAGAGAGAAAGGTGAGTCCAAGCACTTAAAATACACCCGAAGGAATAGCTAGTATTCTGTGGTTCCTAATAAGTGGATGGGTTCTATCAAATTTTAGTTCACCTGGGGTGAATAGAGGTCATCCAGGTGGAAACCAGCGGGCGCGGTCAGACCCTCCGACGGTCCCAACACCAGAAGGAGTGCAGTGTCAGTAACGTCGGACAGATGATCCCCGCCCACCGGAAACCAACCAGTGATGACGTCTCACTCACCACAGTGCACTGACTGAGTCCTGCCAATAGATACACAATGAGGGATTACAATGTTAGACTTAAAGTAAATTAAGGCTTTCTGGTTTCATCAAATTGAGTAAATAGGTATGCAGGAGTCAGAGGCAAAGGCTTTACTAAAATAATGATACAACAAAGGAAATTACGATAATTGGTTGTAATTATCAGAATAACCTACCCCCCCCCCCCCCCCTTGGAGAGACTGGAGAAAGAGGGAAGAGAAAAATAATTATCAATGAAATAAAATTTGAATAAACAACACAGGTTTGAGACGCAGGCAGAGGAAAAGGCCCCGGCAGTGGGTTTGTGCCACAAGGGTGAGGGCCCGTGTTTCCTCTCAGTGGTCCACCTGGTTGAATAGACACAATTTGAAAAATGCAAACTTGTTTAAATTAAAATTCAAATAAGCATGCAATGAGAGGTCCAAAATAATAATAATAAGGAAGGAAAGAAAATTAGAATGATAACAGTGATGGTATCAATACTAAAAATAATCAAAACTGAAATTCAGAATGACTTCCTATAATCCTTACAATAACACTGAGGTTATTAGTATGGATCATAAAAATAATCAAACGAAAAGGGGAGCAAGGAGACACTTCAATTGCAGACTGGGGGTTAAACAGATATTGATAAGTCGACCCAAGATCGCCACACGGTGGCGTGCTTCTTCCTAGGCGGACCTATCAATGAACTGAGTGAATCGAATCTAAGTTTTTAATTCGAAAAGTTTTCCTTTTTTTTTCGAACTTAACTTAAAGTGTGACCGTCGAAAACAGAAAAAGGAATTGTCTAACTCCAAATAATATCAGCATAAGCTAAGCTTGAATGCAGTTAAGTATTTGAGAGAGAAAAATGAATGCAGAGAGAAAAAGAAATTGAAAGCAAGTATTATCTTAGAACGCCACGAGATGGCGTAGTTGCGCTCGCGCAGGCTGACGTCAGTGGGAGGCGACGCTCACGCAGGATGACGTCGGTTGGGGGCGCGTAATTTGAGAACTGCCCCAGACTTAGAGGCTGCCCTCTAGTGTCGGTCAGTGGCGTAATTCAGCAGATTTTTTTTTTTGGAATCACGTGGTGTTTTGCGCTTCTGTTGCATGCGGAAGACTGACGCGAGTTTCACAACATGTGACTAACAGGAATTACACATTATGCATTACACATTGAGACGGTTTTAGAATAAGAACAGGGATTATCATCTTTTCTTAATTCATAAAACTGGTCTCCAATTTACACATTATATATTATACACATGAGACGGTTTAAAGAAGGAGAACAGGGATTATCATCCGTTTTCTTAATTCATAAAACTGGCCTCCAATTACATATTATACATATAAAACGGTTTACATAACAACAGGTATTAAAACTTCGTGTTTTAATCACTAGAAACTGTGAGCAAACAGGCGTTGAACATCTATTTACTTAAGCTGTGAGCACACCAGGCATCAGAACAGCTGTGAGCAGGACTTATCATCTGCTCATCTCCCATAAGCATTAATCAAAATAGCACTTTTATGATTTTTGCGTAGGTTTACGAAATTGGATCGCGAGGCCAATTTCTGACCAGGAGTTATCGTTAACGTATTGTATATCATAAGGCCTATTACGACTGAAAACTATCAGATTTACGTCTTCGTCCTAAAAGAGATCCTTCGTCTTCATTTAGTCGGTTTAAATCATGTTACATGTATCAACTGCAAAGAGTTTTGCTTCGTCTTTACAGAGACAGATGTAATGTCATGAACTGCAGTTTTAGCAGAGCTGGGCTGGCTTTGTGCCCGCGATCAGCTGGGTGAGTTCGCCTTGGCGACTTATCTCACACTTCAAAACGCGCGTAGCCTATAGCCTACAATTATTAATACCAATAATACACATTCAACTGAAACTGAATTTGCCCACAAAAATGAAGTTTGAAACTGCTTTTGGATTCTCCACCATTAATAACTGTAAGAATAACGACTCGGGGTAAATGTGAATTAGCTCAAGACTATAGGGAATATTAATATTTATAACGCATGGTCATAATTCATAAGTCGCATGTACATTTATTTTATCAATTATCGAGATTACCTTGTTCTGTACTGTCTGATCATTACAGTTAAGAAGGGGTATCCCTTTTAAACTCCACGAAAGTTTTATCTTCTGGCCGCGAATATCAAACTTTCTGAGTTTATGAATTAAAACTACTCAAGGTAGTCAATATCGAGCTTGTAGCTTAGATCTTGAAGTTTCATTGACTTTATAAGGTGGGTTTTCAAACACAGAGACAATTAAAAGTATAAATGGGTTTATTAATAAAATGGCACACACTAGAGATTATATAAACTACAAACATAAACGTACGTAAAAATGCAAACACCAATAAACATTTAACCGAACAAAAACATGAAATGAAAGAAAGAAAGAAAGATATAGAGGGAAGATAGAGGGTAACTTAAATCACAGACCTAAGACCTAGACACCTGGAACAGCTTTTATAGGAATCAATATACTTGCGAGTTGTGGTACTCTTTCAGTGTGATGCTGAAAAGGGGACGCGCGCGTGCGCGTGTCCGGCTGGTTTGCGTCTAGCTTTGTCTTCTGGGTCGTTTCGCAAAACGATGTAAAGGCTCACTTGAATTTAACGTTACCGAGAAAGTTCAGATTCGTCTCCCGGGATGGGAGAGGCTGGAAATCTTAGTTGCAGAGACCGGCAGCTACGACTCGAACATGGGTTCGTTCGATGGAGAAGGCCAGGGCCTCCTTCAGATGTTCCTTGGAGAAACGCCGCGCCGAGGCAGAGGGTCCAGAGAAGTTGGATGAGTTGGAAGCGGAAGGATGAGAGAAGAGAGAGATGAGGGGGCTTCTGCCGTTTTATCAGACATCTGGTTACGCCCCCTCTTGGAACGACAGCGAATCAGATTGCCTTTTCTGAAGCGGGAAAATTCTCTTTGTGTGAAGAAGAAAACGCCTACTTTCACCATATGTCTTATGAGAGAAAGAATTCATATTTCTTCTTAAGATTGTACACCTGGAACAATACATCTTACTGTAATACTATGTGCGGGACTGGTTGAATTAAAACAGGGCGGTCAGACAGATACCAAGAATTACAGGTAGATATTGGACACACATGACATTACGTTCATATGCCTCATTACACACAAATAAAGCTTGATTAAACACACAATAAAATTGTCAGTGTTTCCGTTATGGCAAATGACGACACTTTGAGAAACATAGGAATACGTATCAAACATTTAGTGGCTTGTTATGTGGAAGAATATCTGTTTCCAAAGTTCCAGAGTGTGTGTGTGTGTGTGTGTGTGTGTGTGTGTGTGTGTGTGTGTGTTGTTCTGGAATGCCTTTGAGGCTTGGGTCGTAAAGTTTTATGGTCTGAGTTAGGGTTACAACAAGACACGACTGAGGAATTCCCTTCAATGAACATTTAGAATTCAAGATTTTACTCTAGCAAAACACACCTCTATTATAAGGCAAAGCTAATCACACACATCCATATCGGAAGGTATACATTCAAGAGCCATATTTCTACATGACGTTGCACTTTAGTGGCTTTCGTGTGTGTGTGTGTGTGTGTGTGTGTGTGTACGTGTGTGTGTGTTCAGAGCGGGTTTTCTGTTGAGATCGGAATGTCAGTAATGTCTTTGAAGCTCACACCATCGAGCCATAGTCGTTACATCGTTCACAAAGTCCAGGTTATTCTCCACCGCATCTTCATTCCCTGACATCATCGTTCACAAAGTCCAGGTTATTCTCCACCGCATCTTCATTCTCTGACATCATCGTTCACAAAGTCCAGGTTATTCTCCACCGCATCTTCATTCTCTGACATCCTCGTTCACAAAGTCCAGGTTATTCTCCACCGCATCTTCATTCTTATCATAATTGCTCCACCATGTAACACCGTTCACTAGTGTAACTGTAGCTGATTAGTGTTGCTAAGCAATGCAATCATCTTGATGTTTTGTTTTGTTTTCCCCAGATTCAGACGCCGCTCGATTAGAGTATAGAGTCTGAACTCGTGTCATGCGTGTGTGTGTGTGTGTGTGTGTGTGTGTGTGTGTGTGTGTGTGTGTGAGTGTGTGATCGTGTGATGTTACAGGTGCGGATGTTAATTGTGCGTGTCGTGCCTGACAGCAGGTGTGGCTTTAACTCGGTGCAGTGAGCCGATTGGCTGGCTGATGGCCATTTCCCAGAATGCTTCAGTTAGAGCGCTTGCCTGTGACTCCACTTCTGCTAATGATCCCTGGATGAGAGCGCTAGTCAGAGATGAACGACAGATGTCTACACACTCTTTTGTTTGCCGTCGCTCTTGACAGCTCAGTGACACCTGCTACCACACTGCTGTATTTGACACACACACACACGCACACGCACAAACACACACTCACACACGCACACACACACGCACACACACACACGCACACACACGCACACACACACACACACGCACACACACACTCACACTCACACACACACTCACACACACACACACACACACACACACACACACACTCACACACTCAGAAAGATTGTTTCAGCTTAACAGCAGATCTAGAATAAAGTTATTGTCCAGCGAAAGTTAGTTTTGATTTATTCACTTCCGTTGTAAAGATCATTAGTTATTAACTTAGAAGATATAGTCCGGCTATAGACCCGATATAGTCCGGCTATAGACCCAATATAGTCCAGCTATGAGTAACACACTTCTAGACAAAATAACCTTGAATTTGGAGACATGTCGGTTTGGCCAGAATAACTTGCGAGATGTATGATACTCCATCATGTCAGCAAAGTAAACTGTGATTACAAGGTGTTTGGTTTCATTTCTTGAAAAATTGAGACTAGTCTAATCTTGGGCGATGGTTTAGACATCTATTAGATGTTCACTGAGAGCCCAAATTCTGCCTTGTTTTAGCCTAGACGTCTAGGCTGTGTTTGTATGGATATTAGACGTCTTTTAAACGCAAAACTGCTTTCTGGGTACCTTTATCATCTCTGTGTAAACTTCAAGAACGTGAATCTGTGAAAACGGTGACGGCATGAACATGTGTATTACGTGTTTAGTCTATAGAAATGTGTGTTTGAATGCATATGCGTGCGGGCGCGTAGTCTGTCTTTACAAAGTGATATTCTGACTGCATCATAAAGCATTTTTAGTCGTTTCTTCTTTCGCCATTCTTCTTATGCTGTAACAAGTACATCAGGTGTTATGGGAAGTGTTCCCGGTTCTGGCTGACCTCATAATATTAACTCTATTCACCTGTAGTTTCTTGCCTTAAAGGCTGCTAATTGTTTTGCCAGTACTGAAGAGACATGTCTAATCAGTCAAAGATATATTCTACAGATCAGGGAGTCAGTTCAGTAAATTCCTCTCCTTGTCATTCCAGTTCACTTCCTTTGTGGTGAGTTCAGATCAGATTCACACTCACGAAATAAAGCAACGGAGAGACTTTCTGTGCTAATGCACATTACGTGTGTCACTGCTTCAGAAAGTGTGTTTCCATTGAGACGTGACTGAAACTGTGTATGTAAATGATCATTTTCTCACCCTTGTGTCATTCTAAACTCATACTAACACAAGAGAAGATATTTTGAAGAATGTTGGGAACCAAACTTTGGACCTCATTGACTTTAATTATAGTATAAGGACAAACGAAAACAGGCACACCTTCCTTTTGTTCCACTGAAGAAAGAAAGGTTTGAACGACACGAGTTAAGGCTGTTAATTGGTCGTTTCTCTCTCTAGTCCTGCTGAATGTGATGAACGACATGATGAATCACTTCACTGTTCATTACACCCAAATGCCCAACTTTAATTAAACTGTGTCTCTGACTTAATTACACACACACACACACACACACACACACACACACACACACACACACACACACACACTCTCTAGCTGACGAGCTCATGAGAGAACATACACTAGCTATGATTCCATCCACCTATTTTTATGCGAATACACTGGATGGAAATGATAAGAATTGATAAGAAGACATGCACATAAACTATGATGGAAACACATTAACCGAATAAAAAAAGTGTGATTTTGCCTCAGCAGAGGCTGTGATTGGATAACTGGACACACCAGTGGACCAATGGCATCGCAGCATCTCAGATGTTGGTTTGGCGGCTCTGAAACGCCGGAGTCAAAGTCTGTTATCAGAATTATGATGGAGGGAGAAAGAGCCACACTTCAGGAGATCCCGTCTCTGTTGTAAAGATGACTGTGGAGCAGATCTTATGATGGCAGTAAAGCGGCTAAGATGCTTTGAGAGATGGTCCTCACTGCAGAACACAAGATCCAGGGGGCGTGGTTGGATCCAGATCCAACTCCTCCCACCTTACATATACCTAAACCTACCCATCTCCACCCCCTGATCCCTAAACCCACCCCTAAACCTACCAATCTCCACCCCTTAGATGTGGATCCAACCCCCGCCCCCTGGATCTTGTGCACTGCATTGAGGTGCTACTGTGCTTTGAGTCCTGAAGCCTGAAGCTTGTGTTGTAGTTGAAGCACCTGCATGAATCAGTCCGTGTAAATGTGTGTCGTTTGACCTGTAAAGTGTCTGAACGTGTGTGTGAGAGTCTGGTCATGCGTTACTGATGGTAGTTAGTTAACTGAACAGGGATCTGGTCTTACAGTCTCCTGAGGAAGTTGTAAATAAATAAATAAAATGTTTACAAGAAAATAACATTTGAGTTAGGGTTAGGGTTAGGGTTAAAAGCAATTTCTGACTGAAATGTTTCTACACAATTCTTTTTACTAACACGTGCACTGTTTAAGTCTTATGGCTAGACCTTTAATATTCATTGACTCGTGTATTTCCATCGTACAGTAAGTTCTGTTCTTTAACCGTATTGATTGTTTTATTCTAATTGACTGACTCGTTACATTGATTTTCTGGGATAATGGACAGATGATAGCGATTAAACCTAGAACACAATGAGGGAAGAAATGTAAAATACAGCAGATAAATGAAGTGAACGCTAGAAACCAGAGACAGGAAGAGTGTGGGAGGACGGAAAGGTGGAGACGAACAGTTAGAGGACAAGATGTCACGATGCGGCAATGAATGTGGGCGGATAATAAACCTCAGAGAAAGAGAGAGAGTGATGTAATCGTGTTCAGATGATGCCGCCGCTCCTGGGATTCACATCTACTGCTGCGTTTGCATTGCAGAATCAAGCTTTAAATATAAGCACAGACACATTGTTCCCCTCATGATGTTTTGTCCAGGACAGGCGTTCAGTGGGTTACCTCGAGCAGTGTCAGACCTTCTGAGAAGATCCCGCATTCCTCACATTATAAAGAAGCAGCATCACGTGCGTCTGTCACAAACCGCATGCAACTGCTTTAAACATAGACACTTCTGCTCAATGTGTGTGTGTCTGTGTATTTGGAGCGCAATGAAAGCGAAATCTGGTCCGTTGTTTGGTTCCCAACTATGTTCCCCAAAAGAAAATAAAGGTTTAGAGCGACATCAGGAGAGTAAATGATGACAGAACGATTGGGCTGCCCCCTAATAGACGACTAGAAGATGTTCGGTAGACCAAAATGTTATTAGTCGTTGAAGGGTCAGGAAATACAAACATTCGCATATCGTTCATCATTTGAAACATGTAGCAACTTTACAAGTGTAATGTTCTCCTAGAAAAACGTGCGCTCTTAGACACATAAGAGTGTGTGTGGAGAGCTATCACTGCATGACACACACAACATGCTTTAGTAAAATAATGAAAACAATCACCAGACAAAAACTGTCTCGGTCAGAACTGGAGAAACTCAGCGTATACTCGCCTCACAGACATGAGACATATATCTATAGAAAGTTTGAAGTGTCTACTTGTAAATGAACTAATTCAAATGGAAAGTTAATAATCTCAGATTATGTAATCCGTATGAAACGAGTTTATAGTAGGAGATGACGAGTCTCTGCTGCCCAAAACACAGAAAACATTACCAATAAGTTATTAAAATGTTTTGACAGTGTCCTCCTGTTTTTTCACGACACACTCATTATCATTACGTCTGCTGCTAGTGTGTGTGTTTGAGCGCTGATAAGGATATGTAATATATAGGCAATTAAGGATGTATGGCGTATTAATATAAATGCGCGATTATTCGACTAACCGCTTAAATAAATTACTTCTAGTCAACTTTAATCTTTAGTCGAGGGCATATATAATAATGATCAGAATGATCATGTTGGGCTGAATCATCATTATAAGATGCTCCCTATGTAGACAGCTCACTACAGGCACAGTGCGTGAAGTCGAGCGTCTCGGTCCTGTCGGTGATGCTGGATACGGGACGGTCACATCAGCAATCGACAGTTCCACAGCGAAACCCTCACACAGGCCAGATTCACCTCATCAGTGCGAGACATTAAACCGTCAGAATGAGAAATCAATCCTCATCCTGAGCGCTGAGAGAGCGAGAGAGAGAGAGAGAGAGAGAGAGAGAGCAGAAGTAGACCCGTCGCTCGCTCTATTTTGGGCTGTGAGATGATAGTTGTGTAACGTGTTGATCTGAAGCACGCCGCAGGCCTCGAGCACACGCGACACACTCAGACACGAGAGACAGGAGGGTTATTTCGGCTCTGAGACAGCTCTCAAACCTGCTAATGTGATCGTCCTGATGAAGGTTTGAGCAATTCCACACATAAAGACTTTTGAGCTGCTTTTATCTGACAAATCGTGACCTTGTAGTTGTTGGTTGAGAAGATGTCGTCTGATGTTTGTCCAGAACGATCCGTCGTGTTTGCGCTGTACTGATGTTAGACATGCCGCATAATTCATGTCCTCTGGGCTTTCCGTGAGATCGTAAACACACACACACACACACACACACTCCTCCTGCTGAGTCGTCCTCTCGAGGATTTTTTGTTTTGCCGTCATGGGTGGGTGAATTAGAGATTAGCTCGATTTAGTTCAGAGGACCGTCCTCAGGAGGAGAGCTGTCTCTCTCGCTCTCTCTCTCTCTCTCTCTCTCTCTCTCTCTCTCTCTCTCTCTCTCTCTCTCTCTCTCTGTCTCACACACACTCACACACACACAGTTTAAGTGAAACAGGAGTACTGTCTCTCTCTCTCTCTCTCTCTCTCTCTCTCTCTGTCTCACACACACTCACACACACACAGTTTAAGTGAGACAGGAGTATTGTGTGTCTCTCTCGCTCTCTCTCTCTCTCTCTCACACACACACACACACACACACACACACACACACACACACACACACACACACACACACACACACACACACACAGTTTAAGTGAGACAGGAGTATTGTGTGTCTCTCTCTCTCTCTCTCTCTCTCTCTCTCTCTCTCTCACACACACACACACACACACACACACACACACACACACACACACACACACACACAGTTTAAGTGAGACAGGAGTATTGTGTCTCTCTCGAGATATCCAAGTGTCCTAATGTCATCTTCACTCAACACAGATGGATGGGTGGAATGATAGAATGATAGTGTGTGGGTGTGTGTGTGTGTGTGTGTGTGTGTGTGTGTGTGTGTGTGTGTGTATTCACAAATATTTTATGCTATATTCCAATTTTGCCCGTAAGTTAAATTCAACACGCGCGCACTTTTTACTACAGTTAACGCAAAACGGTGTGTGTGTGTGTGTATAGTGTGTGTGTGTGTGTGTGTGTGTGTAGTGTATATATATGTGTGTGTGTGTGTGTGTGTATAGTGTATATACGTGTGTGTTGAATGTCCATCTCTAAACACATGCACTGGCAGGTGTGTCCTCTTCTCTCTCTAAACTGCAGCAGAAACACGTTCTAGTTGTTCAGAGTGGGGATTGAGATGAATGTGAAGGATTACTCTGGATTCTGGTCCAGTAACGCGATCCTTGCTCCTGCCGACCGGCTCCACTGGAAACCCGAGCCCAGTCCACAGCAGCGCTGCAGTATTGGAAATCGAAGGCGAGATCTGTCCGGCTGCTCTAATTGTTTGGGGAGTTGAAGATGGCAGAGGACCAGGGTAATGGGAAAGATGATACGCTCGGACAGATGAGAAACAAACGCCGATAGCTCTCTCCTCTAATGGTGAACGGGCAGAACCTGGAATTAGTCTAGTTTAACCGAGCGACCCGAGAGACTTGTGTGCTTCTGTCTTATCGTGAAGCTCAAGCCATCACACACTCACTTAGCAATTTATGAAGCACGTATATTAATAACACACTGTAAATAATCTTGTGGTAAAAAAAAAAAAAAAAAACTGGCAGCAGTGGATGCCGGAATAATTATAGAAACGTACAGTAAAAATGTAAACATATTTACAGAACAACCTGTAAGTTTAACAATTTAACACGACACTACAATAATGCAATAAACGCCTTAGGTTACGTATGTAACCCTGGTTCCCCGGGCCGGTTGCACCAGCTGGACGTACACCCGGTCGTAAGACTAAGCTTAACGTAAAATGCGTTTTAAGTCCTACGTAGAATTAATACCTGTTGCAGCATCTGGGCGTAGCACACGTCTACAGTTTACGTCTAGTCATAGTTTTAGATGGTGAAAAAGTTGTAAATATTCATGGGAAAGCTGGGAGTAACTAAGTCCAGCGTGGAGCTTACACCCAACTTTGGTTGTGGGGATCGCGGCTTCAGTGTGTGTGTGTGTGTGTCAAGTCAAGTCAAGTCAAGTCAAGTTTATTTGTATAACGCTTTTCACAATACAGATTGTATCAAAGCAGCTTCACAGTATTAAATTAAAATAATACAACAAAGTTTGTTTCAAGAGGAATTTATTGATTGATAAAATGTAATTAAATATCCCCAAAATATCCCCATTTTGTGTGTGTGTGCGCGTGCTCGGCTAATGCTTGGCTAATGCTCGGCTAAGAGCACAGCGTGGGGATCGCGGCTTCACCCGTCATGTGCGCGCTATCAGGGGAAACGCCAGCCATCTGAACTGATCAGCAATCAGCATTAATGTTGATGTAGTGTTGTTTATGAGCATTAATCATTTAGGACAGGTATCACGTTGGACGCTCCTGCCATCAGACCTAACACTCTTCGAAACTGTTTGACTGTGAGTGACTGGCCTAGTTTAAAAACCATTTACGGCTGAGAGAATCAAAGCGATACAAGCAGGAGACAGACGTGCCTGCATGATCGTTGACTCCCAAACTACGCCTAGAAAGGTGCTTTACCCCCAACCTCTTCATATGCGCGAGAACAACTTCTCGATGTTGTGCTCGGGTCGGGTTGAACTCGATGTTGTGTCAGCCCCTGGTGTGTCGGCCCCAGTGTTTGATGTGTCGGCCCCTGGTGTGTCAGCCCCTGGTGTGTCGGCCCCTGGTGTGTCAGCCCCTGGTGTGTCGGCCCCGGGTTTGTCGGCCCCAGTGTTGGTGTGTTGGCCCCTGGTGTGTCGACCCCAGTGTTGGTGTGTCGGCCCCTGGTGTGTCGAACCCTGTGTTGGTGTGTCGACCCCAGTGTTGGTGTGTCGGCCCCAGTGTTGGTGTGTCGGCCCCTGGTGTGTCGAACCCTGTGTTGGTGCTTCAGCCCCTGGTGTGTCGGCCCCAGTGTTGGTGTGTTGGCCCCTGGTGTGTCGAACCCTGTGTTGGTGTGTCGGCCCCTGAGGGTCAGTTAATCTGGGCTTCAGTGACTGATGGGAGTCCAGAGACTCTCTGCTGCTGAGAAATCATTGACATCATCAGATTCACATGCATTAGACTGACCAATCAAAGCTGGACAGACCTGACACCGGCCTGAACTCATCCTGTGGGATTATGGAAGTTGTGTAACGGATATCACTCGTCTCCTGATCTTCTTTTCAGCCACTCGTCTATAAATGTGTTTAGAATATGACATATGAATATGAATATGATGTTTTCGCTGTAGAGAAAGACGCACTTTCAGAGGTTTGCATCATTTGTACACTGTCACAGAGAACAGCAAACACAGAGCAAATATAGAAATAGAAGAAATGTGTGACGTCTTGACACTCGATGAGATGCTGCGTGTGTGTGTGTGTGTGTGTGTTTGAGTGAGTGTGTGTATGTGTGTGTGTGTGTGTGTGTGTGTGTGTGTGTGTGTGTGTGTGTGTGAGCATGTTAGTGTGAGTGTGTGTGTGTGTGTTTGAGTGAGTGTGTGTATGTGTGTGTGTGTGTGTGTGTGTGTGTGTGTGTGTGAGCATGTTAGTGTGAGTGTGTGTGTGTGTGTGTGTGTGTGTGTGTGTGTGTGTGTGTGTGAGTGTGTTTGTGTGAGTGTGACTGTGTGTGTGTGAGCATGTTAGTGTGTGTGTGTGTGTGTGTGTGTGTGTGTGTGTGTGTGTGTGTGTGTGTGTGAGTGTGTTTGTGTGAGTGTGACTGTGTGTGTGTGTGTGTGTGTGTGTGTGTGTGTGTGTGTGTGTGTGTGTGTGTGTGTGTGTGTGTGTGTGTGTGAGCATGTTAGTGTGTGTGAGCGTGTGTGTGTGTGTGTGTGTGTGTGTGTGTGTGTGTGTGTGTGTGTGTGTGTGTTTGTGAGCGTGTTAGTGTGTGTGTGTGTGTGTGTGTGCGTGTGTGTGTATGTCTGTGTGTTTGAGTGAGTGTGAGTGTGTGTTCAGATCCTGATTCTGATTCTGATATTGACTCTGATTCAGGTTCTGATTCTGGCTCTGGTTCTGACCTGGTTCTGGTTCTGGTTCTGGTTCTGGCTCTAGCTCTGGTTCTGACCTGGTCCTGGTCCTGGTCCTGGTTCTGGTTCTGGTTCTGGTTGTGGTTCTGGTTCTGGTTCTGGTTCTGATTCTGACCTGGTTCAGGTTCTGATTCTGGCTCTGGTTCTGACCTGGTTCTGGCTCTGGCTCTGGCTCTGTTTCTGATTCTGGCTCTGGTTCTGACCTGGTTCTGGTTCTTGCTCTGGTTCTGACCTGGTTCTGGCTCTGGCTCTGGTTCTGGTTCTGGTTCTGATTCTGGTTCTGGTTCTGGTTCTGGTTCTGACCTGGTTCTGATTCTGGCTCTGGCTCTGGTTCTGACCTGGTTCTGGCTCTGACCTGGTTCTGGTTCTGGTTCTGACCTGGTTCTGGTTCTGACCTGGTTCTGGTTCTGATTCTGGCTCTGGTTCTGGCTCTGGTTCTGGCTCTGGCTCTGGCTCTGGCTCTGGCTCTGGTTCTGGTTCTGACCTGGCTCTGGTTCTGGTTCTGGCTCTGGCTCTGGTTCTGATTCTGGCTCTGGTTCTGACCTGGTTCTGGTTCTTGCTCTGGTTCTGACTTGGTTCTGGTTCTGGTTCTGGCTCTGGCTCTGGCTCTGATTCTGATTCTGATTCTGATTCTGATTCTAATTCTAATTCTGGTTCTGGTTCTGGTTCTGACCTGGTTCTGGCTCTGGCTCTGGCTCTGGCTCTGGTTCTGACCTGGTTCTGGTTCTGATTCTGGCTCTGGTTCTGACCTGGTTCTGGTTCTGACCTGGTTCTGGTTCTGACCTGACCTGACCTGACCTGACCTGGTTCTGGTTCTGGTTCTGGTTCTGATTCTGGCTCTGGCTCTGGTTCTGGCTCTGGCTCTGGCTCTGGCTCTGACCTGGTTCTGGTTCTGATTCTGGCTCTGGCTCTGGCTCTGGTTCTGGTTCTGGTTCTGACTTGGCTCTGGTTCTGACCTGGTTCTGGTTCTGTGAAGGTTCTGTGTGCTGTGATGTGTTCAGTGTTCCTCTGCAGTGTTAACGAGGTCATATTCGATGTTTCCAAGCGTCTCTCTCCGGCAGGGATGTGTGTTCCCGGGAAGGGCGTCCGACACTGAATGTAGGCCTCGTTCTCCCTGTGGAACACACACTGCTTCAGAGCCGACTCCAGCCCTGACACTGATGAATCGGGCCGTTCTGCTGGTCACAGTGTTAATGAGCTGCTTCTGTAAGCTGTGAAAGAGTTGTGTCGGTTTGATCCGACTGTTCTCCTCCGTCTGTCTGTCTGTCGTTCTCTGAAGAGACACACACACACACACACACACACACACACACACACACACACCTCCTTTCATCCTCCTTTGAATTCTGCCAGATATTCCTGTAAGGTGAAATCTCTGTCCCGACCGCTGGCCTGATCACAGATCTGATGTCTCACTGATGTGCTCGTGTTAAAGCTGCTAAAGCTGAGGGAGTTTTCATTCAAAATATGAACAAAAACTATAATAGCATATCAGTGATGCTAACATAATAACAACTAATGATCTAAAGTCTAAGAGTTCATATCTGGGAAAATCTGAGGCTGAAAAAATCATTTAAATCTGGCAATAAACATGCAACTGTGAGTGTGTATACTGTGTGTTCTAGAGTTCTCAACGGGCCTGAAAATTACAACCCGACCCGACCCGGCCCGTGGCTTTTAAAGCCCGGCCCGATGTAACCCGACACATCAACATGAATTATCTGGCCGAACCCGGCCCGTGGGCCGACGCCGCGTTGGAATTTTTTTTCTCATACACTATCATGACCAGCAGATGCGAATTCAAATCAACCTTTAATGTTCACGCCTTTTAACAATACAAACAACTGAAACAATAAACTTTAAATATATAAATAGGCTGTAGTAGCGATGGTGAATTCACCTGCGGCAAGTTTACTTTTCACCAACTCCATCCTCTTCTCCAGGCGAAAGGCGTGCACGCAGCGGCGTCTGCCCCCGCCCCTCTCCATGATGCACGCTGCACGCAGCAGCCAGACTTTCTTTACGGTGAACAGCAGCGATGATTAATAAATGTTTTTGTTTTTTTTACTGAGCGGAAAAGATTAAGCCCGAGGTCCGACCCGACCCGAGTCATTTGCTTATATTTTCGACCTGAACCCGGCCCGAACCCGCGGGTCCCGTCGGGTTTGTCGGGCCGACCCGACCCGTTGAGAACTCTAGTGTGTTCTGTTGTTGTATTTCTATATTGACCAATCAAATGCTGATGTTGATCATGTGACAACAATCATGTGATTGTGAAAATGATCACTTGTAATCTGGACAATTAATCTTTGTGCATTTACAAATCAAGGAAAACTGGAAAATAAACACTGAACAGTCTTGCATTCAAGGCTGTTTCACATTTGTGATTTGATCAAATCCAGTCGTCGAGTTTATTTCTACAGTGTTTGTGACAGATTGAGTTTTAATGCAACAGTGAATCACAAATGATGCTTTGAATCTGTGAAATGAAGAACAGAACATGAGAATTTACTCATCAGATTAATGTTTTTCTGCCTTTCTTTCTGCCTTTCTTTCTGTCTTTCATTCTTTCTTTCTTTCTTTCTTTCTTTCTTTCTTTCTTTCTTTCTTTCTTTCTTTCTTTCTGCCTTCCTGTCTTTCTTTCTTTCTTTCTTTCTTTCTTTCTTTCTTTCTTTCTTTCTTTCTTTCTTTCTTTCTTTCTTTCTTTCTTTCTGTCTGTCTTCGTGTCTGTAATTAGCTTCTGTCAGCGTGCCGCGTCTCTAAGGTTAGCCCCAGCTATAGATTGTGTAATGGTGAGTGGATCTTCTCAGGGCTGAATCTGCTGCGTCTGCATCTGCTCCTCCTCACAGCGTTCAGTCTGGAAGCTAATCGATAGCTATAGCAGAACCTGCGCTGCTCATTTGAATTAGTCCTGTTCAATACCTCCACATCGACGCTCATTTGCATTTGAGCCTGAGAGCGTCTCATTAGCTTCCTGCGCGCTTCTCCTCCGCTGCGGGCCGCTAGCGCTCAGCTAAGTGCGCAGCGTGGGGATCGCGGCTTCAGTGTGTGTGTGTGTGTGTGCTCAGCTAATGCTCGGCTAAGTGCACAGCGTGGGAATCGCGGCTTCACCCGTCACGTGCGCGCTATCAGGGGAAACGCCAGCCATCTGAACTGATCAGCAATCAGCATTAATGTTGATATAGTGTTGTTTATGAGCATTAATCATTTAGGACAGGCCCCATGCTAGCAGCACCCGATTAATCTGTGTAGCGCTAGCACGGAAATTGATGATGATGAATTACAGCGTTTATCAAGTCCGTCTCCATTAGCAGAGGCGTTGAGGAGTCATCAGCCATCAGACATGCTTCCTGTGAGGAGCCAGAGAAATCAGCTCTGATGAAGATGAGGATGATGAAGAGCAACCCCTTCCATGTGTAATGTGCATTATACTGTTAACTGGGAATGCTTTAGTCAAACCTGTTAGAACTGATCACATCATATACTGTATGCGTACAGATTTACATTTAATCATTTAGCAGACGCTTTTATCCAAATGAGGAGAGCAATTAAACAGTTTAAGCAGTTAAACTAACAGTAGGACAACGATATGGAAGTGCTATGACCCTTCCCAGTTTAGTCTTCAGCCGTGTCTTGAGAACGTCCACGGACTCAGGTCGAGTTCGGCAGGTCGTTCCTCCTGCAGGGAACAGTCCAGGTCAAGGTCTGTGTCAAGGATTTTGTGTCTCTTTGAGATGGCACCACAAGACGGCGTTCACTTGCAGACTGCAAGTTTCTGGAGACTCATCAGTCTGGAGTAGTGAGTTTAGGTATAAAGATGTAGAGCCGGTGGTTGTTCTGTAGGCAAACGTCAGTGACCTGAACCAGTGCTGGTTTATGAGGAGAGGAGAAGGGAGACCGGTCTGTGATTTTCCAGATGTGCTGGATTTAGAGAGGGTTTCTTAAGCAGTGGGGTTACCCGAGCCTCTTAAATGCTGTGGGAAAGGTACCAGTGTGAAGAGAGGTGTTGATGATGTGAGTGAGTGCGGGTATAACTGATGAAGAAATGGCTTGAAGGAGATGAGTGGGGATAGGATCAAGCAGACAGGTGGTAGGGAGACTTCTGCCTCTGAAAGCGGAGAGAAGGAGGGTAGGATGTGTGTTAGCTGTTAAGATGTGTGTGTGTCAGTTTGTGGATTGGTAAATTGGCCGCTGATGGCGGTTGTTTTATTTATGAAGAATGTGGCGAAGTCGTCAGCTGTTAGTGTTGATGAAGGAGGAGGAGGAGGAGGAGGAGGGTTGATGAAGGATGAGGAGGAGGAGGAGGGTTGATGAAGGATGAGGAGGAGGAGGAGGAGGGTTGATGAAGGTGGAGGAGGAGGAGGAGGAGGAGGCGGGTTGATGGAGGAGGAGGTTTTGAAAAGCATGTGAGATTCAGAGGAATGACGCGCCCTGGCCTGGAGGAACGGGGCCAGAAGTTGTCCAAGCATGACGTTAGAGTGGAGAAAAGAGTATCGGTTGCACTGTTCATATCTAGTTCACATGGCAAAGTTGATAAAAAGTGGAAGCGATAAAAAAATTATGTTTTATACATTTTTAAGTAATTTGTTGAGGTCGATTTGTAAAGAAAGACACGCCTGCGCACACATATATTCAAGCGCGCATATCTATAGACTAAACACGTAATACGCATGTGCGCCGTCAGCGTTTACACCGATTCACGTTTTTGAAGTTTACGCAGAGATGATAACTTTTTTCTACATTTTTCAATGCTTGCACCTTGGAACCTGTTTCAGGGTTTGCGTTCTCGAGTATTAAACACTGTTGTGTGAATGAGCGGCCGGAGCGCGTTGAGGGTTTTCTGTGAGAACGGTGTGTGTTAGCGGCCACTAAGTTAATAACTAATGATCTTTACAACGGAAGTGAATCAATCAAAACTAACTTTAGCTTGACAAAAACTTTATTCTAGATCTGCTGTAAAGCTGAAACAATCTCTGTTACTTTAATTTCCTATTATCACTGTAAAGCTGATGTGAAACAATCTATATTGTTAAAAGCGCTGTATAAATGAAGGTGACTAGACTTGACTAGTGTTGCTGATTAGGGGGAGGAAGTGAGGATGAGACCAGAGAGGACAGGCGAGAGGGTGAGAGTGAGCGAGCGTAGGTTTGGCTGAAAGGTGACCTGTGGAGGAGTGTGTGTTGTGTTCTGAGGCAGGTTGAGGTTGAGAGTGAGGAGGAAGTGATCTGAGGTGTGCAGTGGAGTGATCAGTGTATGGTCAGCGGAGCAGTAGCACGTGTAAATAAGGTTCAGTTGGTCACCTGATCTGTGAGTAGCCACAGTAGATACTCGTCTGAGGTCGAATGAGGCGAGCAGAGTGTGGACATCAGCAGCCTGAGGCTTTTCTAGGTGGATGTTGAAGTCTCCAAGAACTACGAGGAGGACCGTCCTCAGGGAAGGATGAGAGTAACACACCAAACTCCTCCAAGAAACTGCCAAGCTGACCTGGGGGACGATAAACAACTACGAGGTGGATTTTAATAGGACTGGTGATAGTAATTGAATGCGATTCAAATGAGCTGTTGTCACACAGAGGTGGTAAAGGATCAAATTTCCCATGGTTGGAGTTGAGCAGACCAGTACCTCCACCCCGTCCAGTCCGGTGTGGGGTGTGTGAGAGAGTGGAGTTAGTGGAGAGGGCAGCCGGTGAGGCAGTGTCTGATCCAGTGTCCTCCGGTCTGATCCAGTGTCCTCCGGTCTGATCCAGTGTCCTCCGGTCTGATCCAGTGTCCTCCGGTCTGATCCAGTGTCCTCCGATCTGATCCAGTGTCCTCCGGTCTGATCCAGTGTCCTCCGGTCTGATCCAGTGTCCTCCGGTCCTCCGGTCTGATCCAGTGTCCTCCGGTCCTCCGGTCTGATCCAGTGTCCTCCGGTCTGATCCAGTGTCCTCCGGTCTGATCCAGTGTCCTCCGGTCTGATCCAGTGTCCTCCGGTCTGATCCAGTGTCCTCCGGTCTGATCCAGTGTCCTCCGATCTGATCCAGTGTCCTCCGGTCTGATCCAGTGTCCTCCGGTCTGATCCAGTGTCCTCCGGTCTGATCCAGTGTCCTCCGGTCCTCCGGTCTGATCCAGTGTCCTCCGGTCTGATCCAGTGTCCTCCGGTCTGATCCAGTGTCCTCCAGTCTGATCCAGTGTCCTCCGGTCTGATCCAGTGTCCTCCGGTCTGATCCAGT
>CM038622.1:379875-389875 GCA_021554675.1 Leuciscus idus | reverse complement strand
ATGTAGTCCAAACGGGCCGTTCGATGTAGGCGACTTCTGTTAAATAAAATATCTCGCTTGGTATTGAACTTTGAGCTTTATAATTTTACAGATATTATTTATACTCTAACAACAACATTACACACTAACTAAAGTTTGAAACATGGGATCACGAAGAACGGGACCTTTAAGTCCAGGTGCAGACCCACCATCTGATCTGGATACGGCCGGGGTCCACCTCACTTCAGGAAACCGAGAGTCTTGTTGACACTTCAGGACTGCGTTGTCGTCGCGTCCAGGCGCTGGTCCTTCTTCAGATCTGGATACGGCCTGGATCCGACGGACTGCGGTAAACCTCGGTATAAACAGAGAGACTAATATTAGCGTAGACGCCATTCTTCTTATGATGTAACGAGTACATCAGGATTTATGGGAAGTGTTCCCGGTTCCGGCTGGCCTAATCTATGCAGCCTAATATGGAATTACAGAAGTCTATAATTTGTTATGTGTATGCTAGGCCAAAGAGATGTTTTTAGTCTAGCTTTGAACTGACAGAGTGTGTCTGCTTCCCGGACAATGTCAGGAAGACTGTTCCAGAGTTTTGGTGCTAAATAGGAGAAGGATCTACCGCCAGCAGTCGATTTTGATATTCTAGGTATTATCAACTGGCCGGAATTTTGAAATCGCAATAGACGTGAAGGACTATAATGCGCTAAGAGCTCGCTCAAGCACTGCTGAGCTAAACCATTTAGTGCTTTGTAAGTAATCAGCAATATTTTAAAATTAATATGATGTTTAATAGGGAGCCAGTGCAGTGTTGACAGAACCGGGCTAATATGGTCATACTTCCTGGTTCTGGTAAGAACTCGAGCTGCTGCGTTTTGGACCAGCTGTAGTTTGTTTATTAAGCGTGCAGGGCAACCACCCAGTAGAGCATTACAATAATCTAGCCTTGAGGTCATGAACGCATTAACTAACTGTTCTGCATTTGTCAATGAGAGCATATGGCGTAATTTAGATATATTTTTAAGATGAAAGAATGCGGTTTTACAGACATGTGACTTTCAAATGAAAGATTGGTATCAAAGAGCACACCCAGGTTCCTAACCGACGACGAAGACTTGACAGAGCAGCCATCAAGTGTTAGACAGTATTATAGGTTATTACGTGAGGACGTTTTTTGTCCAATAATTAGAATCTCTGTTTTTTCAGAATTAAGTAGTAAGAAATTACTAGTCATCCAATTTTTTTTTTTATATCAGCTGTGCATTCCGTTAATTTTGTGAATTGGTAAGTTTCATCTGGGCGTGAAGAAATATAGAGCTGAGTATCATCAGCATAACAGTGAAAACTAATGCCATGCTTCCTAATGATATCTCCCAAGGGTAGCATGTACAGAGAGAGTGAGTGAGAGTGTGTGTGTGTGTGTGTGTGTGTGTGTGTGTGTGAGGGTAGCATGTACAGAGTGAACAGCAGCGGTCCTAGTACTGAGCCTTGTGGTACACCACACTGAACTTGTGAATGATAAGACATCTCTTCATTTACTGCTACAAACTGATAACGGTCAGATAAGTAGGATTTAAACCATGTTAATGCAATTCCACTAATGCCAACATCATTTTCGAATCTATTTAAAAGAATGTTGTGGTCAATAGTATGAAATGCAGCACTAAGATCGAGTAACACTAATAGAGAGATACAACCACGATCAGATGATAAGAGCAGATCATGTGTGACTCTGATGAGAGCTGTCTCGGTACTATGGTACGGTCTAAATCCTGACTGGAAATCCTCGCAGATATAATTTCTTTCAAGAAAGGAACACAGTTGTGAGGATACTGCCTTTTCTAGTATCTTTGACAGAAAAGGCAGATTCGAGATCGGCCTGTAATTGACTAATTCTGTACGATCAAGTTGCGTTTTTTTAACAAGCGGTTTAATCATAGCCAGCTTAAAAGTTTTTGGTACATATCCTATTGACAAAGATGAATTAATGATATTAAGAAGAGGATCTGTGACCTCTGGAAGCATCTCTTTCAGTAGCTTAGTCGGTATAGGGTCTAACATACATGTTGTCGATTTAGATGATTTAACGAGTTTAGTCAATTCTTCCTCTTCTATAGCAACGAATGAATCAAATTTTTCTTCAAGGAGACTACAATGCACTGCCTGATGCGATACTGTAGTAGACGGTTGCATAGTTATAATTTTCTCCCTGATATTATCAATCTTGTTAGTAAAGAAGTTCATAAAGTTATTACTGCTGTGTTGCAGGGCTCTCAAGTTTTGAAGACCGGCAAGAGTGACAATTTGGGGGGGGGGGGGTTAATGTGACAATAAGTCAGTCATT
Source organism: Leuciscus idus (assembly GCA_021554675.1). Lineage (NCBI taxonomy): Eukaryota > Metazoa > Chordata > Actinopteri > Cypriniformes > Leuciscidae > Leuciscus > Leuciscus idus. The sequence goes on along the minus strand of CM038622.1, from coordinate 387,546 downwards.
GTGTGATAGCGATAATATGAATTAGGAAATTACTTGTTTTGAGCAGGTGTTGTCAGTGTAACGTTACAGGCTGTAAAAAAACTGTAGGTTAAGTTATATACACTCTGAACAACTGATGTTAATTATCTGGGAAACATTCTCTTACAAGCAGTCAAGTTGTCATTGTTTATTTTGAACAAGTTGTGAATTTGTTGGAACATTAAAACAGGTGAACAAGTTTTGAAGACAGTCACGAGTGATATACAAAGCCAAAGGGTTAGATATACACCCTAGCCATCTCCTCCACCGCCTCTTCCACCGTCTCTTCCTCTTCCACCTGCACCGTCTCTTCCTCTTCCACCTGCAACGTCTCTTCCTCTTCCACCTGCAACGTCTCTTCCTCTTCCACCTGCACTGTCTCTTCCTCTTCCACCTGCAACGTCTCTTCCTCTTCCACCTGCAACGTCTCTTCCTCTTCCACCTGCACTGTCTCTTCCTCTTCCACCTGCACTGTCTCTTCCACCTGCACTGTCTCTTCCTCTTCCACCTGCACTGTCTCTTCCTCTTCAACCTGCACTGTCTCTTCCTCTTCCACCTGCACTGTCTCTTCCACCTGCACTGTCTCTTCCTCTTCAACCTGCACTGTCTCTTCCTCTTCAACCTGCACTGTCTCTTCCTCTTCAACCTGCACTGTCTCTTCCTCTTCCACCTGCACCGTCTCCTCCTCTGTCTCCTCCTCTAATGTGCCTACACTTTTTGCCACCTTCTCTGGGCCAGCATCCTCTAACCTGGCCTTTTTAGGGGTCTTTCCTCTCAGGGCAAATGAGAGGATGCTTAGTTGCCTTTTACCTTACATCTTTGAAAGACATATGCAATGATTAATGCATCCATAGCCAGGATATAATTATATGTTATAATTATAATTATATAAAATATGACATTATTTTAAACAATAACATATACTATGCAATATACTTTATTTAATGCTAATAAAATTATTAAGCTTATTTGGAGAGAGATATGTTTATAATGTGACAATATGTCAGTCATCGTGTGATAACTAAAATATGACTAGGCTTGTTATGAGCAGGTGTTGTCAGTGAACAGGCTGTAAAACTGTTGGCTAAGACAGTCATTAAAAACTGTGATGCTATCTGGGAAACATTCTCTAACAGCAGTCAAGTTGTCATTGTTTATCTCAAACAAATTGTGCATTTGTTGAAACATTAAAACAGGAGATCATGACTTACTCTGCTGCTCGAATTGATGCTCGGAGCTCCAGTGGTTTCTGTGGGTGAACGAAGAAGATGCCCGCGAACAATTCCAGGATGTGCTTCATTTCATTGGTTGTTGCGTTAAATCTCACCCAGATACAATAGTGCTATATTCTGATTGGCTATTATTGTGTAGGCCGCTTCTTCTTTTTGATTGGCAGCTTATAAGTGGCAGGCTCGAGGGGAGACGCACGCGCTTGATTCCGGGTTCCATATAAGGGCGGCGCGTCCAGAGACATTTTGCGCGCTGCGGCATATTAAATATATATAAATCGTTTTTCTGCGTGAGAAATATAATGTGTGGCGGGAGAGCGTGACAAAAGACCGAAATGAGTGACTGTCACGCTCAATGCGTGACACTTGAGAGCCCTGGTGTTGTTTAGAAACGTCTAGGGTTGAGGATTTATTTTTCGTTAGTTTAGCCACTGTTTCAAATAAATACCTAGGGTTTTGTTTATTTTCTTCTAATAGGTTTGAAAAATAAGCAGATCTAGCAGCTTTTAAAGCCTCTCTATATGCAATCGAGCTCTCTTTCCATGAAATGCGAAATACCTCTAGTTGTGTTTTCTTCCAGTTGCGCTCCATTTTTCTGGCTGCTCTTTTAAGGGCCTGAGTGTGCTCGTTGTACCACGGCGTTGGACTATTTTCTTTAAGCGCAACGGAGCAACTGTGTCTAAAGTGCTGGAAAAGAGAGAGTTAAAAGTTTCTGTCGCAATATCTAGTTCTTCTAAGCCATCGGTTCCCAACAGGGGGGTCGCGGCCCACAAGGGGGCCTCAGCGAGCTCTGTGGGGGGTCGCGTCGTATTTTGAATAGTTTTGAGCAATGAGCATTAAATAAAAGTCCTTAACTTTTTTTCTGTTCAAAATGTACAAAATTTATATAATGAGCGAGTTCATCATGAATCCATTTTCCAATCCGTGTTTTTGTCTTATCCTGAACCACTATGGTACACCTATAATAAGTGTTTAAATTGGGACTATTTCACACTACTTGCGCTTTGCGCTTGACACTTGCGTTTCAGATCGTTAAAATAGGGCCCAGAGAGAGAGAGAGAGAGAGAGAATAATTAGAATAATGCTTCTAATTGGAGCAGCCACCATCCCTTTCAGAACTCTTTCTGCACCGACTGAACCAGTACCCACAATCTCATGTGTCCGAGTCCTCCAGATCGCCATCTTGGCTGATCCCAAAAAGTTTTTCGAAACAAACCCTTAAAAAATAAAAAAGACTTCTTACCCTCCCACACTGGATACACAAGTGTTCAACCGTTTCATCCGTCCCGCAAAAAGGACATTCCCTCCCTACGTCTGGACTCAGGTGCGCCTCGTGTGTGTTCGTAGCTGTTATACCAGACATCCGTCTCCACTGTAAGAGATCTCCAGCATCCTCTGAAGTCTGGCCCAACTACTTCTGTCCACCTCCATGTTTAACTCTTCTCAAAACAGTTTGATGAGACACTTTAACACACACAATGTATAGTGCCTTTTGGCCAATGTCTTGACATGATCCCAACTCTGGAGTTTTAAAGGACAAAACAGTCTCTTCATCTTCATCAGAGACACGTAGTCCAGCAAGTCCAGCACTCATATTGGACCCGTGACTGAAGACACTCTCTACACCACTCTACTTCATTTTTACAGTCTGTGTGTGTTTCTTGCTAAAAAGAAACATTTATATTCTTAATATTGATTAATTCAGCCACCATTGCTCTCTTGCTCCGTCTCTCCCCCCGTTAATATTTAAAGAGGCTACCCTTATCATCTCCGTAGAATATATGAAGAGATAGAAAAGAGAGACAGAGAGAAATAAAGAGTGTAGTAAAGTCACCCTGAGTGATGTGTAAGCCATTGATTAAATTATTTGAATTTACGTTTTATAGGGGTTTTATCCCTTCGCAGTTTCGCAAGAAACTTCTTTAGACGAAATCTCTTTCTCTGACTGAGTTCATCTTCTCCAACCTTGCTCTGCCAGTAGCGAACAGAAGACTCGGACCTCTTCAGATCAGAAACATGATTCCGCACATCAACAGATTTTCCAAAGGTTTCGTCCAAGAATTTTTTTATTTCATCTAGTGGATAAACCTGCTCACAGCTTATTTGCAAAACATCTGGATAGATAGATAGATAGATAGATAGATGGATGGATGGATGGATGGATGGATGGATGGATGGATGGATGGATGGATGGATGGATAGATAGATGGATAGACAGATAAATGGATAGACAGATAGATGGATAGACAGATAGATGGATAGATAGATGGATAGACAGATAGACAGAAAGAAAATGTTCGTTGTAAGTGAGTTTAAAGAGAAAAATCAAGAATTATAAATCAAAACGATTGAGCTCCAAAGACAACAACGCGTTCAGATGCGACGCATGCGCATATTTTTTTATTTAATACTGTGAAGCTGCTTTGATACAATCTGTATTGTGAAAAGCGCTATATAAATAAACTTGACTTGACTTGACTTGATAGACAGACAGATAGATAGATAGATAGATAGATAGATAGATAGATAGATAGATGATAGATAGATGGATAGAGAGACAGATAGATGGATAGATAGATAGATAGATAGATAGATAGATAGATAGATAGATGGATAGAGAGACAGATAGATGGATAGAGAGACGGATAGATGGATAGATAGACGGATAGATAGACGGATAGATGAATAGATAGACGGATAGATAGATAGATAGATAGATAGATAGATAGATAGATAGATAGATAGATAGATAGATAGACAGATAGATAGATAGACAGATAGATAGATATATGGATAGATAGACAGATAGATGGATAGATAGACAGATAGATGGATAGATAGACAGATATATGGATAGATAGATGGATAGATAGACAGATAGATGGATAGATAGACAGATGAACATGGGTGTTTGTTCTTCATGATGAGTCTCACACAGTAAATCAATCACAGATTCTCTGTCACTCATAAATATTCATGAGCGTCGTTCTTCTCTTTCATCATCTGTGTTTCTGCCTGGATCTCTCTGTTCCTCGTGGTGTCGTCTGTCAAGTGTCCCTCATGAGGAGCATCAGACACACTAACTACACCAGACGCGCCGCTGGGACACCGTGTGTGTTCTCAGAATTATGAGCTGCTGATTCAACAGAACGATTAAGAAACGAGAGATAAAGAGCAACTCTTCTGCTGTCTTTAGTGTGTGATGCTGATGTTTGAGCATGATCAAGGTTCCCAAAGTCCCTCCAGCGGGAGTTCTTCTCTATATCAGTGTCAGTGTTTCTGAACTCCTGAAACGACTCCATTGTATCTTGAGTTTCTTCCGGGAACGAACACGTCACAATATTCCTCATTATAATAATTCATACGCAGAATAAAGGGGCGGGGCCTGGTTGAGTTAGTTAGTAGTGTGTTAAACTGGCGGTTATGGTAAGGGGCGGGGCATTTCCCAAACCCACTCGAAGCGCTCGACCAATCACGACACACTGCTCCAGCCGACCAATCAGAGCACAGTGTGCTTTTCAGAAGGAGGGGCTTCATAGAGACAGGAAGTAAACAGAGCGTTACTGACAGACTGGGAAGAGAGGAGCCGCAACAATGGAGAATATGAGGAGAATAATCAACATTCAAGGAGGAAAACCTGTTCTAGTAGAGCCTGAGAACATGTGAAAGAGCGTAATAGGCCTTTTAAAGGATTAGTTCTCCCAGAAACTAAACCCTAGACTGAACTAGACTGAGATCTGTTCAGTTACAGAGACTGTGAGGATACCTTTACTGGAGAAGCAAAACGACTGCAGATATTAAGTCTTGTTTCTTTGAAAAATGTTTCAATGTGTTTATATGAGTTTATGCTTTAAAACAAGAACAAATATCTGCCAATGGGGTCAGAAAAATAAACTGAATGCGAAGGGAAATTTACTTTATTTAGATATTTGTTCTTGTTTTAAAGCACAAACTCACTTCATTTTGATACATTTTTCATTTGTAAAGTAATTTTGCATCTCCAGTATATGTATATTGATTAAATAATGTTTAGATGTTTTGTGCTGGAAAACAAGACACTGAGGAACAAAATCATATTTTGCAGTGTGTGAATTGAACTTGATCTAATTTGCAATGATTAACAGCCCGCTGGAGATTAATATATTATATAACTATAATGTTCCTCAAACCAATCTTTCATATTACTTGAAATATAGTGAAATGTACCGTGCAATAGTGCGTGATCCGCATGGATGGCTGTCATGCTGCTTCTGCATACTTTTAGAAAGATTGAAAGCTTTGCTTTATGTTCATTTTTATTGTATGAAAAGCAATACCAGTAACAATATCATCTTTTATGGTCCACTGTAGAAAGTTGGAGTGATTTTTGGGTGAACTGTCCCTTTAAGAATGAATGATTTTGATTCATGAACATTAACGATCACTGGCGGGTTTCCCTCGAAACGCTGCGGGACAGAAGTGGGAACTGGCAGAGGATGAGACGTGTCTCTTGGACATTTGCCTTGGACAGATGGAACAATCATGGAACAGTTATGAATGCTTCTGAACCAAAATATATACAATGCTTAATACACTAGACAGTTATTACACAGTCAGTTCTGATCCAGCGATCTGACTTAATCTACATATCCGACAGCGCTGGGTGGTCCACTGCTCCTATCACTGCATTAGTGATGTCTCTGTTCATTACGACTTTACAGTGACTCTTTCTGCAAGTTACATAGTTACAAGTGATTCTTCTTGAATGAGTCATTTGAATCATTTACTGAGCTGATTCATTCAAACACACTGATTCATTCAAGAACAAAACAACTGACCCTGCGTCTCAATGTCACTATCCGTCCTAAACAGTGTGAGATTAGAATAAGTGTGTGCTAAAGCATAGTGTTTTGAAGAGAGTGTGCCAGAAATCCCCGAATGGTGTGGATCCGTGCTCACGCTAAAGGCTAATATTACCCATGATCCATTGCACTCTGGAGGAAGAACTACAAACACGAGTAAAAAGTGTTAAAAGACTACAAAACATGGCGGATGTGCGTGACCGACAGTGGGAGGTTTAGATAAGGGTTTGAGTGACTAATCAAAGTTTAACCTGATAGAAAAACATTTATTTAATGTTATCCGTGTTATATTTCATCTGCAATAACAATGTGGACTTTTATAAAGATCCGTTTGGCCATTAACTTTTAAATGCCTCATTATGCATTAATATGAGGAGAGTCTCTGCATGAAAGACCCACGACTGCAGATCAACAAGCTTCGACATTTCTCTCTGATACTGTAGGAAATGAAATGAAATGAAATGTGGAGGATTTTATCTTTGACAAGATGATTGACAGGTCAGTTTTTCTTCACAAAAAGAGTACATACTTTAAGGGCGTAGTATAAGTAGACGAAGCATTGAGACGCAGCATGACTGACTTTGAGTGAGTCATTGAATCTTTTCTCAAAAACATTGATTCATTCAAGAACAAAACAAGTGAGTCATTGAATCATTCATGCAAGTGATTTGTTCATAAACACTAATTTATTCAGGAAGCTCCATTACACTGTCAGGATATTTTACTTTCGGACACCTAAAGTTTCTCTGAGATCTGGACCGAAGGGTTGTTGTTGTTGTTTCTCGTGTGTGTGTGTGTGTGTGTGTGTGTGTGTGTGTGTACTGTAACTCTTCATGATCTCCTCAGCTCTGTCTGAAACCCTCTACATAGGCCGTTCCCTACTAAGGCGACGTCTTCCCCGAAGTGAAGCTCAAGCCTGTGTGTGTGTGTGTGTGTGTGTGTGTGTGTGTGTGTGTGTGTGTGTGTGTGTGTGTGTGTGTGTGTGTGTGCTGTAACTCTTCATGATCTCCTCAGCTCTGTCTGAAACCTTCTACATAGGCCGTTCCCTACTAAGGCGACGTCTTCCCCGAAGTGAAGCTCAAGCCTGTGTGTGTGTGTGTGTGTGTGTGTGTGTGTGTGTGTGTGTGTGTGTGTGTGTGTGTGTGTGTGTGTGTGTGTGTGTGTGTGTGTGCTGTAACTCTTCATGATCTCCTCAGCTCTGTCTGAAACCCTCTACATAGGCCGTTCCCTACTAAGGCGACGTCTTCCCCGAAGTGAAGCTCAAGCCTGTGTGTGTGTGTGTGTGTGTGTGTGTGTGTGTGTGTGTGTGTACTGTAACTCTTCATGATCTCCTCAGCTCTGTCTGAAACCCTCTACATAGGCCGTTCCCTACTAAGGCGACGTCTTCCCCGAAGTGAAGCTCAAGCCTGTGTGTGTGTGTGTGTGTGTGTGTGTGTGTGTGTGTGTGTGTGTGTGTGTGTGTGTGCTGTAACTCTTCATGATCTCCTCAGCTCTGTCTGAAACCCTCTACATAGGCCGTTCCCTACTAAGGCGACGTCTTCCCCGAAGCGAAGCTTGATGATATTTCACATTAATGCTGTATT
>CM038622.1:347375-374875 GCA_021554675.1 Leuciscus idus | reverse complement strand
GGCTGTGAGACTACAGTGCAAACGCCGACTGCTGTGATTGGCTGTGAGACTTCAGGGTAAACGGCCACTGCTGTGATTGGCTGTGAAACTTCAGTGTAAACGCCCACTGCTGTGATTGGCTGTGAGACTGCTGTGTAAACGCCCACTGCTGTGATTGGCTGTGAGACTGCTGTGTAAACACACACTGCTGTGATTGGCTGTGAGACTGCTGTGTAAACGCACACTGCTGTGATTGGCTGACATGTTTGCATATGAAATAAGTATTACAAGTGGAACTCTCTCAGAAACTTTTAGCACGCTTTTACTGTTACAGCTCTCGAGATTAACGAATCGTGAAAAGTATTGATTATAGCATTATATGTAGATCTATTCCCACCACATGAAAGGTTGCAGTGATGAACATTGGGCAGATGAAAGAGTCTGTTAATCACTTTCTGTATATAATTTAATCACAGTTTAAATACGATTATTTTCATCCTACTAAGAGAAACGATGTGAAGTTGATCGTTTAGTCACTGGCTCGATTTGCTGATGCATAAACAGTATTGAACGACTTTGAGAGATAATCTGTCTGAATTTGAACAATTACACATCAGAAATCACCGATCACAGATCAGGCATTAGAGTAAACGTGATTACTTGCATGTTTGTGGCGTTTGCTGGAAGATCCATATCGTAAAAGTCTGTTTGCAAAGTCTGCGCCGAAATTGCAACTGATTTACCAAATAATCCACAGTGAAATGCACCGAATACAAACCAATAATGCACCGCTGAGACATTCACATTGTTGAAGAAAACAACATCATATTCTTCTGCACAGACGGTCTTTCACCATCCTCTGACGTCACGAGTCTCCACTTCTCAGATCCTGTCGTTTTCTGGCCTTGGTTTCAATAAAAGCTGTTTTTTCAAGGAAGTTTTTAGTTTTGAAACTTACAAGTATTTTTAGTATGACGACCTCTTAACTGTCAAAAGATCACCCCTTTAAATATGTGTGCTGGAAAACAAGACAGAAATGCTGAGGAAGAACATGTTTTTTAGCAGTGTGAGGCACATGAGAACACACAAGAAGAGCTTGGAGCTTTAGACAGACAGACAGACAGGAGGGTTTATCCCAGGCTCGCTGGAGCGACGGGGATCAGGCTGTATTACAGCTCACAGGCCAGGGAAAGGTGCAGCAGGAGAGAGAGCAATTACACGTGGATCCAGAGCCCAACACACACACGCTCCACCGGATCCTGACACTTTTACTTCAGTCCTGCACAAAACAGACTGCTTTGTCCTGATTGGTCTCCACTCGTACCTCATTTGCATACTGAATCATGATTGGTCTGTTCTTTCTCACATTTAGGGAACCGTACAGAAATCTGTCTTCATTGAGCTCAGTAACGACACTAGTGTCGTCTGTAGAGATGAAGAACTGAACTCGTTTCATATGTGATGAACTTTACATAGTTATTGAACTGAACTGAATCAACACTGAACTGCATAATGACTCTATTGTCTTCTCTAGAGTGTGTGTGTGTGTGTGTGTGTGTGTGTTCAGGCATCTGCTTCAGGCATCATCTGTATTCCTAATTTATATTTGTAAGTATGGCTGTGTGGTTTAGATGTTCTCTACATCTTAAGGAAACACTGCAGGGTATATGAATTAATAAAACTGAAACAAATCACTAACGCATTAAAATATTTGCAGGCTTTGCAGAATCAGTGACATGGAAACACAATTCACTGACGCTAAACCTCAGCAGAGCTGAAGCATCTTAACCTGAATGCGATGAAACATTAATAAATGTGTGGTTTAGTGGTTAAAGATCCAAAAGGCTGTAGTTTTGAACTCTTCAGATTCGTGTAAAAGGACTGATCCTGCTGGAAGAATGAATGTAAGTCACTTCGGATGAAAGCGTCTAGAAATGAATAAATGTACTTGCAGTTTTACTGGCTGGCTTTGTAAAGCAGACTTCAGTTCATCTGCTCTTTCTCTTGAGAATTCTTAGGTTTGCTAAGAGCGTTCATGAATACGGGAATCCCGTCGTATCCCTGATCCATGACGTAATCTTCAGGAGAAGTGTGTGTGTGTGTGTGTGTGTGTGTGTGTGTGTGTGTGTGTGTGTGTGTGTGTGTGTGTGTGTGTGTGTGTGTGTGTGTGTGTGTGTGTCTCCCCTGAGAGCGTCTGCGGTTGGGAATACGACCAGAACATTTGCTTTGAGCCTTTTTCTCACCACTTTTACATGTTTAGAACTAATTACTACTCAGCACACATATATAAACATTATTAACTGAGCTACATATACTGGAGAAGCCATAACCCAGATACGGAGATCTCCAGAACATATGAAGCCATATCTCCAGATACGGAGATCTCCAGAACATATGAAGCCATTTCTCCAGATACGGAGATCTCCAGAACATATGAAGCCATTTCTCCAGATACGGAGATCTCCAGAACATATGAAGTCATTTCTCCAGATACGGAGATCTCCAGAACATATGAAGCCATTTCTCCAGATACGGAGATCTCCAGAACATATAAAGCCATTTCTCCAGATACGGAGATCCAGAACATATGAAGCCATATCTCCAGATACGGAGATCTCCAGAACATATGAAGCCATATCTCCAGATACGGGGATCTCCAGAACATATGAAGCCACAGATACGGAGATCTGTGAGAGGTGTTCTGACATGCTCTGACATTTGTGCTTATTTCTGTTACTTGTGACATTGTCATGGCTAAAGTCTTATTACACTGTATTTAGCACAAACTCTGCTACAATAATATATCTGCAGCATGTATGTAAAAGTTTGTGGTTTTGAGATAATGACATTTATGCGTGGTTTGTGAAAATACCAAAAAAAATTCTCACTGAAATAAGGCCATGAAACCCATACTGATTATTTCTTCACAAGACTTTTGAAAATTGTATCACGTAGCCTAGAATATTTGCTCCAAAACTATGTGAAAATCACCCTGACTGCTCATTCAGATAAGACAATATATTGATTTAAAATTTCTAAGACGTGTTTTGTGTGAGAAAGCCATATGCGAAGAGGCGTGATCATCTCATTAATATGTAAGCCTTTAACACCTGAGAAAGACAAAGACACTCCCCTAACTGCCCTATTAGGAGCTATCAGGCCCTGTCATTCAGAGCAACCTTGCACAAAGAATGAGGAGATTTAAAAAAGAATGGCTTTTAGATTGTTTGGATTTATTTACAACACAACATAATCCAAAAATACACAACAAATGACAAAAGAGCACATTGAAAACAATGATCCAAAGACAGAGACCTTTGTGCCATTCCTAAAAACATTGTACATACCTTTAATTTCCAAGGTGTTTGATTTTCACTTTACCATGTTCATGTACAGAGACTCATGTGAATGTTGAAGTCAGCAGGACTCAGTTGCATCTGGTCCCTGAAAGAAAAGAAAAAAAGTGAACATACTGGTATCAAGAGAAACTAGGCCTGCACGATTTTGGGAATACATTTTAGATTTTTCTGGTTAAAATTGCTTTTTAAAATTCACAGAATACACACACACACACACAAATGTTTCCAACAATATATAATATAATTAACACCATGTTTGTTGTGCCTTGTAGGCATAAGCTATGTGCAGTACTGCATAAAATAATTATAACAATAACCTATAGCAGCCTATAAATCTTCCAAAAGATTTCAGTAACAATGCTAGAGAAAAATATATTGATTATCTTATGTTACTTCAAATGTTTCCATTCGTTATGATGATATGAAATGAGATAATAGTAAAAACATAAAGCCTAATGTTTGGTGCATTTTTCCTTTCAAACGCGATCGCGCTCCAAAATATGATACATTCAAACGCCATCGCGCTCCAAAATATGATACATTCAAACCCACAGCGCGCTCCAAAATATGATACAACAGCGCGCTCCAAAATATGATACATTCAAACGCGATCGCGCTCCAAAATATTAAACATTATGGTTATACATATCTATGTTTGAGCAGATATCCACAAACAGTATTTAACAGTAAACACGGGTCTAAATAGTATAATATTCACCATATATCTAGCAACAGTTCAACTGCAATGTGAAGTTTATGCAACAATACCATAAACTAATAAGTAAGAATTTCTTACCTTACATCTTTCTTGTCTTCAAATCGCGTTCTTCTTCTTCTGGGGGTAAATCCAATGTAAGCTCAGACGTGTCTTCCAAACTCGACGAAAAGCAGAGACTTGTGAAGTGTTTTGGTGTTTTGTGTTTGAGGTAACGAGGGCGTTCGCGTCCCATGTGGAGATTTGCATGTGAATCACTTTTGCGCGAGTGGGCGTGGTCGAATTAAAAGTAATTATCAAGCGTTTGAGATACTGGACATCCTGTTGGTTTTATACAAATTACTTAAACAGAGAATATTTGTTTTCAGTTTGAATCCGATCATTTAAAAGTACACACTTAAATGTGTATAAAGGTGTATGGCTCATAAATGTGTGAGAAGTATTCCCTGAGTTTTGTTTCAGTTTATAGACGTGCTCAAGAAAAAAAAGTTCACCGCGACGGAGAGGCAGAACGCACACCCTGTTTATTTTCTTTATTTTACAAAAGCACAATGTTTTGATTTGATTGTAAGTGGACACATACAAAAGTAGAAATATCACAGATTCTTTTTTTATATTTCTTTTTTCTGTATGACCATAAATGACGGAGTAATTTAAGTTTATTGTGCTACAATGTGAAGAAAATCCAGCAAAACGCGGGGGCGCGTTTGCCGACCTCAGAGGGTTAAAACAAGAACAAATATCTGCTGATGGGGTCAGAAATATAAATGATGTTCTACATAAAGAGTTCCGTCAGGCACTTTGTGTATCGAAACTTCCCATCATCTTATGGATTTATTTTTACTTAATTAATTGTGTTTTAATACATTTTTATTGGTTAAAATATGTGACGTAAACACATATTTCTCCTTATATAGAAGCTTTAAAGGCTTCTCAGCAGTGCTGTACAGTATTGGAGTAGATGTAATTACTTACTGTACTTCTGTTTCTTTCTGGCTACCACCAGTGCCAGTGCATTAGTTGCTGGATCGCAGGTGTTTGATCTAGGAGATGAGGCAGAAACCAGCACATCCAGTGCAAGTAGACGTTTATTTATCCGCTTTATTGATGATACCTTTCTGAAGGATATTGGTTTACTTGTGTGTGTGTGAGCTTAACTGAGACTTGAGAGTTTGTAGACGTTTAAGAGGCTGTTGTGTCGACCTATATTTATTGTGAAATTCAGTTTTATTTTGAGTTTAGAACGTAAACATGATTTCTCCTCTTACACATCAGCTGTTTATTGGGATGTCTCTGAGGTGTCGAGGACTAGTGCATCTTTGAGCCTACGTTCAGTATGAGTAAAATACTTGAGTACTGTTAAAATCTGATTCTCTAAGAGAATTGCTGACTTGTAACTTGTAACACTCATTTTCGCTGTAAGGTGTCTGTACTTTCACTCAAGTCTGGTTTTCAGGGACTCTTTACACCTCTGCTCCACAGAACCCACTGAATGTTGGTAAAGATTCAGGTTTTTGATTCAGTGAATGAGCTCGTGTTCTCTCCTTCTCTCCGCAGGGAAAGAGGAATCGGTCGCCACCTTCAAGGGGAACGAGTTCTTCTGCTACGATCTGTCCATGACCCCCATCCAGAGCAGCACAGACGAGATCACGCTGTCTTTCCGAACGCTCCAGCGCAACGGCCTGATGCTCCACACCGGGAAGTCTGCGGATTACGTGAACCTGTCTCTGAAGAGCGGCGCCGTGTGGCTCGTCATCAACCTGGGCTCCGGAGCCTTCGAGGCCCTCGTGGAGCCGGTCAACGGGAAGTTCAACGACAACGCTTGGCACGATGTTAAAGTCACGCGAAACCTGCGACAGGTAAGACGGACGCTCACTTTCTACAGACGTTTGTGTGGATATTGATCACCTACTGAAACACAAATCATGCTCTTCCTCAGTGTTTCTGTCTCGGTTTACAGCACTTGATTTTAAACCCTCTGGTGCTCTTCGTCATGTTTGACCGGACAATTTAAAAAAAAAATTAAACAAAACCGAACAATTCTAAAATATATGACATTCTTTTGTCATGTGTGACTGACACATGAAGAGCACCAGAGGGTTAAATCAAGATTAATTTACTGGAGAAGAAGCAAATGACTGGAGATGTTGAGTCTTGCTTTCTGAAATACTGAGGAAGAACAGTTTGAGGTCAGGAATCACATGGGAGAGGGCGTGATCACACCGGGAACTATCATTGGCTGTAAATGTTTCCGGCGACGCCCACAATCCCTGGTGCTTCCCGACAGTGATTCCTGACAGGTCTGAGATCAGCGCTGTGTGTTTTCTTCTCGTTACGCTCGATCCGGACAGAATCAGACCCGTGCTTCAGCTTCAGGACTTCATTATGTGCACCTTAACTTAATGTTCTGTTCGGAGAAGAGGTGTCCATCTGAAATTGACTCAGACCTAATGAAGTCTGCGGTCCTCAGGGGACGGAACATGCCACTCTGGTTCTACAGGATAAAGTCCAGGATTTAATGATCGGACCTGATTAGACTGGAAAAGAACAGAAATGAACAAATAACAGCACTGAACACACTATAACGCTCTGCCAAGACTTATTCAACACAATGAGAAGTGTTTTATTATGGCAGAGCAAACACAACCTCCACTCTGATGACTCAGAGATCCACACACACACACACACACACACACACACACACACACTTTTATTATTGGAGTCTGTTTTACAACACTAAAACACTATTTCCGTTTCTACTTCAAAATGTCACGTTTAATCCAGTGTGTCACTTGCTGTTTCTTTATAATAATTAATTGTGGAATTTACTAACAATTCCTGAGTGAAATTCCTACATTAATTGTTTTGTAGCTCTAGCTTCAGAAATCTAATAGGGAAAAATTGTTGCTTGAGATATAATTTATGCTGTAGTGTTTATTAAAAGTTTGGTTTTGGAATGAGTAAAACAATAAATCCAAATATATAAACCATTAAAAAACGTATAAGTAACAAAATATGAAGAAATGAAGGTAAAAAAATATTTGGATTGATATTCATATGAGATGAAAGAATGGGGTGTAAACGTGTGTATTATAGTTGAAGAAACACCCCTACACACACACACACACACACACACACACACACACACACACACACACACACACACACACACACACTCTCTCTCTCTCTCTCTCTCTCTCTCACACTCTGTCTCTCTCTCTCTCTCTCTCTCTCTCACACACACACACAACACACACATAACACACACACACACACACACACACACACACACACAGATTGAATAAAGTGAAGAATGGATCAGTACGGCTCCAGTAATTGTCAGATAGTGGCTCAGAGATGCGATCGATTTCTCTCTCGTTCTCTCGCTCACTCTGTCTCTCGCTCTCTCGTTCTCTCACTCTCTCGTTCTCTCGCTCACTCTGTCTCTGCTCTGGTAATTGTAATTGGAACGAATGTCTTGTCACCTGTAATAAGAGCGATTGTAATTGGCTGCTGTGGCTGGGGGGCGTGTCCTCTGTGGTAATGCCTGTTGCTATTGGCTGACGGTGTGAATCCAGAGAGGAAACAAAAGGGAAAATCTTTTGTCCAAGACAGAACTCAATTACACACTCGAGTCTTTATTCCCCTTCCCAGAACACACGAGGAACAGTTTGGGTTCAGAATCACTCCTTTAGCTTGACAAAACTCCTTAAAAACCGTCCAATAAGAAACCAGCTTTTTGTTTCAAAGGATTTAATGGTGGATTGAAGCGTGATCACAAAATCATTAATGACTACCGTCCTGATTAACTCTCGAGGAGAATAGAGAGATGCGGAGAGGGTTGTGTCAGGATTTATGGGATAGAAAATATCATTTACTCGCTATAAACACAATAAACGTTATTGGAAAGACCCATTGTGATAAAAACAAAACACATTTGTGTGTGTGTGTGTGTGTGTGTGTGTGTGTGTGTGTGTGTGTGTGTGTGTGTGTGTGTGTGTGTGTGTGTTTTAGAGGTGGCTGGTTTATTGATCTGATTCAGACATACACTGACCTCACATTTACTCAAAGCTGTTCCTCCAGATAATCAATAGAGCAACTGTGACATTCACACACACACACACACACACACACACACACACACACACACACACACACACACACACACACACAGTCTGTGTGTGTGTATGTTGTGTGTGTGTGTGTGTAAGTGTTTGTTCTGTGTGTTATATACAACAGTCAGAATGAGGGGAATAAATAAATGAAAATCGATGTAATAAATAATGAGCCGCACAGATAAAGCTCACCAGCGCCGCCCAGTGGAGAGCAGTGAGAGTGCACTGATGTTTCTCCAGTGTGAGTGAACACAAACACCTTTGAGATGACGTGAAGATACTTTTACTAATTATTTCCGTAACACTTAAAGCCTTTATGTATAATGCATTACAAAAGTATATTAATGCATTAATTATGCCTTGTAATGCACCTCATCATGCACTGTATTGTCTCATAAATAACTGTAACTATAGTTATAATACTTATCTAATCATTGAACACATCTTTAGAAAGTATAATACATTAAAACACATGATAAACAACCAATTTCAGAATCTGCAAATATTATAATGCTAATATAATATACTCTGTTATAATGCATTTTAACTTTGGTTACAGTTATTTATGAAACGATATAATGCATTATAATATACATTATGAATACCTTTATAACGCATTATTCATAAGGGCTTTAAGTGTCACCATTAATTCCATAGTGAAAAGCTGTGATCAAATAATCCATTATAATGTAAATGCCCTGTTTTACCCGATATTTACTGTGAATAAAAGTCTAAACCCTGTTTAAACAGCTGCGTTTTATGAGGTTAAAACTTAATGAAAGATAAATCATATCAGTATGCAGATTTCCTGGATCTATTATTCTCTGAGTAGCTTTGCGTAGGCTGTAAATGCACATTAAAGCTGATCTGAGTGTGTTTACGTCATCAAGACATCGAGGTGTAAACACCAGATCTCCTGCACAGTGTGTGTGTGTGTGTGTGTGTGTGTGTGGTAACTGCACAGGGAAGTGTGTGAGGGTTCGATTCCCGCTGGCGTTTCGTGGAAGAGGTCGTGACATTTTCCTCTCCAGCGTTTCTATTATAGACACACACACACCGAGCCGTTACTGAGAATCAACATCAGTCAATATCCCAGCGCAGGTGAGAGTGAGTGAGTGTGTGTGTGTGTGTGTGTGTGTGTGTGTGTGTGTGTGTGTGTGTGAGGTGAGAGAAACGCTGCGGTCAGAGTCACGTCTGACTCACCACACACACCTGAGTGTGATATATATAGATACATGTGTACAACGGTACAAACAATCACTTCCTGCTGTGTGTGTGTGTGTGTGTGTGTTCATACTGATTCATCTTATTTGTTCTGCATGTTGTTGTTTTCTGCTAAATACCAGCGACCTCATGTAAATATGCGCTGTATGTCCTGCATACGCATGTCTCCACTGAGTCGACTCTGTGAAAAGCTAAGAAACAATTTTCACACAAGAATTGCTAGTAAATTATACAAATAATTACAAAGAAACAGCAAGTAACGCACTGAATTAAATGTGAAATTGTAAAGTATAAATGATTGATTATTTTATTTACAACTTTTTACAGTGTACGCGAAACACACAATCGTACGCACGGCTGTCCTGTAGAGAGTCTGATTGGACTGGAGTTTATCACACTCACTTACTTGGGTTACTAGGGTGTTGTTAGGGGGTTACTAGGGTGTTGTTAGGGGGTTACTAGGGTGTGGTTAGAGGGCTACTATGGTGTTGTTAGGGGGTTACTAGGGTGTGGTTAGGGTTTTACTAGGGTGTTGTTAGGGGATTACTAGGGTGTTGTTAGGGTATTACTAGGGTGTTGTTAGGGTGTTACTAGGGTGTTGTTAGGGGATTACTAGGGTGTGGTTAGGGGGTTACTATGGTGTTGTTAGGGGGTTACTAGGGTGTTGTTAGGGGGTTACTAGGGTGTGGTTAGGGGGTTACTAGGGTGTTGTTAGGGAGTTACTAGGGTGTTGTTAGGGAGTTACTAGGGTGTGGTTAGGGAGTTACTAGGGTGTGGTTAGGGGGTTACTAGGGTGTTGTTAGGGGGTTGCTAGGCTGTTGTTAAGTTGTTACTAGGGTGTTGTTAAGTTGTTACTAGGGTGTGGTTAGGGGGTTACTAGGGTGTGGTTAGGGCATTACTAGGGTGTTACTGAGGGGTTGCCAGGGTGTTGCTATGCAGCGTTTGGCTCTGGTTCCTCCCTCAATGTGCATCTGTAGCATTTTTTCAGGTGAAAATGGTGCGTCTCATCACTTAGTAAAGCAGCAGCAGCTCAACAACACACACGATCTGAGCAATTGTTCTCATCTACAACACACACACACACACACACACACACACACACATACACAGGTCTGATCAGGTCTGACTGAACTGAGGCATGGGTCTGGATCTGAATCCGGTCTGGGCGATTCTTTCTAATCACAGCTAATCTTTTCTTCCAGGTTCAAGCTAGCGGCAGAAGGATGTCTTCTCATGTTTCTGAAACGTGTTGAAAGTTCAAATAAGATGTTTTCCTTTCCATGTTGTTCATACTGTTGTGTTTTTGCCTCCTTTCAGTCGTCAGCCACAGAAGATCGATTTATTGCTCTACTTCAAAAACCAAGCTTGGCCAAATTTGCCAGTAACGAGCCCCGTCCGCAAACAGGCCACGCCCACTCACAGGACTAGCCAATCAGAACGACTGCTGTTCCACTAGCCCCTCCCTCTCGAGTTAGCCCCTCCCCCTAATCTTCCCACGTGGTTTCCTAACTCTTGTGTCTTCTTACTAACCAAACAGCTTCAGATTCTTCCAGTTTTACTTTTCATTTTGACCTGTTTGTGTTCCTTTGAAACGACTAACATCGTGTCATTCACGGAATGTGGGCCATCTGTTGTTTTCTTCAGAATTAACTTGCGTACTGACGTACTAACCATAATAACAATACTGTTGTCATGTTTTTCTTTTGGTTGACAAATCCTTCAATGAAGAGAAAGAATTCTGTAAATTTGGATCTTTATTCCTTTGGGCAAAAACAAAATCAGGAAAAGAAAGAGAGCCAGGCTGGTTTAACCTGTTAACTGTCACTCGCTCAGAAGATCTGAACATGAGCGTTTGCAATTCATGAAGGCTTTGGAAAATAAATGTGTAAAAAAACGTTATTTTATTTTTATACGTCTAACCAAGTTATGTTCCAAATTTGAAGTTAATATCACAAAAATGTAGCCGGCGAAATGTTTTAAAGTACGGTTTCCATTGTAACGAAGTGTTCAATCTCAAAACAGTTTTCACAGGATGAATCCTGAGCGTTTAAGCTTTGGAACGACACCTGATCTGTGCTAATCACCGACAGTTAACAGGCTACGACCGCTGCCTTTTTAAAAAACCTTTATTGACTTCACGATTTGTCATTATTCTATATATTTTCTTTCCCTTCCCTTGTTTTTTTTCCTAAAGCACTCAGGCATTGGACACGCTATGGTAAACAAACTGCATTATATGGTAGATATCATTCTAATTGTCTTCTACTTTGGTTTGCCCTGGATTTCCGTTTCCTATTTCTATTCTGTTTGCTTATACTGACTACACAAATTCCCATTGGTATCAAGGTAGCAATGAAACTACAGAGATTCACTCTTGTCTCATTCGATCATCCTTTTCACTTTGTTTTGTCCATCCTACGCCCTCCCTTCCCTTCAGGAACCAGATGTAGAGTTAAATATTGTATTCATTATGTTGAATTAGTTCATGAAGAACTTGCAGAGTAATAGTAAAGTCTCGAGTCTCCCGATGAAAGTTTGACTGTATGAGGTGCTGATGGATCCAGTGGCAGACAGTATG
Organism: Leuciscus idus; assembly: GCA_021554675.1. Lineage (NCBI taxonomy): Eukaryota > Metazoa > Chordata > Actinopteri > Cypriniformes > Leuciscidae > Leuciscus > Leuciscus idus. The sequence goes on along the minus strand of CM038622.1, from coordinate 362,905 downwards.
GATGAATATTAATATTAATATGAGATATTGAGCTGAGAAACTCCTCGTGGTTCTCAGCATCTCGATCCATCATCAGCAGGTTTGATATGCGGCTCAAGGTGATGATCCTCGTCTCTCCGGCTGGATTTACTGGCGCTGGTTCAGAGTGGGTCGTAAAACACCCGGATTTATCCAGCGGATCCGAGAGCGTTCGAGTTCTGTTCTGTTCTGGTGTTTATTCACTGAGGTCCGGCTGAGCGATGGTTTCATTAGTGCACGTACCCATAGGGCAACTAACCTAATTATTAAACATGAACAATTCATTATTACTGAAGTTCAGTCGCTATAGAACTTCCCAGGGAGATGTTATCGATGCCGGGAAGATTAACTCTGACATACAGGTGAGAAACGGACTGCAAATCTTCATCCCATCAGAACAATTATATCACGTATATGCTATTATAGGGTTTATTTGAATTGGCTTTATATTTATACTTTCAGTTTTCATTTGAATTTTATGTGTGCTTTTGTCCTTTTTTATTTTATTTTTTTGTAATTTTATATATATAAATTTATCTTTAATTTTTATTTCAGTTTTACTCTCCGTAATTTTAGTTCTTAAACATGTTTATTTCAGTTAGTTGCCAAGGAAACATTTCTAAATTTCATTTTCATTTTTAAGTGTAAGTTTTACATTTTAATGTAATGTAAATTTTTACATTTACATTTATTTCACTTTTACTATTAGTAATTTTAGTACAACTTAAACATAATATTTTATTTTATTTTATTTTATTTTATTTTATTTTATTTTATTTTATTTTATTTTATTTTATTTTATTTTATTGTCGTTAGGGATAAATTAGGGATAAAAGTAAACAATAACAAATATAACTGTACCCTAACCCTAACAAATGTCATGTAAATGTAAAATTTCAGTTTTACTATTAGTAATTTTAGGACTTAAACATGTTAGTTTCCATACAGTACGCACATATATTTAATCTTACTAATTTTAGCTCTTCAACTCAAGAGTGTTTATTTCAGTTAGTTGCCGGAGCAACATTTCTAATTTTCAGTTTTACATACAATATTCATATGTATATTTTAATGAACAGTTTTAAAAACGTGCGTTTTAAAGGTGTGTCTCAGAAAGGATGTCCTTTACTGCCTGTCACTGGACTCGTCAAACACTAGGCTCCGCCCCCTGCCCCGCCCAGCGCTGCATAGAATCAGGAGTTTTTCTAGAATGTAGGAACTGTGTTCATTAACATCAATACTAACTCAATAACGACACTCTAACACACTCTTACTTTGGTATTTGTGTATGTATATGTTGCCCAGCACATATACATATATGCATATTTATGAACCTACAGAGATACATAAAGCCACGCCCCCAGTAATAGGGATAATTTGACATCAGTAAAGACCCTGCTTGTGAATAATAAAGGTGGCGAGGACTAGCGTGATTGACAGGTCTCTGGCTCCTTCAGGATGATGTTATCAGCCCGGGCCGCTAGCATTAGTATGCAATTATACAGATCTAATGAACTCTGGCAGGGGTTCGGCGCCCTAGAATAACAATATTTCAGGCGAGCGATCGGGTTATTTGGCCCAATGCAGGCTGGGTAATTGTCATTCGGACAGTCCTAGATGACTGACAGCTCTCAGCGCAGATGAACGTTAGCATCGCTCATTGACACTCATCTGTGTGACGTTTCCGAGTCCTTTTGTGTGCATGCTTTCATCCGCTTGCAGCGAGAGGGAGTCTGCGATGCCCAGGCCGAACGAGTCTCGGCTTGCACGCAAACCTGTGGACTTCCAGTGCTCATTTTGTTGTGTCCCACCCTCAGATTTAACCCCTTAATCAACTAAATGCCCCTTTCTTGCCATCTGTGCCGTGATGTGACTCAGTTACGACTCCTCTCTGCCATCGGCTGCTGAGCGTGTTTGCTCAGACGTATGATTGTGTCCATTGGTTGAACATTCCCATTTTGACGCCATCTTCATTTGCTCATCCGACTGCATGGCTTCTTCCCCATGTTGTGATGGTTTTTGGATGGTTCATTTTCCTTCCTCTTAACCTCAAAACCCACCAAACGTGACAATTCAAACTCTTTGTGGAATCAAATCGCAAAGGATTTCACCGATTGACTGCTACTACTCTACTAAATGACTAAAACCTAAATTCTGTTACTAATCCGAATGAAACCTTTGTTGTAACTGTACTAACAACCATTTTTGTGTCTGACCTGCTGTTATTTACTAAAGTACTAACCTCCAACCCCACACATACGAGCGGCTCACGCAGTCCCTCCTCCTCCTCTTCCTCCTCCTGACCCCTCGATCTCACTAACTCACCCGAATCCTTTGGCTAGTTCAGTTCTGATCTCTCTCGACTCGCTCGCCGACTCCCCGGGTCGTTTCCCAGCTGCCAGCCACTCGTCGAAGGCCTCGCCGCTGGGCCGTCTCCCTTTGAGGGTTGATTCTGATCAATAATAAATGGGTTTTCATTGCAACGTGCAATTTCTCCTTTGTTTTTAATAGGTAAAGGTAAGTAATTGTCAGGAATATAAGGACAACAGGCCAGATGGCTGACACTGAAGCATCTGGAGATCAGGTAAGGGCGATCACTGACTTTTAAGGACCGACATGATGCGCTTCGGTTCGGCTGAGCTTATTGCAGTCTCTTGTTGTGTGTGGTTTCGGGATTTACCAGTTCGCCTCAAAAAACATTCTGTCATCATTTAAAGAGCACAAAAGAAGATGTCTCTGGGTTTTTTTTGTCTATGCAATGAAATTCAAAGTTTCCCAGACAGCAACATTGTGTCAGCCCAGATCCGGGATACATCTGGACCATGTGGAATCCATGTGTACCGGATCCGGCCCACATCTGGACCGTGTGGAATCCATGTGTACCAGATCCGGCCCACATCTGGACCGTGTGGAATCCATGTTTACCAGATCCGGTCCACATCTGGACCGTGTGGAATCCATGTTTACCAGATCCGGTCCACATCTGGACCATGTGGAATACATGTGTACCAGATCCGGTCCACATCTGGACCATGTGGAATACATGTGTAGCGGATGTGGGCCGGATTTGGACCGTGTGGAATCCATGTTTACCAGATCCGGTCCACATCTGGACTGTGTGGAATCCATGTGTACCAGATCCGGTCCACATCTGGACTGTGTGGAATCCATGTGTACCAGATCCGGTCCACATCTGGACCATGTGGAATCCATGTTTACCAGATCTGGTCCACATCTGGACCGTGTGGACCGTGTGGAATCCATGTGTAGCGGATGTGGGCCGGATTTGGACCATGTGGAATACATGTGTACCAGATCCGGTCCACATCTGGACCATGTGGAATACATGTGTACCAGATCCGGTCCACATCTGGACTGTGTGGAATCCATGTGTACCAGATCCGGTCCACATCTGGACCATCTGGAATCCATGTTTACCAGATCTGGCCCACATCTGGACCGTGTGGAATCCATGTGTAGCGGATGTGGGCCGGATTTGGACCGTGTGGAATCCATGTTTACCAGATCTGGCCCACATCTGGACTGTGTGGAATCCATGTGTACCAGATGTGGGCCGGATCTGGGCCGTGTGGAATCCATGTGTACCGGATGTGGGCCGGATCTGGACTGTGTGGAATACATGTGTAACAGATGTGGGACTATTTTGCTGTCTGGGTGATTGGACCTCAATCTTTTTTAAAACATCTTTTGTGTTCTACACAAGAAAGAAAGAGTCAAACGGGGTTTGAACGACATGAGGGCGAGAAAATGATGACAGAATGATCAGTTTTAGGGGAATATTTATGTATTTTGTTGTGTCATCTTAATAGTCAATCTTACACCAACTTACAGACTTCTTATCCTAGTGTGAGTGCATTGATGATGTCTTGCATTGTTGTATGTTTTCATCAGTGTGTTTAAATCAAAATCACGTAGTTATAATGATCTCTCTGTTTTGTCTCGTCTTTGGTACTGTTGACATTCAAAGACCCTTCATTCATTGAGGAGTGCTGGTCCTTTCAGCAGTGAGTGTGTTTTACAGCGTCGGGTTATAGTTATAGTCTTTTGTGCGGTTTGAAGCCACATTGAATCTTGCCTGTGGATTTCGTTTGAACTCCAATTGTGAGAGAGAAAGATCTGGGAAAAGAATCTGCTAAACTTGATTTAGATTCATTATGTGTATTGGATTCAGTTGTTTGAAAGTCAGTAGATGCTCACATACAAGCCTTTCCAACATCTGACATGTTTCACACTGTTTCTAGCCTGATGCTGGACGGCTTGAGTTTGCTTTGAGCTTCAGAGCGCTTTGTGTTATTGTGTGTTAATATAGTTTCTTAGTTTCCGCTGCACTGTAACACGAATTTCTCTTCAATTGCATAACGTCTCCTTTATAAAACTGTGTGTAGGATCCTCACTAAAAGTGTAGGTGCGCCTGAAAGCCAAAAATGGCGTACACCAAAATAATATTCAGACGTATAAAAGCATGCATACGCCAGAACCTGCGCAAAAATCCACTTTATAAACCCAGTCAGAGGAAGATTGTGTTCACATGCGTCTCCACCCCAAAATAACCATATATGAGCTTTCAACGCCTCGGTTTACTATGCAGATCCTCATCTGCATATCATTTGCATATGCATATTCATCCACGTGATCCCATGTTTAACGCTAAGACATTAGGAAAATATGAGATATGGATGTGCGTCACATTACATTGCTAAAAATCATTTATCCTTGCCTTGTTTTTGAATAAATAAATCAATATAGTATAAAATACATTTCAGAGAAAGTTTTTCTCAATCTTTTACACTGGCCAAATAGTATTTTTAATGGAAACAGATAGGCCTTATTGTGCATTATTGATGATTATTTGAATGTAAATATTTTCTCAGAGCATGAGTTCTGCTATTATCATGCGCTAAACAAACATTAAAACACAGCATGCCTCAGGAAAAGTGTTCGAACGCATCACTTCCACTACAAATATTACTATTTATTAGATTTTTTTTTTTTTTTACTTCTCGGTAATGATTTGCTTAACTCCATTAATTAGAATGGCATATTTAATTTAAATGTGTATATCAGATAAGACTCGCGGCGACCGGCGAACTGCTGTAGCGCTGCAAAGGAGACTCCGCCTACCTCTTCACCTCCGCCCAAAATTTTTTTTATATAATATTTTTTTGTATTATTATTGTTAGTGGCAATGGTGTATAAAGTGTATTGTTATTTATTATAATATTTATAATTATTATTATTATTTACATTTATCAGAGAGGGGCACAATATATTTTAAGACAAACGGGGCATGAGCTATACTGGGACCAGCCACCGGGGGGCGATCGAAACTCTGGGTTACGAGCTATACTGGGACCAGCCACCAGGGGGCGATCGAGACTGGGTTTATGAGCTATACTGGGACCAGCCACCAGGTGGCGATCGAGACTCTGGGTTTATGAGCTATACTGGGACCAGCCACCAGGTGGCGATCGAGACTCTGGGTTTATGAGATATACTGGGACCAGCCACTGGGGGGGCAATCGAGACTCTGGGTTTATGAGCTATACTGGGACCAGCCACCGGGGGGCGATCGAGACTCTGGGTTTATGAGCTATACTGGGACCAGCCACCAGGTGGCGATCGAGACTCTGGGTTTATGAGATATACTGGGACCAGCCACTGGGGGGGCAATCGAGACTCTGGGTTTATGAGCTATACTGGGACCAGCCACCGGGGGGCGATCGAGACTCTGGGTTTATGAGCTATACTGGGACCAGCCACCAGGGGGCGATCGAGACTCTGGGTTACGAGCTATACTGGGACCAGCCACCAGGGGGCGATCGAGACTCTGGGTTTATGAGCTATACTGGGGGGCGATCGAGACGCTTTGGCTTCACTTTACAGGACTGGTGCGGCACGCTTGGTGAGGACAGGTGTGGCAAATAAACCAATAATCAGATAAAAGGAAGGCTGAGTTTAGAGAATAGGCAAGAGAACACATGGTGCTTAGAAACAAACATGACAAGCCATGCGTTCACACTGAAGTGAGACTGTGTGTATATGAAGTGATCTGGTCTCAGTTCTGAGCTAATCTAGCACAATCAGACTCGCCTCACATTCATATTCTCTTTCACTAGCAAGTATGCTCTTTGATTTGATGCGGAGGGTGATTATGCTGGATTTCTGTAATGGCAGTCAGAGGTGTCCATTAGCCTCCGGTCAGTGTGTCGTTTAGGTCAGGATAAATGAGCTGCCAGCGCTCGTCTAATGCTGCATCAATATAATATCATTTTTACTCGCCAGCTGACGGCTGATCAATGCTGCCAGATCTATTAGAAAAGCCCCATGACAGCAAGATGGAGGATTTTATCAGGGAAAGTGATATTGTGTCTCACGGTCAAGAACTCAGTTTGGCTTTTCCAGTAACCAGCTGATATTGACAGAAGTGCAGCGCAGTGTTTAACGTCTCAGTGTTGCTGAATCACAAGCATCTCAGCACTTCACATCATTTGTTTTAGTGAACTGGTTTATTTAGACAGAGGCTTTCAATGAATCGGTTCAGAGGTCAATCAGGAAGTTGGTTAATACTGTTAGAATGATAATACTGATCTAAATAATCCTTAAAATGCATTTACTTTAGAATAGCTTTTTGCCTTTTTAGGGCATATATATATATATATATATATATATATATATATATATATATATATACAATGACACAATCATTGCTTATTTCACGGATGTTTCAAGAAAACGACAGACATATTAATCACGAAAATGACATTGTGCATTTCTATGTTGTGGTGATTATCTGTAAGATGGTCCACTGAGTTTGATCAGCCTGTAGTTCAGCATGAGTAGTGTGACTGAGGTCGAACTCGTAACGTGACCAGCTTTAGTTTTCGAGTGCTTTTCTGCTGACAGAAGCTGGTTAAAGTCTTCCACTGATTGAAGTGAAAGTGACAGTCAATGAGGTGTAACGCGTGTCTTCTGAGGACTCCTGTCTTTAGCGGTCCCTAGATGAGTGTCGAAACAGCCACGTATGAATTCATCTGTGCAAATGAGCTGCTGCATGATGGCATCTGTATTCAGTGTGTGTGTGCGTGTGTGTGTGCGTGTGTGTGTGTGCGTGTGTGTGCGTGTGTGTGTGTGTGTGTGTGTGTGTGTGTGTGCATGTGTGTGTATGTGTGTTTGTGTGTTGTACAGTAGGTGTGGTTGATGTAGATTGTGTGTGTCAGGGAAAACATAACATTTCTCTCTCTCTCTCTCTCTCTCTCTCTCTCTCTCTCTCTTTCTCTCTCTCTCTCTCTCTCTCCCTCTCTCTCCCTCTCTCTCTCTCTCTCTCTCTCTCTAATGCTGTGCTTTGTTTTATTCATTTTATTCACTGTCTCCACTGCTGCATTACTGTAGTGTGTTTGTGGTGAACCACAGGAGCCGCTGTGATTTCTTTGCACACACACTGAGAGTGTTTTAACCCGTCAGGAGCGCTTCAGTGTGTTTCAGTGAGGGATTACGCCTTCTTATCTGAACATGCTCTCTGTCTCGTCACCAGGGGTTTTAGGGTAAATAAGTCAATATATCTGCGAGACAAACGGCCCATTAACACATTATCAGCTCCTGCAGCCGTTGAGGAGCGGGAGCCTGAAGCAGGAGCAGGTTGAGATGCTGCGTATGGATTTCACAGGTTATCTGCAGTGCCAAGCAGAACCGCAGGGCTGACGGTGCTTCTGTTTCTCTGAGATCAATCAACAGTTAACAACAGAAGCGCACCTGTGCTTTCAAACACACATATACGCTGCATTTGTGCTGTGAGACTTAGGGCCCTATTTTAACGATCTAAGCGCATGATCTAAAGCAGTGGTTTTCAAACTGTGGGTCGCGACCCACTTGTGGGTCACACAGTGAGAAAAGGTGGGTCGCACAAAGGTACTTAGCTGCAGCTAAATTTACGTTACGATGAGTGAAACAAAACCAGTCCGATTAATGACCAAACGACTATGAGTTTTAGCGCCCGCCAAAGTGTTATTTGATCGCTGAGTAATGTAGATGAACTGCTGCGCTTGTGACAGAGTCACAGTGCATGTTTAACTGAAAGAACGAGCAGAGAGAGTACTCGGTCGGCCGCGCGCTCTCTCTCTCTCTTCGGAGCCAGGCGAAAGTGTAAAAAAGACTTCACCGTCTCCAAACTAAGCGCTGTCTTGCTCTCTCTCCCTCGCACATATTAATCAAAATAAATCGACACGGTGGTAAAAGGTCGGAAGACCAAAGTTTCATGTGGAGCATTCGGAGATTTTTTTTTTTCTTCCTCAATTACCGCTGGGTGTGAATTGTGCTAAATAAGTTGTTGCCTTATCTTCTCTGAAAAGCGTCCCAGACATTCAGCTGACATAAAACAACACTTTAATTAAAGGAAAAAAAACTATCCAGTGATGAAATGTTTTCTGTGTTGACACAAATCTTGGATGTCTATGTCCTAACTGCTGGGATAATCACACAACGCGCATGACACGTCCAATTCGCAAACTAATTACTCCTTTGAACGATTCATTTTAATGAATGGACAACTGATCTTTCCAACAGTGAACTCAGGAGACGTTTGAATCAGTAACACTTTACAATAAAGTTCTATTTATTACATAAATTACATAAAAAGTACAGTTTGCTTACTCAAGCTTAAGCTTTAAAATAAATAAAACCCCTTGTTTTTTTTTTGAAAAGCATATGACTACATTTTTCCACACAGTGCTATCAAGAATCGATAAGAGAATCGTTAAAGAATCGGATCGATAATCAGAATCGTCAGTGGCATTATTATTATTGATAAAATCTTATCATTTCCCATCCCTATGTGAAGACGGTAAAATTATAATCAAACATTAAAGAACATACATGTTTTTAAAAGTTTTTTTAAGAGTTAAAAGTTTAAAATATTTTGCTAACATGAAGGCTTGTCACTGTCAGTCTTTTTACATCAGTGCAAAACTAGGGAATGCAGATTAAGACCATCAGCATGCATTGATTAATCCCATGGCATGTAGCAAAAAAAAACAAATTATACTTGTCTAGGTGGGTCCTAGAACGAAAAAGTTTGGGAACCCCTGATCTAAAGCACACAGGACAAGTTCACTTAGGGCGTGTCCGAATCCACTTTTGCTAGTTTCACGACAGGAAAAATGGTCTAAAAGGGTCGTCCCTATTCTCTTAATGAGTAATGGGTGTGTTATGGGCGTAACGTGCGTTAAACCAATCAGAGTCTCATCTCCCATTCTCTTTAAATGCCAGTTGCGATATGGGGGATAGGCAGACCGGAGGAAAGGAGGAGCCCGACGTAGCCAGAGGGGTGAAAGGTCAAGGTGGAGCCAGAGGGATGACAGACCACAGTGGAGCCAATAGGTCGGAGCCCCGAGGTGGAGCTGAGGGATCCACAGAGCAAGGCGTAGGTGACGACTGAGAAGCCCAATGCGGATCTGAGCAGCTGGGCAGAACTACAGAAGGAGGAGCCTTGGGGCTGAAGGGAGACAGGCAGAGACAAAGATGACTTGGGAATGGGCTAAACCAGCAGAGATGAAGACAACTTGGGACTAGACCGGACCAGTGAAGACTGGAGACCTTGAAGCATTTCATTATCCAGCTCGTCAAATACTTCTGTTGAGACCCAGCTTACTTTAGTGTGGGTGGAGCTCTAAACCATGCAGTTGAACTCTACTAATAGGCAATGTTCCAGTTTTAGTTTTAGTTTTAGATTACTATAAAAGAGTTCACACATTCACTTTTCTCTAACATTTTAGTTATCAGATCCATTTAAATGCTTCAGTTTATTTTCATATTATAATAATATAATTTGAAAACAAATTGAAGCATTTAAACTGATATATTATATCACTTCAAATACTTAAATTCGTTTTTATATTATATTATATTATATTAGGCCTATATTTTTTGTTATATTATAAGCCTAATAAAGAATTGATCTCACAAGGGTATTGTTTAGGGCTCCTTGCCATTAAAAAGTTTGAAACCCCCTGCTAAAGTAAATATTGGAAATTCATAAGCAATAAACAATCATTTAACTTTAATGGTTTAATGCTGCCTGTAGCCAATAACTGACTGTACAAAAACACTCTATGGTTTTCCCAAACCATCTCAGTGTCACAGCTTATTTATTTATTTATTTATTTATTTATATATATAATTTCTTGGTAAAGACTGGTATAGTTAACAGCACTGTAAAACAAAAAAAACTCGGGTAACCTAAAATGTGCTTCATTTAGTGACTTCTTAATTAACTGCTTGTTTTCAAAAATATTATTTAATACCAATAAGTTACATCAAGGGTCAAATAAAATAGAAATGGCACATTCAAGTTAAAAGTTACAACTGCATGTTGACACCATTGTGTTTCAAGGGGTGGTGGTGGCGCAATGGATAAGACGCATGCCTTTGGTGTGAGAGACCCGGGTTCGAATCCACTGTGAGACACCAATGTGTCCCTGAGCAAGACACTTAACCCCTAGTTGCTCCAGAGGCGTGCGACCTCTGACATATATAGCAATTGTAAGTCGCTTCGGATAAAAGCGTCAGCTAAATGAATAAATGTAAATGTAAATGTACGTGCGCTGTCAGGTATAAAGAACGTTTTTGCTCAAGTGTCGAAAAATGTCCACCCAATAAAGAAAAGTTTTGCTCAGCAAGAAAAAGAATTACAGAGAACATTGCTAATATGCCCTCGGCTCACTCACCTGAAAAGACTGAGATAGACTCGTGGCTCTATTCCCGTGGTGTGCTCAGGCTCAGAGTCAGCGGTGGGCTCTGGCTTGTCATCTGTGGTGGGCATGGGTGAAACCCCCTCTGTGGTCCTCGAGGTCTAAAACCCCTGTGTGGTCCTCGAGGTCTAAACCCCCTGTGTGGTCCTCGAGGTCTAAACCCCCTGTGTGGTCCTCGAGGTCTAAACTCCTGTGTGGTCCTCGAGGTCTAAACCCCCTGTGTGGTCCTCGAGGTCTAAACTCCTGTGTGGTCCTCGAGGTCTAAAACCCCTGTGTGGTCCTTGAGGTCTAAAACCCCTGTGTGGTCCTCGAGGTCTAAACCCCCTGTGTGGTCCTCGAGCTCTAAACCCCTGTGTGGTCCTCGAGGTCTAAACCCCCTCTGTGGTCCTCGAGGTCTAAAACCCCTGTGTGGTCCTCGAGGTCTAAACCCCCTGTGTGGTCCTCGAGGTCTAAACCCCCTGTGTGGTCCTCGAGGTCTAAACTCCTGTGTGGTCCTCGAGGTCTAAACCCCCTGTGTGGTCCTCGAGGTCTAAACTCCTGTGTGGTCCTCGAGGTCTAAAACCCCTGTGTGGTCCTTGAGGTCTAAAACCCCTGTGTGGTCCTCGAGGTCTAAACCCCCTGTGTGGTCCTCGAGCTCTAAACCCCTGTGTGGTCCTCAAGGTCTAAACCCCCTGTGCGGTCCCCGAGGTCTAAAACCCCTGTGTGGTCCTCGAGGTCTAAACCCCCTGTGTGGTCCTCGAGGTCTAAAACCCCTGTGTGGTCCTCGAGGTCTAAACCCCCTGTGTGGTCCTCGAGCTCTAAACCCCCTGTGTGGTCCTCGAGCTCTAAACCCCCTGTGTGGTCCTCGAGGTCTAAACCCCCTGTGTGGTCCTCGAGGTCTAAAACCCCTGTGTGGTCCTCTAGGTCTAAACCCCCTGTGTGGTCCTCGAGGTCTAAACCCCCTGTGTGGTCCTCTAGGTCTAAACCCCCTGTGTGGTCCTCGAGATCTAATACCCCGTGTGGTCCTCGAGATCTAAACCCCTGTGTGGTCCTCGAGGTCTAAACACCTGTGTGGTCCTCGAGGTCTAAACCCCCTGTGTGGTCCTCGAGGTCTAAACCCCTGTGTGGTCCTCGAGGTCTAAAATCCCTGTGTGGTCCTCGAGCTCTAAACCCCCTGTGTGGTCCTCGAGCTCTAAACCCCTGTGTGGTCATCGAGGGCACGATTATCCTGCTCATGGCAGACAGATGTACTTCCATTCTCTGTTCCTGAGGTTCGGTGTTCTGCCATGGCTCCACTGTGACTTCATCCAAATGACCAGAATAATGCGGGAACCCTGAACAACGAACAGAAAGAACTAACGGCTTAAATACACAGAGGAACTGATCAATGGAACAAGAAACAGGTGCGTAACTCAAGAAGAAACCATGAACTCAACCAAGAACTGGAAATGGAGACAGGGAAAACGAGGCAAACTAAAATAAACAGAATATGACAATGAAACTATGAACTAGACCAGACATGAACATGACTTAAATGAAACATTATGTTGTATTGATGTGTGTGTTTGTAGTGTGTGTGTGTGTGTGCATGAGTGAGTGAGTGTGTGTGTATGTGTGTGTGTGTGTGTTGTGAATGTTATCATATCTGTGTATGTTTTTGTGTCATGTGACCTATATAGAAACACAAAGGCGCTGTGTGTGTTGATCTTCATGCGTGTGACAGGGAAACGAGGCGACAGCAGCTGATCGCATTAGTGTCTCTCAATGGAGCGATTTGTGGATTGATTTTTCTTCTCGTAAATCACGGAGCTGTGCGCTCAGGTCACTCAAGTCACGACTAGGCAAAAGCCTCGACTGTGGAAAACTGCTATTTTTATATGAAATTAGTATTATGCACTACCGTTCGGTAAGAATTTGTTACAGAAATGAATACTTTTATTAATCACAGATGCATTAAATTGATCAAAAGTGACAGTAAAGACATTTATAATGTAGCAAAAGATTCTATTTCAAACGATTTCATCAAAGAATCCTGAGAAATAAAATGTATGATGGTTTCCACAAAAATATGAAATATTTCAATCTGATAATAATCATAAATGTTTCTTGAGCATCAAATCATCATATTATAATGATTTCTGAAGGATCATGTGACACTGAAGACTGGAGTAATGATGCTGAAAATTCAGCTTTGATCACAGGAATAAATTACACTTTACTATATATTCACATAGAGAACAGATGATTTACATTATAATAATATTTCACTGTTTTTACTGTATTTTTGATCAAATAAATGCAGCCTTGGTGAGCAGAAGAGACTCTTGCAAATGCGTTTGTAATATTGCAGGACTGTTTAAAATGAAGTACAGTCATGATTGTGGAATCCAGTATTCACGGCAGTTTGTTGGTGGTACAGTATTTGTGGACTCTTCTACAGCACAACTGTGTTCTTTGGCCAGAGGCGTTGTGCATGATGAAACCTTGTGAAATACACACGTGTGTGTTTGTGTGGGACAGTTATGAGCATCATCAGATGTTAATTGCAGTATATCAGTCACGACATGTTTCAGATGAGAAATACCAACTTATTTTGGGGAAGATGTAGTTCATTAGTCCGAGACTCTGGTGAAGTTCAGTCTCTTTTCTTAACATGCCGTTACATCACAGTTAAACTCACAGAAGGTTTGTAAAAGCAGCATCTGCAGGGAAACTGAATCCATTAACTGCGAAAGCAAATATCACGTAACTGTCTCAAGACAATAACAGGCCGATGAAGTCAGCCGTCTGGATCAGCTGTACATGTAAACTCAATGAATGAAGTCAAACGTGAGTGTGTGTTCATGTGTCTGTTCATGAGTGTGTGATGTTCATATCAAGACGTTTTTCAAGACGTTTTTCGACGTGTCTTTGTGTTCATACCCAAGCGATTGTCACTGGCGATGCGCCGAGTCAACGTGCAAATTCACTCCCTGACAGTAGATGGCGCTTACTTTAAAACAGAACTACCCTGGTACACAAGGTGGCGCTGCACTGTCATAAAGTCCTTTGTGTTCAGACACAAAAGAGACCAGCATTAATCTTGCCTTGTTGCATCTTCTTCTTCGTCTACTTACTTCCTCGAACCCGAGGCATTTTTTTCTTTTTTAAATTATGCCTGCCGTTTTGCGCGTCGTGTGCATACTCACATCGGTGCCCTTTGTTTAGTCTCGAGGCGTCCCTGTGTGCACGGGCCGTAAGGGTGTGTGTGTAAGGGTGTGTGTGTAAGGTTGTGTGTGGTCTTAAGATGAGTGTTTGCTACGGTCTCTAACGTGTCTCTCTCTCAGCGAGTGTCACAGTGGCTGACAGCTGGTTAACTCTCTCCGTAATCATTTATTCACCGTAATAACACTGGAGTCGAACACACACACACTCAATCACACACACACACACACACACACACACACACACACACACAAGCTTTTTGTTTCAGTAGTACGTGAGCGCAATAAAACCAGCTCATCATATCATGAGGTCTTTAAGAGCGAAGAACAACCACGATTCCCTCTTTCCACCGTGAGAAACACCTCAGAAACACCTTCATACACTCTTAGAAACAAAGCTTCTGTATATATACCTCTCCGTCGCACAGAAGGTTCTTCACATTAATGAAGTAGTTCTTTTGAGAACTGATAACTGAGCGATTCTTTACGGTTCTTCAATTGCATCGCCACTTTTGGATCCTTTATTTCTAAGAGTGTACAGAACAAACAAAGCCCTGAGAAACAAGTCTTGACATGCTGATCATTTGATGAATCCCCATATGAGGTCCTTTCAGCGAGGTCAAAGGTCAAACCCAGAGAGAACGACAGCAGACATAAAAATGTGTTGCCTGTACGGAGAACGAGAGAACGCCGATGCAATGCGAGCGCTCTGGGAAACGCTTCTCTAGGGTGCAGTTGGAGAAGGAGAAGGAGAAGGAGAAGATGTTTCTCCGCTGGTTGTCGGAAGTGTTTGACAGACCTTTGAGTTTCTGCCATGAAGAGAAAAGCAGCCAGAAAAGCTGATAATTGTCCGTGGCAGCCGTTCAGATCCTGTATTTCATTAGAAGCTGGTTTGCATTTTGTTGGGAAGAGAAATGCTTTTGGCTTGAGTTTGATAGTCGTTGAATAAAAACATGATTTGACGGATAAAGTCGTCGGCGTCAGCCTTTATCAGCGCAGGTTTAATTGGACACATTCAGTCAGAACGGGCAAAAACATAATTATTATTCAAAGTGTGAATGATCCCGACAAATGGTTTTAAAGCAAACACAGTGAAGGAAAGGTTTCCTTCACTCTCAATCAGAGGATTCAACAGGCAAATGTGTTAAAACTGCTCAAGAGATGTGAAATGTGTTTCATAGAGCAGATCTTACACTGAAACATCTGCTGTCTGACGAGACACTCGTGCATCATTAGAGAGAGGGGGGGGGGGAGGGAGAGAGAGAGAGAGAGAGAGAGAGGGAGAGAGAGAGGGGGGGAGAGAGAGAGAGAGAGAGAGAGAGAGATGGGGAGAGGGAGAGGGGGGAAGAGAGTGAGGGGGGGAGGGGGGGAGGCGGGGAAGAGAGTGAGGGGGGGAGGGGGGAGGGGGGAGGCGGGGGGAGAGGGGGGGAGGGGGGAGGGGGGGGGAGAGAGGGGGAGAAAGTGGGGGTGGAGAGAGAGAGAGAGTGAGGGAGGGAGAGAGAGAGAGAGAGAGAGAGAGAGAGGGGGGGAGAGAGGGAGAGAGAGAGAGAGGGGGGGAGAGATAGAG
>CM038622.1:0-346875 GCA_021554675.1 Leuciscus idus | reverse complement strand
AGAGAGAGAGCAGGAGCGACAGCAGGAGTCTGATAACACACACACCACACACACACACACACAGAGAGAGAGAGAGAGCAGGAGCGACAGCAGGAGTCTGATAACACACACACACACACACACACACACACACAGAGAGAGAGAGAGAGAGAGCAGGAGCGACAGCAGGAGTCTGATAACACACACACACACACACAGAGAGAGAGAGAGAGAGAGAGAGAGAGAGCAGGAGCGACAGCAGGAGTCTGATAACACACACACACACACACACACACACACAGAGAGAGAGAGAGAGAGAGAGAGAGAGAGAGAGAGCAGGAGCGACAGCAGGAGTCTGATAACACACACACACACACACACACACACACACACACAGAGAGAGAGAGAGAGAGAGAGAGAGCAGGAGCGACAGCAGGAGTCTGATAACACACACACACACACACACACACAGAGAGAGAGAGAGAGAGCAGGAGTGACAGCAGGAGTCTGATAACACACACACACACACAGAGAGAGAGAGAGAGCAGGAGCGACAGCAGGAGTCTGGTAACACACACACACACACACACACACAGAGAGAGAGAGAGAGAGAGAGAGAGAGAGAGAGAGAGCAGGAGCGACAGCAGGAGTCTGATAACACACACACACACACACAGAGAGAGAGAGAGCAGGAGCGACAGCAGGAGTCTGATAACACACACACACACAGAGAGAGAGAGAGAGAGAGAGAGAGAGAGAGAGAGAGAGAGAGAGCAGGAGCGACAGCAGGAGTCTGATAACACACACACACACACACACAGAGAGAGAGAGAGAGAGCAGGAGCGACAGCAGGAGTCTGATAACACACACACACACACACACAGAGAGAGAGAGAGAGAGAGAGAGAGCAGGAGCGACAGCAGGAGTCTGATAACACACACACACAGAGAGAGAGAGAGAGAGAGAGAGAGAGCAGGAGCGACAGCAGGAGTCTGATAACACACACACACACACAGAGAGAGAGAGAGCAGGAGCGACAGCAGGAGTCTGATAACACACACACACAGAGAGAGAGAGAGAGAGAGAGAGAGAGAGAGAGAGAGAGCAGGAGCGACAGCAGGAGTCTGATAACACACACACACACACAGAGAGAGAGAGAGCAGGAGCGACAGCAGGAGTCTGACAACACACACACACACACACACACAGAGAGAGAGAGAGAGAGAGAGAGAGAGAGAGAGAGCAGGAGCGACAGCAGGAGTCTGATAACACACACACACACACACAGAGAGAGAGAGAGAGAGAGAGAGAGAGAGCAGGAGCGACAGCAGGAGTCTGATAACACACACACACACACACACAGAGAGAGAGAGAGAGAGAGAGAGAGAGAGCAGGAGCGACAGCAGGAGTCTGATAACACACACACACACACACACACACACACACACACAGAGAGAGAGAGAGAGAGAGAGAGAGCAGGAGCGACAGCAGGAGTCTGATAACACACACACACACACACACACACACACAGAGAGAGAGAGAGAGAGCAGGAGTGACAGCAGGAGTCTGATAACACACACACACACACAGAGAGAGAGAGAGAGCAGGAGCGACAGCAGGAGTCTGGTAACACACACACACACACACACAGAGAGAGAGAGAGAGAGAGAGAGAGAGAGAGAGCAGGAGCGACAGCAGGAGTCTGATAACACACACACACACACACACACACACACACAGAGAGAGAGAGCAGGAGCGACAGCAGGAGTCTGATAACACACACACACACAGAGAGAGAGAGAGAGAGAGAGAGAGAGAGAGAGAGAGAGCAGGAGCGACAGCAGGAGTCTGATAACACACACACACACACACACAGAGAGAGAGAGAGAGAGCAGGAGCGACAGCAGGAGTCTGATAACACACACACACACACACACAGAGAGAGAGAGAGAGAGAGAGAGAGCAGGAGCGACAGCAGGAGTCTGATAACACACACACACAGAGAGAGAGAGAGAGAGAGAGAGAGCAGGAGCGACAGCAGGAGTCTGATAACACACACACACACACAGAGAGAGAGAGAGCAGGAGCGACAGCAGGAGTCTGATAACACACACACACAGAGAGAGAGAGAGAGAGAGAGAGAGAGAGAGAGCAGGAGCGACAGCAGGAGTCTGATAACACACACACACACACACACAGAGAGAGAGAGAGCAGGAGCGACAGCAGGAGTCTGACAACACACACACACACACACACACACACACACACAGAGAGAGAGAGAGAGAGAGAGAGAGAGAGAGAGAGCAGGAGCGACAGCAGGAGTCTGATAACACACACACACACACAGAGAGAGAGAGAGAGAGAGAGAGAGAGAGAGCAGGAGCGACAGCAGGAGTCTGACAACACACACGCACACACACACACACACACACACACACACACACACAGAGAGAGAGAACCACACGCGCATTAGAGGAAATATCAGTAAACATCCAGTATCAGAAGAGAACATTCTGACTCAGGCCTATAAGAACGGTTCGCTCGTTAAATCAATCATCAAGTACATCATTAGAACATATAGATTATAATATTCAGATAATAATGGTTCATACAGACAGAATAGGGACAATGGTCATCATTACAGTGGTAGAAGAGCTGGAGATACTGCAACAAACTGGCATTGTGATATTTCATTATACGTTGCAATATGAGAAAATACAGGATGTTTCGCAGAGGACTTATGACTTATGACTTATGACTCTGAAAACTTTAAGTGCCAAATCCTTTAATGGCTGAACGAATGGGAAAAACGTTGGCTGCTCATTATTTGGGTTTACTCTTCACAAGAAACCATAAAGTGAAAAATCTCTATATGCATACGACTATATGACTATATGACTATAAAATAACAATATTATGATTGTATTGTGATTATTAAATATGAAACAAAATAGTACAAATATTGTAATAATACTATTGTGCTGTACAGAAACACAGTAAACAACTGAATGTTATTTCACTGTAAAATTACAATACTATTATTTACGAGGTAATATTTGATCTTTTGACGGGTTTAGAGTGAGAGTGTGTGGAACTCACGGCGTCTCAGAGCGAGAGTGTGTGGAGCTCAAGGCGTCTCAGAGTGAGAGTGTGTGGAGCTCACGGCGTCTCAGAGTGAGAGTGTGTGGAGCTCACGGCGTCTCAGAGCGAGAGTGTGTGGAGCTCACGGCGTCTCAGAGCGAGAGTGTGTGGAGCTCATGGCGTCTCAGAGTGAGAGTGTGTGGAGCTCACGGCGTCTCAGAGCGAGAGTGTGTGGAGCTCACGGCGTCTCAGAGCGAGAGTGTGTGGAGCTCACGGCGTCTCAGAGCGAGAGTGTGTGGAGCTCATGGCGTCTCAGAGTGAGAGTGTGTGGAGCTCACGGCGTCTCAGAGCGAGAGTGTGTGGAGCTCACGGCGTCTCAGAGTGAGTGTGTGGAGCTCACGGCGTCTCAGAGTGAGAGTGTGTGGAGCTCACGGCGTCTCAGAGCGAGAGTGTGTGGAGCTCACGGCGTCTCAGAGCGAGAGTGTGTGGAGCTCAAGGCGTCTCAGAGTGAGAGTGTGTGGAGCTCACGGCGTCTCAGAGCGAGAGTGTGTGGAGCTCACGGCGTCTCAGAGTGAGAGTGTGTGGAGCTCACGGCGTCTCAGAGCGAGAGTGTGTGGAGCTCAAGGCGTCTCAGAGCGAGAGTGTGTGGAGCTCATGGCGTCTCAGAGTGAGTGTGTGGAGCTCACGGCGTCTCAGAGTGAGAGTGTGTGGAGCTCACGGCGTCTCAGAGCGAGAGTGTGTGGAGCTCAAGGCGTCTCAGAGTGAGAGTGTGTGGAGCTCACGGCGTCTCAGAGCGAGAGTGTGTGGAGCTCACGGCGTCTCAGAGTCAGAGTGAGAGTGTGTGGAGCTCACGGCGTCTCAGAGTGAGAGTGTGTGGAGCTCATGGCGTCTCAGAGTGAGAGTGTATGGAGCTCACGGCGTCTCAGAGCGAGAGTGTGTGGAGCTCACGGCGTCTCAGAGCGAGAGTGTGTGGAGCTCATGGCGTCTCAGAGTGAGAGTGTGTGGAGCTCACGGCGTCTCAGAGTGAGAGTGTGTGGAGCTCACGGCGTCTCAGAGTGAGTGTGTGGAGCTCACGCCGTCTCAGAGTGAGTGTGTGGAGCTCATGGCGTCTCAGAGTGAGTGTGTGGAGCTCACGGCGTCTCAGAGCGAGAGTGTGTGGAGCTCACGCCGTCTCAGAGTGAGTGTGTGGAGCTCATGGCGTCTCAGAGTGAGTGTGTGGAGCTCACGGCGTCTCAGAGTGAGAGTGTGTGGAGCTCACGGCGTCTCAGAGCGAGAGTGTGTGGAGCTCACGGCATCTCAGAGTGAGTGTGTGGAGCTCACGGCGTCTCAGAGTGAGTGTGTGGAGTTCACGGCGTCTCAGAGCGAGAGTGTGTGGAGCTCACGGCGTCTCAGAGCGAGAGTGTGTGGAGCTCACGGCGTCTCAGAGCGAGAGTGTGTGGAGCTCACGGCGTCTCACGGCGTCTCAGAGTCAGAGTGAGAGTGTGTGGAGCTCACAGCGTCTCAGAGTGAGTGTGTGGAGCTCACAGCGTCTCAGAGTCAGAGTGAGAGTGTGTGGAGCTCACAGCGTCTCAGAGTCAGAGTGAGAGTGTGTGGAGCTCAAGGCGTCTCAGAGTGAGAGTGTGTGGAGCTCACGGCGTCTCAGAGCGAGAGTGTGTGGAGCTCACGGCGTCTCAGAGCGTCTCGATCCACAGTGAACACTGTGTGTAAGTGATGCACTTCATGAAACCAGTAACACATATACTGACTTAATTGAACAAGAACCTGACAATCGAACCATGAAGCCTGTATATGCAGATCTAGAGACTGTTGCAAAAACAACCCATCAGTCAGAACTGAACTAAACTAAATTACCCACGATCCTCAGGGGAGATTCTGACAGGTGCATCTAACTCTAGACCCTTGTTACTCAGGGGAGGGGCTTATCATGCTAATTTGGCTCATTAATATGCTAATTTGATTTATTTCAGTGCATCTCCATCACAAACAGGTGAGTGGATACTATCAGTCATGATGTGTGTGTATAATAATCTCAGTGATGCATTACTGTCCTGAATGTCCTCCACACTCTCTGTGCTGGACCCGGCTGGACCAAACTGAGCAATGTTGAATACACTAAAATATGTGTGTGTGTGTGTGTGTGTGTGTGTGTGTGTGTGTGTGTGTGTGTGTGTGTGTGTGTGTGTGTGTGCGTGTGTGTATATGTGTGTGTGTGTGTGTGTGTCTTCTCCAACTACGGCTGAGCGCTGGTTATATTTATAATATTTACATGAAGAGCCGAACGTTACACCTCATTCTGGTTTAGCTCGTCCTCATGTAGTGTTTAACACAGCCATCTGCCGGTAATTTACACCAGAGACATTTGCTCATAAACCCGCTCTAATCCAATCAGCACGAGCCACTGCACATCGCTCGTGTCGTTTAACTGATCGCTCTTAATGTGCACCCTTAATCTCTCGCCCTCCTGCTCCACGCAAATCTGATTTTACATCTGTAATTACAGAAAGAGGCCTGAGATCTCGCGTCTGACAGGAGGAGCCGTTTCTGTGAGCAAAACACACATGAAGCTTCACGAAACACTCATTCAGAGCACAGCGTTTCCATTAACAAACTCAGTCGTTTCTGCAGTGCCAGAGTCAGCAAACAGAACTGCAGAATTCCTGAAGGACTGCCGTCTGCCACTGCTCAGACAAACAGAGACCTAGTTCATTACTGTAATCAGTCTTGAGGAATCATGTGCCTTTCTTAGGGGACGCAGACATAAGACATGTTCTTGCATTCAAAAATAATGCAACAATTGAAAAGAATAGTACAGAATGCAACAGCAAAACACAACGCAACAGAGGAGAACAGAATGTAATAGAATAGAACATAAACCAACAGAATAGAACAGAATGTAACAGAGGAAAACATAATGTAACAAAATAGAACAGAATGCAACAGATTAGAACTGAAATCAACAGAATAGAACAGAATGAGAAAGAATAGAACAGAATGCAACAGAATAGAACAGAATAGAAGAGAATGAGAAAGAATAGAACAGAATGCAACAGAATAGAACAGAATGAGAAAGAATAGAACATAATGCAACAGAATAGAACAGAATAGAACAGAATGAGAAAGAATAGAACATAATGCAACAGAATAGAACAGAATGAGAAAGAATAGAACATAATGCAACAGAATAGAACAGAATGCAACAGATTAGAACAGAAATCAACAGAATAGAACAGAATGAGAAAGAATAGAACAGAATGCAACAGAATAGAACAGAATAGAACAGAATGAGAAAGAATAGAACAGAATGCAACAGAATAGAACAGAATGAGAAAGAATAGAACAGAATGCAACAGAATAGAACAGAATGAGAAAGAATAGAACATAATGCAACAGAATAGAACAGAATGAGAAAGAATAGAACAGAATGCAACATAATAGAACAGAATAGAACAGAATGAGAAAGAATAGAACATAATGCAACAGAATAGAACAGAATGAGAAAGAATAGAACATAATGCAACAGAATAGAACATAATAGAACAGAATGAGAAAGAATAGAACATAATGCAACAGAATAGAACAGAATGAGAAAGAATAGAACAGAATGCAACATAATAGAACAGAATAGAACAGAATGAGAAAGAATAGAACATAATGCAACAGAATAGAACAGAATGAGAAAGAATAGAACAGAATGCAACAATAGAACAGAATAGAACAGAATGAGAAAGAATAGAACATAATGCAACAGAATAGAACAGAATGAGAAAGAATAGAACATAATGCAACAGAATAGAACAGAATGAGAAAGAATAGAACAGAATGAGAAAGAATAGAACAGAATGCAACAGAATAGAACAGAATAGAACAGAATGAGAAAGAATAGAACATAATGCAACAGAATAGAACAGAATGAGAAAGAATAGAACATAATGCAACAGAATAGAACAGAATGAGAAAGAATAGAACATAATGCAACAGAATAGAACAGAATGAGAAAGAATAGAACATAATGCAACAGAATAGAACAGAATGCAACAGATTAGAACAGAAATCAACAGAATAGAACAGAATGAGAAAGAATAGAACAGAATGCAACAGAATAGAACAGAATAGAACAGAATGAGAAAGAATAGAACAGAATGCAACAGAATAGAACAGAATGAGAAAGAATAGAACAGAATGCAACAGAACAGAACAGAATAGAACAGAATGAGAAAGAATAGAACATAATGCAACAGAATAGAACAGAATGAGAAAGAATAGAACAGAATGCAACAGAATAGAACAGAATAGAACAGAATGAGAAAGAATAGAACATAATGCAACAGAATAGAACAGAATGAGAAAGAATAGAACATAATGCAACAGAATAGAACAGAATGCAACAGATTAGAACAGAAATCAACAGAATAGAACAGAATGAGAAAGAATAGAACAGAATGCAACAGAATAGAACAGAATGAGAAAGAATAGAACAGAATGCAACAGAATAGAACAGAATGAGAAAGAATAGAACATAATGCAACAGAATAGAACAGAATGAGAAAGAATAGAACAGAATGCAACAGAATAGAACAGAATGAGAAAGAATAGAACATAATGCAACAGAATAGAACAGAATGAGAAAGAATAGAACATAATGCAACAGAATAGAACAGAATGAGAAAGAATAGAACAGAATGCAACAGAATAGAACAGAATAGAACAGAATGAGAAAGAATAGAACATAATGCAACAGAATAGAACAGAATGAGAAAGAATAGAACAGAATGCAACAGAATAGAACAGAATAGAACAGAATAGAACAGAATAGAACAGAATGAGAAAGAATAGAACATAATGCAACAGAATAGAACAGAATGAGAAAGAATAGAACAGAATGCAACAGAATAGAACAGAATGAGAAAGAATAGAACATAATGCAACAGAATAGAACAGAATGAGAAAGAATAGAACATAATGCAACAGAATAGAACAGAATGAGAAAGAATAGAACAGAATGCAACAGAATAAAACATAAATCAAAAGAATAGAACTGAATAGAACAGAATGCAACAGAATTGAACAGAAACCAACAGAGTAGAACAGAATGTGGGTTAAATATTGGCTATTTTAACCCCCTGGGGTCGGCTGTATCGCCGGCGATACCAGCTCGCTTTTTTTTTTATCAGTTCAAAAGAGATTAATTTTGCTCTGTTGTCTTTGATATTACAAACAAGTTTCATACATCAATCGATTCTGTTAAATGTGTATTATTTTTGTGTATACTCACAATAAAAACAAAGTGTTGTGCTTTTTGCCAAATAAAGAAAAATAAACATGATGCGAGTTCTGCCTTCTCTCTGTCAGTTAAGTCCATTCTGAAACGCGTCCGAAAATGAACTGTAACTCAGCGAATACTCAGTCAAACAGGCATACAGACACACAGGCATGAAGCTTGAATTCTCTTCTTTTAAATGAAGTAATTTATATAAAAAACAAATATTCTCAGCTTGTGAAATCTGTATTAAAAGAGAGCGATTCCAGTCGAGCTCATTAGCGCTCATTCAAATGTAATGTGACCACGCCCCGGAGAGCGCGCGCTATTCAAACGCAAATTCTGAGAACCATTTCAGACCTGTAAAACGGCCACATCAGCTGTAAACACATGCAGCGCGCCGCGAGTGAGGCATAGCCTACCTAATAATCCTGGAGAAAAGTTTCCTCAGAACAGTGCTGATATGAGGAGCAATAGATCCCGCTGAGGAGTGAGGTAGGCTAAGTTATCTTTTCTCAAGTGTTAATGTGGAATAAATAACGTTATGGAATAACGTTAGTGTAGGCCTATGTAAACCGCAAAAAGATGAATCGCGTTTCTATAATATGAATCGCGTGTCTGTGTGTGAAAGAATAAACCGCTTTAATCAACTAAAATGCTTTGCTATAGCCTACTGAGATGAGTAAAAACCGACTGAAATATGTTGAAATAAAATGTCTTTGTATAAGCAACATATTAAACTGCAAATTAATATTTATTTGCCCTAATATTTCATAAAAACAACGTTACAGTCAGGCGAAATATGAAAGACAACATTTTGTTGACTAGATTTGGGTACAGTTTTTACTGTAGGATATACTGCCACATCAAATAAGCTTTTGTTTAGCAATTTCTGCTCATATGTTCTATATATATATATATATATATACACACTACCGGTCAAAAGTTTTAGATCGGTACGATTTTTAATGTTTTTAAAAGAAGTCTCTTCTGCTCACCAAGGCTGCATTTATTTGATTAAAAATACAAACAAAAACAGTCATATTGTGAAATATTATTACAATTTAAATCAGCTGTTTTCTATGTGAATATATAGTAAAATGTAATTTATTATTTTCAGCATCATTACTCCAGTCTTCAGTGTCACATGATCCTTCAGAAATCACTCTAATATGATGATTTGAGGATCAAGAAACATTTATGATTATTATCAGTGTTGAAAACAGTTTTTTACAATTTTATTTCATGATGCTATGATGAATAGAAAGTTCAAAAGAACAGCATTTATCTGAAATAGAAAGCTTTTGTAACATTAAACACTACCATTCAAAAGTTTGGAGTCAGTAAGAATTTTAATTTTATTTTTGGGGGAAAGAAATAAAATAAATCAATACTTTTATTCATCAAGGATGAAAAAGTTACAGCAAAAGTTACAGTAAAGACATTTATAATGTTAGAAAATATTCTATTTTAAATAAATGCTGTTCTTTTGAACTTTCTATTCATCAAAGAATTTTGAAAAAAAATTGTACACAACTGTTTTCAACATTGAAAATAATAATGAATGTTTTTTGAGCATCAAATCATCATATCAGAATGATTTCTGAAGGATCATGTGACACTGAAGACTGGAGTAATGATGCTGAAAATTCAGCTTTGATCACAGGAATAAATTACACTTCAAAATATATTAAAATAGAAAACAGTCATTTTAAATTGTCATAATATTTCACAATAATACTGTTTTGTTTTATTGTTTTTTATCAAATAAATGCAGCCTTGGTGAGCAGAAGAGACTTCTTTTAAAAACATTAAAAAATCTTACCGATCTAAAACTTTTGACCAGTAGTGTATATATATATATATATATATATAAAATACTATTTTTGTCAAAAATAAAGTCATCAACTAAGATGTTAGCTGTTCCAATGTTGACTATATTCAAACTAATGAATACATATGATAAAATGTAGGGCTATAATAATTTTTTTTACAAAGAAAGAGTACACTTGAAATATTGTTGAAATTGTAATTATTGTTGTAATTGTAACCTTTTTAATAAAATAGCAAAACATATTACAAGATAGATGTAAGCAAAATCTTAAATGGTCAATATAAGTCTTCTTCTAAATATATCTTTTGTCCTTGCATTCATTCTTGGCTCAGTCAGTTTCACACCTGAATGAATGGCTAATTATGCAGAGTCATTACGCATAATGGGTGGGACATTGTATTCTCAGGTGTAAACCACTCCTCCTTCACGCCCCCTTCGCATATTGGCTTTCCAAGCAAAACCTGTTTTACACAATTTAAATCAATGTATTGTTTTATTGTGAACGATAAAGCAAGACTATTTTCACATAATTTTGAAGCCAGAACTCGAAGCGACAACATCCATTAGTCAAAAGTCTTATTGACGCATATTTAGTATGAGTTTTGTGGCCTTATTTCAGCAACTTTCATTTTTATTTTTTTCAATAACCACGCATAAACATTATTCTCTTAAAAATACAAACATCTACATACATGTTCCTCACATATTATGGTAGCCCTGTTTGTGCTATATAGAGTGAATTTACACCTTTGCCATTAACATGTTTATAAATAACTGAAAAAAGCACAAATGTCAGGGCATGTCAAAACATCCCAAGGGCCCCAAAAACACATCAGACCCCAGAGGGTTAAAGATGCAACTTTTCTGAGAGGGTTTAGCCATTATATAAGAGACATGCCACTTCCTCAATCCTCAATACAACTATATAAGGAGAACCCGTAATGGCAAAGATGGCGGTTGTATGCACATGTCCCGCCCCTCCCGCTGAAAAGCCAATCATCTGCTTTTAACAGTCAAGCCGGGAAACATTTAAGCCTATCGTCTGGTTCCACTGACGCATGCGCACAGTTGAGGTTTTGCGACAGCGGAGACGATTTGGCGACAGCGAGTTGTGGTGTGTACAAGATCAGATGGAATCCACATGGAAGAGAGTGATAACAACGCAAAAATAAAGCATTTTATATCTACCACAAATATGTTACCTTACATTCTAAGTAAAAGACACAAAATATGTCTTATTTGATCGGTGAGTAATGTAGGTGAACTGCTGCGCTTGTGACACTGACAGGGCGCATATTTAACTGAAAGAACAAGCAGAGAGAGAGAGCCCCGGTCGCGCGCGCGCACTCTCTCTCTCCGGAGCCAGGCGAAAGTGTAAACAAGACTTCACCGTCTCCAAATTAAGCGCTGTCTTGCTCTCTCTCCCTCGCACATATTAATCAAAATAAAACAACATGATGGTAAAAGGTCGGAAGACCAAAGTTTCATGTGGAGCATTCGGAGATATTTTTTCCTGAATTACCGCTGGGTGTGAATTGTGCTAAAATACGTTGCCTTATCTTCTCTGAAATGCGTTCCGCACATTCAGCTGACATAAAATTACTCTCTAAATAAACGAAAAAACCTATCCAGTGATGTAATGTTTTCTGTGTTGACACTAACCTTGTGGGATGTCCATGTCCTAACTTCTGGGATAATCACACAACCGTATGACACGTCCAATTCCCGAACTAATGACTCCTTTGAACCGATTCATTTTAATGAATAGTTAAAACAACTGATCTATACAATACATTGTTATTACTGATAAAGTGCAAACCTGCTTATATTTAAATAATGGAGAACAATATTGACATGCACAACACCGGCATTCTGGATAGAGACGTAAATGAAGTTGGTGTCGTGAACCCTTGCGCATGCGTAGTAAAGTATAACCTGCAGGGGAAAAGGCATTTTAAACCTTATTTTGGGGCAAAGTCATCAAACTTTTTCAGCGATTTTGATCATATTTTACTGCTGTTTCTATACATGCAGTTTTTATGTCCCGGTGACCAGTGAAAGTGCAGTTCTGACTCTCTGCCCATTCATTTAGATAGGAGCCTGGTCTTGTTAGTCCGAAATAGCTGCCCGGAGGCATTGCCAAGATGGCGGCCGAGTGGCACGACTTGCCCAGAGCCATATAGAGAGAGAGTTGCGACAACTCCATTGACTCCAATGGAAAGTTTTTTTTACAGCAATGGCGGCTCGTGGAGCCTCTCAATAGTTCCCGGAAGTAGCAGCAGCGCGGTAGAACAGACCGTTTGTGATGCACTTTTAAAAGGTAAGACGTTTAAAGAATAAGATTGTATATTATCAGTACATCTGAATCAAATTAACTTGTGTATTAAAGCATGCTAGTTGACTATTGCTCTCTAAATTAGTAGTTTTAGGGAACGTTATCAGATAAAAGATAGGTCATTGGATAAAGTTAGTAGCGCATAACAAACCACGAACAGCCTATTAATGGTTAAAACCGTTCTATTAATGCATTTTTTATCCTTTGTTGTGTAATAAGAGGGAAAGGCTTCTAAACAGGGGTTAAATATAACATTAGGGAGTGTGATAGTGATAGGTGGAAGTGATACAATTAGAATATCCGTTTCATTCCTCATTAAATGTGCAATAAAAAAAAAATCCTTATTTTAGATTGCATATTTGAGTAACAAAAACGTATGGGTGGAGATTTTTAGATATTGTGTTTCTGTTGACTACCTGTCTATATTATGTTTCAGCTCAGCTGACTTTTGGATTGATGGGAAAGGGAAATGGAAGTTTATTCGTGAGATTAAAAACAATGCTTAAAAGCAGCAAGCCATTTTAAAAAACAAATCACACTGGACTAAATGGGGAATAATACTAAATAATACCACAACATGTAATATATACTACTACTGTATATAATTTGTCCCGTTTTTGTCTCCTTTATCTCTTTCAACACAAGAAGCTCAAAGGGGATTCAGTGGATCCTGAAGACTCCCTGCACTGACGCTGTACGGTGCTGAAACCTTCAGTTTCAGCTCCTTGGAATGGATTTTACAAGACTTTCCTTGCACCTTATTTTTAATAAACATTAAACTTCCCAGTGTTGGTCTTTGTGAAAAAGTGCAGATGCACCCAAGTATGATTAGTGCACAATTTAGCACAAAATCTTTAGTTCTATTTAGATTGCTCCTGCTGACTTGAGCATATCTTCTCCTCTCTGTGTCGGGCACTACAAGAACAACATAGAGGAAATGACAGACAACATGCTTGACGTGCAGTTTATTAGACATTTATAAATCACATTGTGCTAAATCAATGCAAAAGTATATATATATATATATATGTGTGTGTGTGTGTGTGTGTGTGTGTGTGTGTGTGTGTGTGTGTGTGTGTGTGTGTGTGTGTGTGTGCTTTAAAACTACTACAATTTATAAACTTTGTTTTATATGAAAAGTTCAAATGATGCCATAGAATTTTGTTTTTAATTTTTAATTCTTAAGACACCATTTTAAATAGTTTTGCATTTAAAAGTTGTGCATTGTAAACATTAAGATTAATGAAATTTCACTTAAATTCACTTAATTAAATTCTACATTTTACTTGTTTGCAATGGATTTTTTACAGACAATCACCTGTTACCTGCAAGTCTCTGTCCTTGTGAAACCATAGTGAACGTTACGTGATACCTTTAAATTACATTCTAGTTTAAGAACAAAAATACTTAAAAACAACTTTAACCAAGGTAACGTTAGCCAGAAATATGTTAACAAAGGCAGGCAACGCTGGTTGACCACAATAAACATTAAATACTAGCAGATTTTTATCTTTTAAAAATAACATTGCTGTAACTACATGCACATACTACATTCACATATCAGTGTATTATATAAATATTGTAAATCAATTCATTAATTGACTACAAACTACCAAAAAATCACAGTTCTGCTCTCTAACTCCATCGATTTGAATTGGCGCCGTAGCACTTCCTGGAACTATCTGAGATCAACGCAAATCACGTGACAACTAAGCATTTTGAACTTCCGTTGTCGCAACTCTCTCTCTATATGGCTCTGGACTTGCCTAAAAGGACTTTGGTTTAGCTGAGCAATCTGACTGACAGCTGAAGATCCGCGACATTAATTAACACAACGCTGAACAATATCAAGATCAAAACAAGTGTTTTACACTAAGGTTCAATTCGTTAACATTAGTTAATTAGGTATCATGAACCAGCACTGAACAACCATTTTACAGCATTCACTAATCAAACTTTATGTTGATTTATAAATATATTACAACAAATATTAAAAAACATTAGTATATGTAGAAATTAGCCAAAATGAATAAATGCAATAACAGCTGCTCATTACTAGTCCATGACACTGAATAACCTTGAGTTACCCTGAGAGATGGTGAACCGTTGGGACTGGAGATGAGAGGTCACTAACACACACACACACACACACACACACACACACACACACTGGGTCACCATCAAACACAACACGCATCACAAGACGTGACGTAATGACACCATCTAGAACAACTGTTCTATTAAATGTGAAAATACACTCAATTATTCTCAATACTACTATTTGTTCTCATCAGAAAGAATGTAGAAAACTGGACCTCTAGCTTGTCAAACACACACCTATAGAGAGTAGCTCATCTAAGGCTGAGGGGAAACACTAAAACTATAGAGAAGATTTCCCAGAGAAATAAACCTCTCATGCTAAAACTCACACAGAATTCACACAACGACTGCGAGCCCGTTTAATGAGATTATTCCCGCTGTGTTATTCGACCGAATAACTCCGGTTTCTGCCCAAAGCCGCTTTACATTCTCTCAAACACATCGACACGGAGGGAAGGAAAACGCTTCTCAATATCCAAAAGGACAAATGCTTCCTGCGGTGCTGCATTGGTATTCTGCTCTCGGTTTCGCCGAGAGCCAAACGGCATCAAACTCTCTACGACCTCCGACTCACATCCCAACACAGGAGAGAGAGAACACTGAACAACAAACGCATAATCTCACTTCTGTCTCATATGAAATCCATTAAAGACTTTGGGAGACTCAACAGAAGCAGCAACACGGGTGTCCCCTGCAAAGGGTCTGTACATATACAGAAAATATTACTTATTAATATACATAGTTGAGTGCATACGATTGCATAACCTTTTTGTCTCCTAAGACATACGATTATTTTTAAGTACGGCCCTTCAGAAACTACATGAGCTATTTACAAGCATATTTCCCACAAGACAAAATAATTTTTCTCCTAGAGCACCGGTGAGTGTGTGCAGCTTTTGTAATAGTTGTGTATGAGTGCATGCAGTCACTGCTGGAAAGGGTTCAATATGCAGGAGATTCTGGAAAACCTGGGAATTATGATTTATATGAAGAACTTTGTGTAGTAACTGCTCAGGACAAACAGAGACTTGTGAAAACCTATCATAAAACATAGAAACAGGAATATGCACACCACCAGAAGAAGCAAAAGGATGAAAACTTTGAAAGAATCTTGTGTGTCAGATCAGTTATTATTGTGTCTGTGGAATAGAGGGAATATCTGTGAAAGAGCTTCATCAGGGCAGGACTAAACACAAATAAAACGTCATTTTTATGGCAGCACTTCTTTTCTTAAATGATAAACATCTTGCAACATCTTATATATATATATGTATATATAAACTAAAACCGTGACAGAATACCTTCTATACAAAAATATAAATGTATATTTGATTAGCATGTTGCGCTCACTACAGTATTGATGATGCTTTTGGTCTTAAATGGAGAAAATCCATCACCTAAAACAGTAAAGGTGCCATGATTCAGAAAGCCAACCAATGAAAGACAGAAAGAGAGTGAAAATGAAAAAAGAACTGGCTGAGATAATAGGTGAAGAACAGATAAGATAAAGATAAGGATAGAGAGAAACAGAAGACACGAGAGGAGAGTAAAAGCAATGGGTCTGGAGGAGAGAGTAACAGATGAGTGTAGACGAGTACAAAATGGATCTCGCCCAAGAAATTGGGATTGCTTTCTGGAACTGAAGACAGGGAGCGATTGGGAGAGAATTGAAGGAAACTTGCTTTAGAAGAGAACACAATATAAGAAGCAGTGATTCATCTAACTTAGAACAACCTGAACCCTCTAAAGGGCCGAACACAAAATGACCAGAAGCGTCCATTCAGAACAGCAACTGCGAGAAAGAGAAACTGTTCAGTTGCTCTCTCAAAGCGTTTGTCGAGGGTTCTGTCAGCACGACTATTACAACAGTCTGAACGTGTCAGATCAATGCCATGAACTGAAGAATGAAGCACGTCAAAACACACAGGCTTAATGCGAGTCTATGAACTGAGGCTTACCTTCTTTGCAGTATTTTCCCCGGAAGCGTGTGTGAGAGCAGTCGCAGTGGACCTCCCCGAACTGGACGGTGCAGTATCCTCCATTGAGGCAGGGGTTCTGCTTGGTGCACAGATACTCCAGATCGTTATGAATGCCGTTGCTGTTGAGAAGAGAGGGAGGCATCTCGCCCACCTTCAGGTTGGAGATCAGACCCATGAAGGGAGGCTCGTATTTCACCGTGCTGGACGTGAGCGCGGACAGGCGTACGTCCGGGGGAATCCCCCCTACGAAGAGGTCGCTGACGACGGCCATTTCTTTGCGCTTGGAACGGACTTCGGCCACTTTGGTTTCCCCGTCCACCATCAGCATGGTCTCGCGGTAGTTTCGGGTGAGCAGGACCATGTGCCAGCGGTCGTCGTTGACGCGGGTCTCCATCTGAAGGCCGGCCGGTTCGGCGCAGTGGATGGCGAATCGAAGCTGAAGGTGTCCTTCGCCGATGAGCAGCTCCAAGAAGTCACAGTTCCCACCATCGTCCAGGTACAGAACCAGAGCCTTGCTCACGTTGGTCTTCAGGCTGAAGCTGAGCTCCCCGATCGATCCTGCTTCCCAACGGGAGTAACGGGCCCACTGGCCGGGAGCGCCGCCGAACTCCAGGGCCTCTGCCGACAGAAAGAGTCCAGCTAACAGCAACGGCCACAGGGGCCGGAGAGTGGACCAACACCGAGACTTCATTTCACCCGCGCCGATGATACGAGCTCAGAAACCTCCTCCTCTGAGACAGCAGAGCTCCTCGTGACTCTGAGAGATGGGGAACGATGGGGAACAGACAGCTCAATTCCCAACGCTGCAGGATCCCACAGGCCAGTTGTTCACTCTCTTTCTTGCCCTGCTCCTCTTTATCCAGACTCTATACGTAGTCTCTCCATTGGTCGGTGCATCAGGCTGGAGGTGGATGAGCGATAAATGGCTCCCAATTTAGGTTTTCTCTGAAACTCGTTCAATCCAAGAAGAGATTTCAAAGCAGAGATCTGGTGTCCAGTGGACCATGGGTGATGGTCATGGTCGAGTCTTTATCTGTGATTCATGCTCTTCCAAACGGCCTTATTCCCACAGCAGGAACGATCTACTGCCCTCCAGATTCCAGCGTTCTCCAGGCCTACAAGACAAAAGGGAACATTTGATTAGCTCAGCAGCAAACACAGCCTTACTAAACACAACCAGACAGGGTCATGGGTTTGAGATCACCCTGCTGGGACGGATATTCACTGACAATCCTTCATCTGAGCAGACACTGATATCCGAGAGACCCTTCACACTGCCTGTGGTGTTTCAGATCTGATCAGCTGTTTCTGTTCAGTGTAGAAATGCTACATGTTTAATCACACAAATGTTGCCATTAGTTGGAGCAGTTTTAACCAGCCTTTAGAGACCAGCGAACACAACGCTCTGACTGAAAACTGGGAAAAAGGCAGTCATGTTTCAAGAAAACAGCACAATCGCTCAGCCAGACATGTTGGGTGAGACGAATTCATTCTCGGTTCCAGACACTCTATCATCTCTCGTTACGCTGATGTATCTTAATGAAGATCTGTGCTGAACGCTGATGTTTATATTACAGCGCTGCTCTAATCTCATCTGAAACAAAATGGAGTCGCTGTCTGGAAAGCCTGATTGCTGCTCTTGACCCGCCGGCCTTCACGAAGACCTGCCCATTATTTCTGAAGAGAGAATTTAACTGCCCGCATGAAGCACTCACAATTAAACACTCGTCGCCTATCAGCCCTGATTTGGGGGAACTATTCCTTTAACTGCTCGTGATTCTCCTCATTTGTAAATCACTCTGGATAACAGCAACTGCAACACAGATAATCATATAAATGTACGTTTAAGTTCTGCCACTGAATTATTAATTAATTAATTAAGTTCGCCCATTCATTTAACCACACCCCCTCAGCCCA
The DNA here is from genome assembly GCA_021554675.1 of Leuciscus idus. NCBI lineage: Eukaryota > Metazoa > Chordata > Actinopteri > Cypriniformes > Leuciscidae > Leuciscus > Leuciscus idus. The sequence continues at coordinate 328,393 of CM038622.1, read as the reverse complement.
AAGCCCCATTTCAGCCAACCTGATGTGCACAAACAGATTGACAGGAAGAGTATTTGGACCATATTACACACTGTGTACTCAACGGTGTAGCGTATGAGTTTAATAAGGTTATTTTGTCATCCAACATCAGAGTCTAAAAGCCCCTCCCCCTCTTAAAGGATCGTTGAGTGCATGAAGTGTCCAACATTCCACACTTCCAATCATCCAGTTATTTAAAGTGTACTTTTTCTTTTTGGAATTTCCACTAATTACACTATTTATACTTGCAAAACTGCATGGAAAGGTAATTGGAACGCACCTGCATAGTTTTACACGCATTTCAGCTCAAATGTTTTCATGCCTAACACAGGCTACACATTCATTATAAACGCTGCGAAAGGCTATGTTAATATTGAGCGACCGCACTGAATAAATCCAGCCATGTTGAACGCCGAGACATTTATTAAAGGGTCACTGATTGTCAGATGATGATAATGAGTCTCTTCATGCATATGAATATATAATGTCCACTTCAGAAATGGCAAAGCACTTACTCAACTCAACCACGCGCCCCGTGGGTCACACTGCCGAGAGTGTGTCAGACAGGCAGTGATCGTTGGATAGGATGAGTGTTAATGTATGGGGAAGTTTGTGTGCTTATGGGAAACTTAAACATGATCTATCAGGTCATCTTAATCTTAAAGTAATACATGATTAACTAACTGTATTTTTCTATGTACATTTCTGAAATGCACTTTCTGTAAAGCTATATGTATTGTGAAAAGCGCTATACAAATACATTTGAATTGAATTGAATTGAATTGAATTGAATTGAATTGAATTGAATTGAATTGAATTGAATTGAATTGAATTGAATTGAATCTTCTGGTTGGTTGCTCTGGTTCTGGAGTGGTTCTGTGACCAGTGGAGGTTTCTGAACTCTGGACTGTCGGGTTCATCTGCACTTCCTCTCCCACAGGAAACACTCGGCACTGATTATAACACAAGGCCACAGTGTTGTGCTGACCTCTGACCCTTGCACTGAAAAACCACACAAGGAAAACAGAAAGAGCTGTGATTTTATGGGTTCAGACTGTTATGTTGTTTCGAACACAGATGCTTTGTACTGTTAACGTATTATGTTTTGTATGTTCATTGTATTTATTATATTTTGTATTCTATGTGTAACTTTTATGGCGGCCTTCTTGGCCAGGGCTCCTTCGTAAAAGAGACTTGTTCTCAAAGGATTTCCCTGGTTAAATAAGGGTTAAATAAAAAGAAATTTGGTAATAAGAATGTAAAAATATTTGTCAAGCCAAAAACATCATATAAAATTGAGATGAGAGTAAATAAAGAGAGAGATCTGAATTTGTGCATCTATCATATAGCATCATATAAACAGGTGTTATGTATCATAACCGTGGTGTTCGTCAGTGATTCTCCGCTGGGTCCGTCACTAAAGCCACATGAGAAACAGCTGTAATGTCACTTCATTAGCTTCATTTAAACAGCAGATCATTAAAAGCATCTAGAACAGGCCATCTGACGCGGTTCACAGAGTTAAAACTGACATTCATTTACACTGACACACTCCCCAGAGATGTGAACGCTGGATCAGAACTCCATCTGACTGGTGGTAACATGTCATTTCCAGTCTGTTCGGACTAGTCACTGGATTAGACAGTTAATGAGCTTCATCAGATTCTGATTTTTAAAGTCTAATCAAGGATTTCAGGTAAAATGCTTCAATACATCATGAGAAAATAAAGTGAACCGTTGTCCACTTAAACACAGACAGAAACGGCATCTTCCAGAAATTGTTCTGGACAAGAAGATGCAAAGAGAACCTGACTCACGCCGATCATCAAATCTCCCGTTCTGATTTTAAAGCACACACTTCTTTCTAGTTTCCATCTGAGTCTGTGAAAAGTAAAGAAGGGCGAATCAAAGCAAACCGTCAGCAGTAAATTACTCTGTATTATCAACTTCACTAAAGTTTTCCCTCTTGCACACCAAGAGCCTCATTTCTGGACCGTACTAGAGTCTGGACCGGCTGAGATTCACTGATCGGATAAGAGAGAGAGATGAAGACGTGTTGAGATGAGGAGCGAGAGAATGTGATTCACACGATCACACCTCTACCCATCACAGGAGGAGTAAACACTCATCAACTGAATGACATTTGCTAATTAATTAATCAAGTCATAATTAAATCACAGATAAAGAAAAACACTCAAATAAGGATGATTCAAAGACATCATCATCGAATAAACAAAAGGTGTTACACTGTCAATACAGGGTTGGTTTCCCATCACTGATCTTCACAATCCGTCAGAGGTTAGAGGTCATTCACACACATTCTCATGCGATCCCTCTGTTTTTCAGACTATAAGCATGTGTTATTGTGAAACGCTCGACTGTGAGAGACTCTAGTGAGCGAGAGAGACTTCATCACCAGCTGCTCAGTCACTTACAGATGGAGAACTATAGCCTTCTGAGCGTTCGTTCCTGTTCTCTTCCTCTGAATAAACTCTCTCCGATTCATCCTGCTCTGGGAGTGACTGGGAATGAGTCCTCCATCTACATGTCACTCATCATCCACAGGTTATTCACATGGCCAAGCTAATACTGAGACATAATGTTGCCTTTGGCTTGCTCAGTTGGGGATATTTTGGGGATATTTAATTTAATTTTATCAATCAATAAATTCCTCTTGAAACAAACTTTGTTGTATTATTTTAATTTAATACTGTGAAGCTGCTTTGATACAATCTGTATTGAGAAAAGCGCTATACAAATATACTTGACTTGACTTGACTTGACTTGACATATAGAGAGATGGGGTTAGTTGTCACGAGGTCTGTATTAGGGCTGAGCGATAAAACAACAACGATAATTATTGTGAATTTTCATAGATAAAACGATAACAAGAGTTCGGTAAATGTTCGATATAATGTTTATGTAACAAAACAGCGCTACTCATTTGAGATGGCAGAGGGTGCGTTGATTGTCTCGGTCACATGACCACTGCACAGCGCAGAGATCCAGTGAGAAACGCTTGAATTCAGACAAGAACACCAATGACCCAGTGATCTAAACTATAGTTTAAAGCCAGATGAAATGGCGCTGACAGACAGTGTGCAACGATACAGTCAGAAATCATCATTTACCCTGGATTCACTGTACTAGCCTAACACTAACCATGGTATTGTGGCAGAAATGTGGGATATTATTATGTTGTTAATGTAGACATGTTATAGAGATGCAATATGCGTGGCTTTATCTGTGGTTATCATAATCTAAATGTATGCTACTATGGAAGACAACTGGTTCATTTTAATAAAACTCAAACTCAGTCAGAATATTTAAATTTTACCATATAAAATGAGGTTGTTACAATTATTACAGATGTTACTGTTTTTATTAATGAACATAAATTTACATCTGCATCTTAACTCAAGCTACTCTCAAATGAGCATTTCTGAGACAAAACATGTCATATTAATAATACGTCAGCCTTCACTGTAAACTGTGCTGAAGATACGATTCATCAAAGTCAGGCAACACACACCCGTTTCATCATTACACACAATATCACCCCTTTAGAACATGCAGAAACTAAGATCTTCTATCAAGATATTTATTTTGTTCAAGAAAAATGACTAGAAAAGTGTCAAGAATTCAAAAAGTGTTGGTCATGTTCTGCCCATATACAGTAGTTTAAACCAACAATTAACGCTCTGGTTTCTACAACCTTCACATAGGAGCAAAAATCTGCCTTTAAACTTGAAAGAAATAAAGATTTGACATTTATCATGATAATTATCGAGATCAACTGATATGAAAAATGTTATTGTGAAGTTTGTTTGGCTATATTGCCCAGCCCTAACAGTCTGTATCCCAGTAACATTACGAAAATGACACTGAGACAAGAACTACATCATTTCAACTTGTTAGGGTTAGGGTAACCCTAACAAGTAACCCTAACCCTAACCTTTGTCTCATATTTGATGAAGTTGGAATCAATTGATTCTGTTATTTTCCTGTTTATTACTGTGAAGCTGCTTTGAAACCATTTCTATTGTAGAAAGCGAAATAGAGACTTGACTTAGATCGATGGGCTTTTAATGTAAGGACAGCCTGAGTTTGAATCATTGTCCTCTCTAGCTGCGCACATCTTTAAGAACGACACAAAAAAAGAAGTAAAATAGAAAATATCTAAGTTTCGCAGTCAGTAATTCACTCAGCTTCCTCTTCAAGTGCAAACAGACACTATAAACCCTGAGCTCCAGCGCACGCATCACTTCCTGTCAGAGGAACGGCACGAAGGTCATGAAGGCACACACACACTGCGCTGATAAGACTCTCCCCGGTGTATCTCTCATCACACAGCGCTGATAACACACTCTAGGGCACTACACAGGGGACGAGGGCACGAGCGGGACCTTCAGCACTGACACTGAGCTGTTCATAAACACCGATCTCAAGTCAGCTGTGGATCTGGAGGATGAATGGCCTTCGTGTGACGGCGCTTCATAAACACCGATCTCAAGTCAGCTGTGGATCTGGAGGATGAATGGCCTTCGTGTGACGGCGCTTCATAAACGCTGATCTCAGGTCAGCTGTGGATCTGGAGGATGAATGGCCTTCGTGTGACGGCGCTTCATAAACACAGATCTCAAGTCAGCTGTGGATCTGCAGGATGAATGGCCTTCGTGTGATGGCGCTTCATAAGCGCTGATCTCAGGTCAGCTGTGGATCTGGAGGATGAATGGCCTTCGTGTGACGGCGCTTCATAAGCGCGGATCTCAGGTCAGCTGTGGATCTGCAGGATGAATGGCCTTCGTGTGACGGCGCTTCATAAACGCTGATCTCAGGTCAGCTGTGGATCTGGAGGATGAATGGCCTTCGTGTGACGGCGCTTCATAAACGCCGATCTCAGGTCAGCTGTGGATCTGGAGGATGAATGGCCTTCATGTGACGGCGCTTCATAAACGCTGATCTCAGGTCAGCTGTGGATCTGGAGGATGAATGGCCTTCGTGTGACGGCGCTTCATAAACGCTGATCTCAGGTCAGCTGTGGATCTGGAGGATGAATGGCCTTCGTGTGACGGCGCTTCATAAACACCGATCTCAAGTCAGCTGTGGATCTGGAGGATGAATGGCCTTCGTGTGACGGCGCTTCATAAGCGCTGATCTCAGGTCAGCTGTGGATCTGGAGGATGAATGGCCTTCGTGTGACGGCGCTTCATAAATGCTAATCTCAGGTCAGCTGTGGATCTGGAGGATGAATGGCCTTCGTGTGACGGCGCTTCATAAGCGCTGATCTCAGGTCAGCTGTGGATCTGCAGGATGAATGGCCTTCGTGTGACGGCGCTTCATAAACGCTGATCTCAGGTCAGCTGTGGATCTGCAGGATGAATGGCCTTCGTGTGACGGCGCTTCATAAACACCGATCTCAAGTCAGCTGTGGATCTGCAGAATGGCCTTCGTGTGACGGCGCTTCATAAACACCGATCTCAAGTCAGTTGTGGATCTGCAGAATGGCCTTCGTGTGACGGGGCTTCATAACCGCTGATCTCAGGTCAGCTGTGGATCTGCAGGATGAATGGCCTTCGTGTGACGGCGCTTCATAAACGCTGATCTCAGGTCAGCTGTGGATCTGCAGGATGAATGGTCTTCGTGTGACGGCGCTTCATAAACGCTGATCTCAGGTCAACTGTGGATCTGCAGAATGGCTTTCGTGTGACGGCGCTTCATAAACACTGATCTCAGGTCAGCTGTGGATCTGCAGGACGAATGGCCTTCGTGTGACGGCGCTTCATAAACGCTGATCTCAGGTCAGCTGTGGATCTGCAGGACGAATGGCCTTCGTGTGACGGCGCTTCATAAACACTGATCTCAGGTCAGCTGTGGATCTGCAGGATGAATGGTCTTCGTGTGACGGCGCTTCATAAACACTGATCTCAGGTCAGTTGTTTCAGGGTATAAGAGAGGATCTCAGTAAAGATGAACACATGTAAAGCACTCATCTAAACGCTGTGTGTGTGTCAGCCTCACGCCTGTAGGTTTAACCTCAGGCTAATGCCATGCAGGTTTAGGTGTGTGTTTAACACACATGCTAATGAACATATAGTGTGTGTTTTGTGCTAACGGCGATCTGTCGTCCAGCATCACAGGAACGAAACGCCTTCGGACAGACAGAAATCGTTTAACCTCCTGCATCTGCTCATCACACTCATCCGCCAAGGGATTCACGCGTCTGTTTCTCTGACATTTACTCTAAAACAAGCTAATCTGAGGCTTTGGTGGAGCGTCCATGTGTTCGGTTTCTCACAGCGTCACCTGACACACGAGGACTCGTCTCATCTGTATGTGAAAGCATGAGTCTCAGGATATTCTTAACTAGACCTCTCACAATTATCCATTAATCATCTGATCGCGGTTATTAAATATCATCACAATTATTTGAGAACTGCAATGCTCAATCACATTTTGACATCCAAATAAGGGAAATATAAGCACTTAAAGAAAAGCATGATGTCGTGTCTCTGTTTCCAGTGCGGAAGTGAAGCAGGAGAGAATCAAGAGTATAAAACACTAGTAAAGGACACAAATATAGACAAAGATCTTCCTTCGTACAAAATACAGGCTTGTGTGTTTAATCAGACTGCATTATAATACAGTACAGTACAGTACATTACATTACATTACATTACGTTACGTTCGTTACGTTACGTTACATTACGTTACATTACGTTACGATACATTACGTTACATTACGTTACGTTACCTTACATTACGTTACATTACATTACGTTACATTACGTTACCTTACATTACATTACGTTACATTACCTTACATTACGTTACGTTATGTTACGTTACATTACGTTACATTACGTTACATTATGTTACATTACATTACGTTACATTACCTTACATTACCTTACATAACGTTACATTACATTACGTTACATTGTTACATTACGTTACGTTACATTACATTACGTCACGTTATGTTATGCTATATTACATTACATTACGTTACATTACCTTACATTACGTTACATTACCTTACATTACGTTACATTACGTTACATTACATTACGTTACATTACATTACGTCACGTTATGTTATGCTATATTACGTTACATTACGTTACATTACATTACGTTACATTATGTTACATTACGTTACGTTACATTACATTACGTCACGTTATGTTATGCTATATTACGTTACATTACATTAATTACATTACGTTACATTATGTTACATTACGCCACATTACGTCACATTATGTCATGTTATATTACGTTACATTACGTTACATTACCTTACATTACATTACCTTACATTACGTTACATAACATTACGTTATGTTATATTATATATTTTATTTATTTATTTTCACAGCATGAAAGTAACAAATATGGGCCTATTTTATTATACAATTATAAAATAATGTATTAGACTAACACTGTAAGTGACATGAACAATTTTTGTAATAATATATGCAATTAATTGTGAGCACAAAATTCATGATCATTACAGGCCATTACAGGCCTAACCCTAACCCTATTTTTAACTTGACACGCCGTTTTCAAAACCCAACATTCGTGAATCTAAATCCATCAGGAAAGAAGCGGCTCCTGATTCTAAATGTTTGGGGAATGGAGTGGTTTATGGAGAATCGCTACCGTTTCTCAGCACAGCCCTGGAAAATCCACCGGAAAATCAAAATCAATAACAGGGATGATGTTTAACAAACGTGTGTTTCTCAGAGGAGCTGCTGAGCTCATTCATCTTCATCTGGCACATTCCCTCAGAATACAGATGTTTCTGACAGACACACAAGCGCTGGCGTTCTCCTTCCACGACACACACTGCTAAAGCGTAACGCGCGGATCTGTGCGGGTGAAGTGGATTGTGTCGTCCTCATGGTCTCTGTTATCACTTCTGCCATCTGGAGCTCGCAGGGAACGCGCTGGGCGGAGGGTTAATGCGCTCGAGTGAATGATGCTAATCACGCCTGTAAATCTGGGGCTAGCGTCTCATGCTAAACAGATGAAGCTGAAGAGATCTCGCGTTCATTAGGTGCTGTTGCCCCAGAGCATCGCTTGTACCTTTTCACTGTATTCTCATAGTATACCTCTCTTCTTGATCACATTATGTCTCTGGAGTCAAGCGTGTTTATCCAATCAGCACTGATTACCTCTGCTGTTAATACAGCCTATTAGAGGCGCATTTTGATTAGCCAATCAAACGCAGCACGCCGCCTCCGAATGCCGTTTGGCTTCTACGCAGAGACGAGCTTGAGACGCACAGGTTCTTCCTGTTGAACACGACACTCTAAACAAGCAACAAACAAGCGCTTTCACTGCAAAGACACTGATGAGATTTAGGCAGGTCAGGTGACTGACCTCTGAGGGCAAAGGTCAACCTTCGCACAGCATATCCAGCAGAGACGACCTCTGAAACTGGGATCTTCCCTCTACCTCCAGATAATCATATTCCTGATGAATAATTCAGCCCTCAGTCATCTTCAAATACATGCAAAACACTGCAAATCATCTTCCAGCTCACACATGCATATTAATGAGTGGGCGTGGCTCTTCCGTCCTCATCAGCATCTCCGGCGCACGTATATCTCAGTGAACGCTCAGTGTTTAACACAAATCATTACAGCAGACAGACGGAAAGCGGATGCTCTTTCCTTTCCTTTGAAACGGCGTCAATCAATTAATGCCGGAGAGGCCGACGAATCGTATAAATAATTAAAACGTCTTGGTTAAAAGATTACAGTGAGAGCAAGTGGACTCTTATCAAATAAACACACGGTGAACCGCTGGACTCGAGCGCCTTTGATGCTGAAATCAGATTATTGAATTAATCAGCAGGGAGATCCGGTCCGTATTGAGCCATGAAGAAGATTGATCTCTCTCTCTCTCTCTCTCTCTCTCTCTCTCTCTCTGTGTCTCTCTCTCTCTCTGTCTCTCTCTCCCTCTCCCTCTCTCTCTCTCTCTTCCTCTCTCTCTCTCTCTGTGTCTCTCTCCCTCTATCTCTCTCCCTCACCCTCACCCTTTCCCCTCTCTCTCTCTCTCTCTCTCTCTCTCTCTCTCTCTCTCTCTCTCTCTCTCTCTCTCTCTCTCTCTCTGTGTCTCTCTCTCTCTGTGTGTCTCTCTCTCTCTCTCTCTCTCTCTCTGTCTCTCTCTCTCTCTTCCTCTCTCTCCCTCTCTCTGTCTCTCTCCCTCTCTCTATCTCTCTCCCTCACCCTTTCCCTCTCTCCCTCTCTCTCTCTCTCTCTCTCTCTCTGAGCGGATGCTGTGAGTGAGTGGGCGGAGTTTGCGGTGAGAGTACTGCTGGTGTGAGTACTGCTGGTGTGAGTGAGTTTTTCCCTCTCTTTCTCTTAACTTTCTTACTGTTTCTGTTTAAAGATTTTTTTTTTTTTAAGTGTGAGTTTGCGATTGTTAATATAGGCTTGTTAGGTTTTAGGTGGGTTTAAATCCGGCGTTTGCTGGGTGGCAATGGCGTCCTCAGAACGCGTAAGTTTGGACCGGTTGTCGCAAAGACACGGTATCAAGCTCGCGCCTGTGAGTAATGTATCAGTGGAACAATGTGTTTTGGCTGTAGGAGAAGTTGTTGGTTGCGATAGCATATTATCTGCTTCTCGCATGAACAGCGCTGTTGTTGTCTTTCTAGACACTATTGAAAAAGTTAATAGTGTTGTTCAGAATGGCGTTGTTATACAGGATACCTTTACTCCCGTAATGCCGCTGCTTCAACCGGCGAAAAGAGTTATTCTGTCTAATGTTCCCCCGTTCATTAAAGATGAACTCTTGATAGCAGAGCTTTCAAGGCATGGTAAAGTAGTGTCCCAAATGAAAAAGATCCCGTTTGGTTGTAAGTCACCGCTACTTAAGCATGTTGTTTGTTTTAGACGTCAGGTTTATATGGTTTTGAAGAAGGATGCAGACGAATTGAATGTGGCTTTCAAATTTAAGGTTGATGGTTTTGATTATGTGGTTTTTGTTACCTCTGATATTATGATATGTTTCCGATGTGGAAAAGAGGGACACATTAGAGGTGCATGTACTGAGAAAGTTAATGATGCTGAAACTGTAGGTAATGAGAGGATGGGTGAGATTGCTTCTGCTGGGACCAGTGCTGCTTCTGCTGGGACCAGTGCTGCTTCTGCTGGGACCAGTGCTGCTTCTGCTGGGACCAGTGCTGCTTCTGCTGGGACCAGTGCTGCTTCTGCTGGGACTAGTGTTGCTTCTGCTGGGACCAGTGCTGCTTCTGCTGGGACCAGTGTTGCTTCTGCTGGGACCAGTGCTGCTTCTGCTGGGACCAGTGCTGCTTCTGCTGGGACCAGTGCTGCTTCTGTTGGGATCAGTGCTGCTTCTGCTGGTACCAGTGCTGCTTTTGCTGAGGAAGACATGCATGTGGAAAGTAGGAGAAGTGAGACTGTTGAGGATGAGGAAGCTGTGGAGAGTGTAGGGGAACACGTTCATGGCATAACGATAGGTGCAGACAATGTAGAGAATGAAACTGATGAATCACAGGAGAATGTATCTGCTGTTGCAGAAATTATTGAGGCTCAAGAGAGTCTGGACACTGATATGCTGAGGGATGAAGAACTTTTTAAAACTCCCTCTACTAAAAGGAAAAGAGTAAAGAAAAGCTTAAAGAATAAGAGCACTGGTCAGGTGACTGTAGACGCAGCTAATATAAATGATGATACTGAATGCAGCTCAGTTGAGTCTGATGTTGAGGCAACAGCTAGCAGAAATGGACAGTACGATCATCAAGGTGTGTACACATTTGGAAAAATAAGATTATTCCTTCACAAAACAAAGAATTTGAAAAATGTCCAGGTTGAGGAGTATTTCCCTGATCGTAAAAAATTCAAAGATTCAGTTGCAATGACGATGAGGGGTGACAGTGAGGAGCATTTCACTGTTCAAGAAATGTTCAGGTTGAAGAAATTTGTGTCTAAATTGAAACTAAAACAAAAAATTGAGGATGGTTTTGAAACGACATAAGTCATTTTGTTATTTTAAGTTATTGTTTGCTTTATATCTCTTGATAACACACTATTTAATGAGTACGATAAGGATAGGTACTCTGAATTTGAATGGTGCAAGAGATATAAAGAAAAGAGCAGTACTTTTTGAGTTAATCAGACAAAAGAGCTTGGATGTTATGATGGTTCAAGAAACACACAGTGATAGTTTAAACGAAATCGATTGGAAAAAGGAGTGGGATGGGGAAGTAGTGCTTTCTCATATGAGTTCAGTCAGAGGAGGGGTGGCTGTACTTTTTGCCAAAACATTCCTGCCTATTTCATATGAATTGAAACATGTAATACCAGGTAGACTCATGCTGTTAAAAGCAAAATTTGAAAGATTCAATTTTGTTTTTTTTGAACATATACGCTCCAACTGTTGGGGCTGAAAGAGTTTATTTTTTTAACAATATTAATAGTATTTTGCAGGATTATATTTCTGATGATTATTTGTTTTTTGGGGGAGATTTTAACTGCACAGAAAATTATGTATTGGATCGGAACCACGTAGAACCACATGCTGCTTCAGCTCATGTTATATGCGAGTTAGTTGAGACTCACAGTTTATGTGACATATGGCGGGGGGCTAATAGTGATGTCAGACAATATACATGGGCACATGCAAGGGGAAATGTTATATCCCTAGCTAGAATTGATAGGTTTTATTGTTATAAGCATCATCTTAATATTGTTAAAAAATGTGTAATTGCTCCAGTAGGTTTTTCGGATCACTGTTTAGTTACATGTCAAGTATTTATAGCAAATATAAAGGCCAGAAGTGCATATTGGCATTTCAACACGTCTCTGCTGAATGATAAGAATTTTAGAGATGTTTTTTGCTTTTTTTGGGACAATTTTAAGACGAGAAAAGACGAGTTTGAAGATCTGCGTCAGTGGTGGGATATTGGGAAGGTTAAAATAATGATGCTTTGTCAACAATACACTTTCAATGTTACCAGGGATATAACACGATCTATGAAAAATTTAGAAACTGAAATTGTTGAATTGCAGGATTTGGCTGATGCTACCAAAGAGCAAAGATATTTGGAGACTCTTAAATCCAAAAAATCTTTTCTTTTAAACCTATTGGGAGTTAGGGCGCAAGGAGCATTGGTTCAATCTCGCTTTTTAAACCTTTCACAAATGGATGCTCCATCTAAGTTCTTTTTCAGTCTTGAGAGAAAGAATGGTCAGAGTCGTTGCATTCACTGTTTGTGCTCTGAAAATGGGCGTGAGCTAACAGAACCCTCTGAGATAAGAAAGAGGGCCGTACGGTTCTATACTGGGCTGTATAGCAGCGAGTATGTTGAGGATGATGATTTGTCTGCTCACTTCTACGGAGGTCTACTCAGTGTTTCAGAGAGCTCAAAAGCGGAGCTGAAGCTGCCGCTGTGTGAGCAGGAGCTGTTCACTGCTCTGAAAGCGATGGAGGGGGGTAAAGCCCCTGGCATGGATGGGCTCCCTGTGGAGTTTTACAGAGAGTTCTGGGCAGTTTTGGGTAATGACCAGTTGGGTGTTCTCAATGAGAGCTTAACTGAGGGGTTGTTGCCTTTAAGCTGCAGAAGAGCGGTGATTACCTTGTTACCTAAAAAAGGTAATCTACAAGATATAAAGAACTGGAGACCAGTGAGTTTGCTATGCTCTGACCTTAAAATATTCTCTAAAGCCCTGGCTAATAGGCTGAAAAAGGTGATGGGGGAAGTCATCCATATTGACCAGACTTATTGTATTCCCGGACAATCTATTTTTGATAGTGTTTGCCTTATACGGGATATTTTAAATATTTGCAATCTTTCTAGTGTTGATTTGGGTCTTGTTTCTATCGATCAAGAAAAGGCGTTTGACAGAGTCGAGCACAGATATCTTTGGAAAACTTTAAATGCTTTTAATTTTGGATTGGAGTTTATTAATATGATCAAAGTTATGTACCAGGACATTGAAAGTGTTTTGAAAATCTATGGTGGTTTGAGTGCCCCTTTTAAGGTTTTTAGGGGCATTAGACAGGGTTGTGCAATATTGGGAATGTTATATTCTTTGGCTATTGAGCCTTTGTTGAATAAATTACGATCAAAAATGTAAGGTTTTTCTTTGCACAATGGTAATATATTTCAAGTTTCAGCTTATGCTGATGATGTCATAATCATGGTTAATGGGCAGCGAGATATTAACCATATGGAGGGTATTATAAGAGATTTTGGAGTTATCTCAGCTGCTACAGTAAACTGGGAAAAGAGCGGGGAATTGGCTATAGGAAAATGGGAGCAGGGCCTACCAGTTTTACCTGATAGAATAACCTGGAAAAAGGGAGGTCTCAAATATTTGGGAGTTTATCTTGGAGATGCAATTACACAACAAAATAATTGGGATGGGGTAGTAGAGAAGATGGTAGGTAGACTGGCTAAATGGAAGTGGATTCATTCACAATTATCTTTTAGGGGAAGAGTGTTAATAGTGAATAATTTGGTAGCTTCGGTACTCTGGCATAAACTGTTCTGTGTGGATCCACCCATAGGGTTATTATCTCAGCTGCAAAGAATTTTTGTGGATTTTTTTTGGGATCGATTGCACTGGATTCCACAAAGTGTATTGTTTCTTCCTAAAGATGAAGGTGGACAAGGTTTGGTCCATTTACCAAGCAGAATGGCAACATTTCGTTTACAATTCATTCAGAGATTTTTAACAGGCCCCAATGATCTGGTGTGGAGGAACTTGACCAAGGTCATCCTACAAAGGGTGGAGGGACTTGGACTTGATGTTGGCCTCCTTTTTATGGATTACAGGAAGTTGAACCTGAATAACATATCTCCTTTTTATTGTGGACTTTTTAAAATGTGGGGACTCTTCACTCTCAAGAGAATGGACAATTCAGACTCTTTATTTTGGCTGTTGGAGGAGCCCCTAGTCAAAGGGGCTCGTCTAGATGTAACGGATGAGGTACCAGGCCTCACTCAGAAGTTGTGTGCTTCTGGAACTGTGAAGCTGAGGCAAATTGTCAGTGTGGCTGGCCCTGATTTAAGTGATGTTACAGCAGTAGCCCTGATGCTGGGGCAAAGGTCAATTCGCCACACAGGAACAATAGTAGAAAAGTGGAGGAAGAAGCTCACGGATGTGGAAATCACACTACTTAAGGATTTTGGGAAGGGTTTGGAGGTTCCTGATAAAGAAGATCCTGTTCCGAAAATTTGAATTACTCCGGATTTGAAGGATATGACAGGTCCTTTGCTAGACCTTCACGGGCTGAAGGATTTGGATTTGGACATAGTAGAGGGCAAAGTTCTTTTTCAGTGTTGTGTAAAAGTTTTTAATAGAGTTGCTTTAAATGGGAGAGTTGATACAGTTTGGAAGGAAAAGCTTGGGATGGGTGAAAAAGCTAAACCATTTTGGAGAGTGTTTTATAAACCACCATTGATTAAGAAATCTGGAGATTTACAATGGAGAATTTTACACGGTTCTGTGCATTTATTTCTGTTATTAATCCAAGTGTTAATGATAAGTGTGTGTTTTGTGGTCTAAGGGAAACAGTGTTTCATTGTTTTTTAGAATGTGTAAGACTTAAATCACTTTTTGTTTTATTGAGTCAAGTGTTGTCAAAATTTGGAGAGAAGTTCACGCATAATGCCTTTATTTTGGGGGCAGGGTATAGTCAAAAGCAAAGAGTAAAATGGCAGCTGATCAACTATGTGATTGGTCAAGCAAAGCTTGCAATTTATTTAAGCAGAAAAAATAGAATAGAGAATAGACTTGGCCAAGAGATTATGTGTCTATTTAAAGCCTATGTTAAGTCTAGAATTGTTGTTGATTTTAAGTATTATAAATTAATGAATGATATGACAGCATTTGAAACGCAGTGGTGTTATAAAAATATTTTCTGTGCTGTGATGGGAGGGGATCTATCTTTTTCTCTATTTTTTAATTGAGTTGTATAGTGTATGATTGTTTTTGGAATTGATTGTATGGAATAAAATTGTTTTTTTAAATAAAAAATCTCTCTCTCTCTCTCTGTCTCTCTCTCTCTCTGTGTGTGTCTCTCTCTCTCTCTGTGTGTCTCTCTCTGTCTCTCTCTCTGTCTCTCTCTCCCTTTCCCTCTCTCTCTCTCTCTCTCTTCCTCTCTCTCTCTCTCTCTGTGTCTCTCTCCCTCTCTCTATCTCTCTCCCTCACCATTTCCCTCTCTCTCTCTCCTCTCTCTCTCTGTCTCTCTCCCTCTCCCTCTCCCTCTCCCTCTCTCTCCCTCTCTCTCCCTCTCTCTCCCTCTCCCTCTCCCTCTCCCTCTCCCTCTCCCTCTCCCTCTCCCTCTCCCTCTCCCTCTCTCTCTCCTCTCCCTCTCTCTGCACAAGGTTTGGGAATCTAAACAGATTAACACTCCACTAACACACACACTCACACACAAATACATACACACACTCACTGAACCTGGGTGTGCTCTTTGATACCAATCTTTCATTTGAAAGTCACGTGTCTAGTGTCTGTAAAACCACATTCTTCCATCTTAAAAATATATCTAAATTACGTCATATGCTCTCATTGACAAATGCAGAACAGTTAGTCCATGCGTTCATGACCTCAAGGCTAGATTATTGTAATGCTCTACTGGGTGGTTGCCCTGCACGCTTAATAAACAAACTACAGCTGGTCCAAAACGCAGCAGCTCGAGTTCTTACCAGAACCAGGAAGTATGACCATATTAGCCCGGTTCTGTCAACACTGCACTGGCTCCCTATTAAACATTGTATACATTTTTAAATATTGCTGATTACTTACAAAGCACTAAATGGTTTAGCTCCGCAGTTCTTGAGCGAGCTCTTAGCGCATTATAGTCCTTCACGTCTATTGCGATCTCAAAATTCCGGCCAGTTGATAATACCTAGAATATCAAAATCGACTGCTGGCGGTAGATCCTTCTCCTATTTAGCACCAAAACTCTGGAACGGTCTTCCTAACATTGTCCGGGAAGCAGACACACTCTGTCAGTTCAAAGCTAGACTAAAGACACATCTCTTTGACCTAGCATACACACAACACACTATAGACTTCTATTATTGAAATCAGTTAAATGAGTATTAGGCTGCATAGATCAGGTCAGCCGGAACCGGGAACACTTCCTATAACACCCAATGTACTCGTTACATCATAAGAAGAATGGCATCTACGCTAATGTTATTCCAAGGTTTACTGTAATCAGCCGGATCCAGATCAGATGGAGGACCTGCGTCACACACACACACACACACACACACACGCACACACACACGCGCGCACTTGCACTTGCACTCGCACTCGCACACACACACACACGTACTTGCACACGCACACGCACACACACACACTTTAGTGTCTGTTATTAAAGCTCTTCCGCTTCCCGTCAGTCTCCCGCGTCTGTAATGGAGGTATTTTCGTGTTGTGAATAAAAGCATCATGCAGAGATTAATACCTGAACACACTAGAGCCAGAGAAACAGACGTGATTGACTGTCATTAAGTCTGAGAGAATCGTTTATAATTTCAGCGTGTATTAAAATCACAGTTTGATAGAGAAGACGCACGTCCCGCTGAGAGAGTTCGACTGCTGGAGAAGCTCAGCGTCTCTGCGAGGACAGGGAACCTCAACGCTTGGAGTTTACATCGAAGAAACCAAATCCTGCATCTTATTCACACCTGATATGTAGAGCTTAAATCAAGCTCTGTCAATCATCTTAGCACATGCTTCCTTTCTATGCAAATTAGGCTGCTATGAAATTAATTTCACAAAAGTCAGCATAACTGACTTGGAAAATAAACGACTTCCTATCAAACATTTACAGTTTCTCATGGTCAACAGGACGTCCTGCTGTGCACCAAACAAGTGCAGACGCCTCTATCCTGAGCTGTCAATCACTGTGACATCACTCACTGGGGGTTACTGATCCCGCCCCCTCCATCCTGAGCTGTCAATCACTGTGACATCACTCAGAGGAGTTATTGATCCCGCCCCCTCCAACCTGAGCTGTCAATCACTGTGACATCACTCAAAGGAGTTACTGATCCCACCCCCTCCAACCTGAGCTGTCAATCACTGTGACATCACTCAAAGGAGTTACTGATCCCGCCCCCTCCATCCTGAGCTGTCAATCACTGTGACATCACTCACTGGGGGTTACTGATCCCGCCCCCTTCATCCTGAGCTGTCAATCACTGTGACATCACTCACAGGAGGTCACTTATCCCGCCCTCCACAGCTGTCAATCAAACGGACACCTTCACCGGCCTCTGCAGTGGAGCAGCTCGCGAATCTACATGCGTTCATCAATGTGATTCATTATCATTTGTATATTTCATATATACACACACACACACACACACACACACTCTCTCTTTCTCTATCTCTCTCTCACACACACCCTCTCTCACACACACACACACACTCTCTTTCTCTCTCTCTCACACACACACACACTCTCTTTCTCTCTCTCACACACACACCCTCTCTCTCACACTCACACTCTCTCTCTTTCTCTCTCTCTCACACACACACCCTCTCTCACACACACTCTCACACACACACACACTCACACACACAGGTCAGAAGCTGTGCTGTAACGGCTCTGTTCTTCATTAGACTCTGTGCTTTCATGCGTTCAGAAGCTTTAATTGCAGGAGTGAGAGACGCAGGTGAAGGAAGATGAACTGAAGAACAGGGCGAGTGAATGAGTGTCTTAATTAAACCAGACCTGGACTTCACATTCAGCCAATCAAAGCAAAGGTCACGCGTGTGCTGGAGGCCGTGTGTGTCGGAGCGCTCGAGGGAGAACACACACACACACACACATCACGTTTGATGAAGAACTGGACACACACACACACACACACACACACACACACACACACACACACACACACACACATCACATTTGATGAAGAACTGGACACACACACACACACACACAGAACAAATAGAACAGAATCAGTCTTGATCCTGAAAGATGATGTGCAGATGATAGAGATAATAATGGATATGATCAAGATCTCTAAGCCGTCAGAAAGAGGAGGAATTATGATTATGGATGTGTGTGTGTCTCAGTTGATCTTGGATTTGTTCTAGCATGTGTGTCGTGAAAATGTCTGATTCTACATCCTCCAGCAAAGCGTTTAATTAAATCAAACAATTACTCTACCACAGAACAAATGAAATTACTTTTCTTCAACTTAATGTAATGGATTTTAAACATTGAGTTGATGTATGAGATGAAAACAGGTGTAATTATTACAAATGTGGAGAATTGCTGGATATATTACAACTCGTTTTTATTTACCCTAAAGCCAACAGATGTCTGTTTAGCAAACACAACACACTAACTGTGAGATCCGGACAGACGAGTGACCATATGTGTGAGAGAGTCTGTCTGTGTGTGTGTGTGTGTGTGTGTGTGTGTGTGTGTGTGTGTGTGTGTGTGTGTGTGTGTGTGTGTGTGTGTGTGTGTGTGCGTGTGTGTGTGTGCGCGCGTGTGTGTGTGTGTGTGCGTGTGTGTGTGACTCAGTGCCCTCATTTACATGTCAAGTCAAGTCAAGTTTATTTGTATAGCGCTTTTCACAATACAGATTGTATCAAAGCAGCTTCACAGTATTAAATTAAAATAATACAACAAAGTTTGTTTCAAGAGGAATTTATTGATTGATAAAATTAAATTAAATATCCCCAAAATATCCCCAACTGAGCAAGCCAAAGGCAACAGTGGCAAGGAACCGAAAAACTCCATCAAGTGACCTAATGGTGTCCTAAAACTCCATCAGGTGACCTAATGGAGAAAAAAAAAACCTTGGGAGAACCCAGGCTCAGTCGGGGGCCAGTTCTCCTCTGGCATTTATGAGCTAGAGGCCGGATTGTAGTTTGAACTGTAGGATTATATGAATGCCTGGCTGAAGAGATGCGACTTTAATCTAGTTTTAAACTGGGAGAGCGAGTCTGAGCAACGAACAGTATCAGGAAGACTATTCCAGAGTTTTGGAGCCAAATGTGAAAATGCTCTCCCTCCTTTGGTGGTTCTGGATATCCTAGGTATGACCAAAAGCCTTGAATTTAGTGATCTTAAAGAGCGCGATGGATTATAGGGTGATAGAAGATCCGTTAAATAGACTGGAGCTAAGCCGTTTAGGGTTTTATAAGTCAGTAGCAATATCTTATAATTAATACAGAGCTTTATAGGTAACCAATGCAGTGATGATAAAATCGGTGTTATATGATCATATTTTCTTGATCTCGTAAGAACTCTAGCGGCGGCATTTTGGACTAACTGTAGCATATTACGTAGCTTAGCAATGTTTCTAAGGTGGAAAAAGGCTGTTTTTGTAACATATGAAATATGATTTTCAAAAGACAGGTTGCAATCGAGTATAACACCCAGGTCTTTTACTGTAGAGGATAAAGTAACAGGACATCCTATGATGTTAAAGTTGTATTGTGCGAGGTTTTGTGGGCGTTTTTTTGAACCGATAAGTATTATCTCTGTCTTGTCTGGATTTAATAAAAGAAAATTACGCGTCATCCAATCTTTTATATCGTTAACACACTCTGTCAATTTGGAAAATTTAGCGTTTTCATCCGGCCGTGATGAAATATATATTTGAGTGTCATCAGCATAACAATGGAAACTAATTCCATGTTTCCTTATAATATTTCCAAGTGGCATCATATATATTGAGAATAACAGAGGGCCTAACACAGATCCCTGCGGCACTCCATAGTTTACTGGAGTTATGATCGATTTTTCTCCATTTAAATAGACAAAATGGTAGCGGTCAGATAGGTATGATTTGAACCAGCTTAGTGCTTGTCCTTGAACACCAGTATAATTTTGTAGTCGATCTAAGAGTAATGTGTGATCTATAGTATCGAACGCAGCACTAAGATCAAGTAAAACTAGTATTGAGATACAGCCTTGGTCAGAAGCTAAAAGTAAATCATTTGTGATTTTAACGAGCGCAGTTTCAGTGCTATGATGCGGTCTGAATCCAGACTGAAACTTTTCATAGATATCATTTTGTTGCAAGAAAGAGCCCAGTTGAGCGGACACCACTTTTTCTAATATTTTAGACATAAATGGAAGATTTGAAATGGGTCTATAATTTGCTAGATTATTATGAGCTGATTGTGGTTTCTTAATGAGAGGTTTTATAACTGCCAGTTTAAATGTTCTTGGAACATGACCTAAAGATAAAGACGAGTTAATAATATTGAGGAGAGGCTCTTCCACTACAGGTAACACTTCTTTCAGTAGTTTAGTTGGTATAGGATCTAATAAACATGTTGTTGTTTTAGATGAAGTGATAAGTTTATTTAACTCTTTTTGTTCTATAGTTGTGAAGCACTGTAATTGTTCTTGCGGGGTGATAATTGAAGCTGAATTATAAGGCGCGATTGAAGATTGAACGTTTACAATTGTGGTTCTGATGCTTTCTATTTTCTCAGTGAAGAAGTTCATGAAATCATTACTACTGAACTGTAACGGGATATTTTGTTCGGGTGACGTCTGTTTATTTGTTAGTCTAGCCACGGTGTTAAATAAAAACCTTGGATTGTTTTGGTTGTTTTCTATTAGTTTGCGGAGGTGCTCAGCCCTGGCCGCTTTTAGGGCCTTTTTATAACGTGACATACTGTCTTTCCACGCGATTCTAAAGACCTCTAAATTAGTTTGTTTCCATTTACGCTCTAAAATACGGGTTTCTCTCTTTAAAACATGCGTAGTATTGTTATACCATGGTGCTTTATTTTTCTCTCTGACCTTTTTTAATTTAATAGGTGCAACCACATCCAATGTTCTAGAGAGAATGGTGCTCATAGTGCTAGTTAGTTCTTCTAGTTCATCTGTTTGTTTGGGTTCAGGCAGCAGCTGAGACAGATTAGATAAGCAATTTGAGAAATTATCTATGGTGGATGGGAGGATTGTTCTGCCTGGTTGATAACGCGACGCCGCATGACATATTACAGCAGTACGTAATATGCAAGTATATCGGTTGGATCGGTTCCATGTGATATAATTAAATCGAGTGTATGATTAAGACGATGTGTTGGTCCGGTGACGTTTTGCTTGACCCCAAATGAATTTAATAAATCTGTAAACGCAGCTCCTAACGCATCACTTGGATTATCTACGTGTATGTTAAAATCTCCAACAATTAATGCTTTATCGACATTGACTAATAGGTCTGAGAGAAAATCTGCAAACTCTTTTAGGAAATCAGCATAAGGCCCTGGCGGTCTATATACGGTAGCCAAGGCTAGAGATAATAGGGATGTTTTTCTAACATCTAAGAGCGTAACATTTAGTACAAGTTAGGGGTGTCGCAATATACCGGTGTTGACGATAATCGTGATATTCAAAGCATGAAATATCGACATCGTGTTAATTTAGAGTGTGACAATATACCGGTATTGGCGATAACCACAATGTTTAAAATTAATAGGACTCTTATGATAATATGACACGTAAATACTCCAGCGCCAGTACCTGGTTGACCTCTCAGGTGGCAGTATTGCACCCACTGACACCTGTCAAATAAGAAGACGACGCAGCGCTCGTCCGCGCTCGCGCAGCTAGAGTGGAACACTCTGTCCACACCAGAAAAAAGTAAGCTCGCCAGTATTAAGAACAGAGTTCTTCGGCTTCAAAGAAAACAGCACCTTAAAGGTGGTCGCACACCGGACAAGAAGCGCAGAGCCACGTCTTTAAAATTCGAACACATTCTCTATGAGTGTACACACACCGGCGGCTGCGACGCCCAGCAACGGCTCAGGACCATGTTCAAAATCCTGCCGCGACACAGAACGTCATTTACATCGTTTTATATTAAATTTACATTATATTTGTCTCAAATCATCGTAAATGATTTCACCCTGTGCTCCAATATACATTTAATTTTACATTAATTTACAGAAATCAGCTGCTTGAATGAAAATTGCTGATGTTATCGGATTTTCAGGTGATATTCTCAATTCATTCAGTTAACGGACGCTCTGAGGTAAAGTGTTCAGATCACAGACTCAGCAACTATTATTTAATTGTACAGTGTAATCATAACATAGTACAGACATTATCTCAATTCCATAATGTCCTTAAACAATGATATTGCTGGCCATAAACTGAGACGCGCGTGCGTGTGCGATACCTCGAGTTGTCATAGACGCGACGCGGCTATTATTTTACTAGTCATGGAATGGGAAACGTGACATTAACTGTTAACAGGGGGTTTCTGTGTTCATATATTAATAAAGGGTGATTATTAAAATTAAGAACCCCGTTTTCTTTACTCATCTTATTTTTGTATCTGTATTTGCACTTGATTTTTATTTTTTTTCAAATCTGCTATCTGCATGACTTTATTGGCGCCGGTGCAACAATAGGTTTAAGAGCTTTTCAGTTCTTCAGGAAACCTTCAGACAGTGTTTTGCTTCAGTTTGAAACCAGATAAACTTCACATGCTTGTCTTCCTTCACAAGAATTTGCCATAGATTGAGTATGCAAGAAGTAAAAAATGCATGTGCCTTGTCTATCAGTATCCTTATGTTTGTTGGGTAAAAAAGAAAAACTATATAAACAAAGTAAAAATGAATTTGACTGATAACTACCCGAAATGGATTCTATAGATATCGCAATATATCGATATCGTGAATTCTTTTGGCCACAATAACCGTGGTGTGAAAAATCTAACATCGTGACAGCCCTAGTACAAGTACTTTAAATGAAATAAACTTATAACCCGTTTTCTGAGTAACATTTAGAATATCTCTATAAATGGTTGCAACACCGCCGCCACGACCAATCAGACGGGGCTCATGCTTATAACAGTATCCAGGAGGAGTAGACTCATTAATACCGAAATAATCATTTGGTTTAAGCCAGGTTTCAGTAAGGCAAAGTACATCGAAGCTATTATCTGTGACTATTTCATTTACAATAACTGCCTTAGGTGTGAGTGATCTAATGTTTAGAAGACCTAGCTTTAGAAATAGTTTTTGTTTACTAATAGCAACATTTTCTGTTTTAATAACAATTAGATTTTTCCTAGATCCTGCATTAGATTTATTATTTGATCTCACTAAACGAGGAATAGACACGGTTTCTATGCAATGTTCTACACTAGTATTTATATCTGTTAAATTGGTGCAGCAGAGACTATGATTTGGACTTTTGGTTACTAGTCAAAGGGTATTTAACATTTTGGAGATGTTATCTGACAGAAGATCCGCTCCGAATCTGCTTGGGTGTAAGCCATCAGCACGGAAAAGCCTAGGACGCTCCCAAAACAGATTCCAATTATTTACAAAGAGCAGTTTCTGCTCATTGCACCATGACATTAACCATTCATTTAGCGCAAATAATCTGCTGAACTTTTCATGCCCTAATCGGTACGTGGGAAGCGGTCCTGACACAATGATCGTTGTTTCAGGCGATGTGCTGCGTACCGTATCGATTAGATTCCTGAAGTCTTTCTTCAGAATCTCCGTCTGGCGCAGCCTGATGTCGTTCACTCCCGCGTGCAGGACCACAGTTCCGACGCGCTCGTCACCGTTCAGGATCTCGGGAACGCGAGCAGCGATTTCAGAAACACGAGCACCAGGAAAGCAGTGACTGTGCACCTTACTTTTACCTAACGTAGCGTGTACGTGCCGAACGATGGAATCGCCGATGATCACAGCATCGCGTTCTGTTTCGCGTAGAGGGGAGAAGCGGTTTTGTGTGGATAACTCGAAAACCGGGAGGGTCGGAGAAAGCCTTGGTCTAAACCTGACTCGCGTCTTCCGCTGCGGAACCACCCAGGCTTCGTGGTGGCGTGTTGGAGCCGGAGTGAACGAGACCATGGCTGATTGCGACCGATGCTGAGGAACGCACGGAGTAGACGCGGTCGGAGTCAGCGGGTTAGTAACGTTAAACACTGATTTGTGTGCATCGGTGCGTGATGTTTCAAGAGCCAAACACCGGTCTCTCAGCTCGGCCTGTCTCAATAAAAGGTCGTGGATCTGTTTCTCAACAGATTCCAGCTCAGACTGCAGTGCGTGCAGCTCAAATGTGTCCTCACCTGCACCAAAAGGTAGACTACTTACATCTGATATATTCGCCATTTTAACAGATGAACAGTGAGTTAGCAACGAAGCTACCAGTGATGCTATCAATATTAATACTAATTTATGACTGAAGTCTTGGATATAATCCGTTTATTTTATTTTATTTTATTTATTTATTTTTATTTTATTTTTTTAGTGGTAGGGGTGTAGAGTAGACGCACGATAGGCAAAAAAAAAATAAAAATTTTGTTTGTAAGTGAGTGTGGAGAAGACGTCCGGCCCCCTCAGATTTTTGATTGCTTAAAATAAAATAATAAAAATAAGAAATTATTGATATGTTAGTCTAATTGATAGATTGACCAATCAAAATACTGCGCGGTAAAATGCGGCTGTTTTCAAAATTGATTTGACGAGTTGTGCGTAACCTACGCTGTCATCTTCGCGTGAGAGTTCATGCGGTGCCGGTGACAATGGCAGCGTTGTGCAAAGTACAATATTACACATGAAAAGATGAGCGAGATGGAGAAAATAAGCCATCTACATCTGAGCTTGCTTCAGCTTACTACAAGACGACAGCGAGTGAAGCGGCTAGGAGACAGAAACGCGCATATTTCATCACAGGAATAGCGGTGAGACTTCACGACTCAGATCGGCACAATGCAATTGATGAACCGCCTTCACAACCCGTGCAGTTGTATATGAAGAGTTTGGTTTCAAAACGCGATAAATCCATTATGATTAATTTGAGTAATAATGTGTTTTCTTTACCAAGAGAGTGGAAAGATGAAAACCACTATTTTTTGTTTCAAACTTTCACATAGCATATTTAGGTTATACAAATTTCAAATCCAGATTTCGATTTTCAAATATTTATTATAAAAAATGATTTTTTTTTACCCCCAAAATGCAATAAATTCATGACACTTTTTCTCCCAAAATGCAATATAAAAGTTATTTTTCATATTTTAACTGTTGAAAATACACAACAAAGTAAGTTGATCCACATATGACAGCCTCTGAACTCGGTCAATACTAATCTTATATAACTTACAGGCACTGGACTAAAAATAGCCGACATTAAATCACCATCGCTAAAAAATACCTCCTGAACTTTTTGGACGGCGATCAGCTGTAAAATGGCTTGTGTGTATGTGTGTGTATATATATATATATATATATATATATATATATATATATATATATATATATACAGTATATATATATATATATATATATATATATATATATATATATATATTTTTTTTTTTTTTTTTTTTTTTTTTGCCCCCTCATTTTAAGATGGGCCCCCCCCAAAATAAAATTCTGGCTACGCCCCTGGTGTGACTTCACAACATATGAGCCAAACTCTTTGCTGTCTCTGTTTCCTTGGTAACCTCAGGTCTAGTGAGGAGACTTTTATCATTTTAGCTGTATGAATTAAACTTCAAAAGGACAGAGACAGAAAAACAGAAAAGGAGACTGTAAAAGACAGACAGACAGAGCGAGTGAGACAGACAGAAACAGAGAGTGAGATAGACAGACAGAGAGAGTGAGACAGACAGAGAGAGTGAGACAGACAGACAGAGCGAGTGAGACAGACAGACAGAGAGAGTGAGACAGACAGACAGAGCGAGTGAGACAGACAGAGCGAGTGAGACAGACAGACAGAGCGAGTGAGACAGACAGAAACAGCGAGTGAGACAGACAGACAGACAGAGAGAGTGAGACAGACAGAAACAGCGAGTGAGACAGACGGAGAGA
The DNA here is from genome assembly GCA_021554675.1 of Leuciscus idus. NCBI lineage: Eukaryota > Metazoa > Chordata > Actinopteri > Cypriniformes > Leuciscidae > Leuciscus > Leuciscus idus. The sequence goes on along the minus strand of CM038622.1, from coordinate 302,549 downwards.
GTGAGACAGACAGACAGAGCGAGTGAGACAGACAGAGCGAGTGAGACAGACAAAAACAGCGAGTGAGACAGAGAGAGTGAGACAGACAGAAACAGCGAGTGAGACAGACAGAAACAGTGAGTGAGACAGACAGACAGAGCGAGTGAGACAGACAGAAACAGTGAGTGAGACAGACAGAAACAGCGAGTGAGACAGAAACAGCGAGTGAGACAGACAGACAGACAGAGCGAGTGAGACAGACAGAAACAGAGAGTGAGACAGACAGAAACAGAGAGTGAGACAGACAGACAGAGAGAGTGAGACACCAGTGAGGTAATGGTGGGTCAAGCTCGTTCAGAGGTCAATACCCACTAAACAGAGAGGATTTGTGTCTGCGGGACTATTCAGCGAGACAATCTCTGCTTCGTGACCGGAAGCCCTTTGGTGCGGCCACCGAAGCTTACGAAGAGCTGCTCCGACTGCCTAAACTGGGCTGAGCGCTCTATATACACGGAAGACGAGCAAGTTGTTGCTCGTCTTCCGAAGGGGGAAGTGCAGAGATCGAAATAACTTGTGTTCTGAACGGGTCGAGAGCAATTTCGGCACGTAGCCATGCCTTGGCTTGAGGACGACCTTAGAGTTGTTAGGCCCAAACCCAAGACGATTGGCCGGCCACAGGAGCGTGGAACGCTTCTATGGCCCCAACATAGACTTCGAGCGTGGAGGGGGTACGACCCACGTCCAGCAGCTCATGTAGGAAGGAAAGTACCAGTGGTACTTCACATGAAGTAGGATCTTGGATCTGTGCTGAACTCCATTTGGAGAAGACAGACCACTTAAGGGCGTAGAGACGTCTCGTGGACGGGGCTCTAGCCTCAGATATAGTGTTTAGGATACTCTCTGGGAGGTCGTAAGTCCCCGTTGAGGGGCCATACATGGAGGGCCCACAGCTTGAGTGAGGGGTGCCAGATCGTCCTGTTCGCCTGGGAAAGGAGGTCTTTCCTCAGGGATATATGCTGCTGGCAGCTGAATCATCTCGGGGAACAAGGGTTGGGTCGGCCGGAGAGGGGCCACCAGAAGGACTCTGCGTCTCTCCTCTCTGATCCGTTTGATGACCTGAGGGAGGAGCGCGACTGGGTGAAAAACGTAAAGGGGGAAACTGGGCCTATTTGGGAGCACAGGCTGAGGAGCACAGATTTGTGAGAGTTCACCTCTGCCTCCGACTGGGCCAGTCATAGAGGTAATTCGGGATGCACATCCCCTTCTGTCTCAGGGGGGAAAGTGCTGTGTCCATGCACTTTCGTAAAAGGAAAAAGAATGGTCGGATTGTATACTGGAAGGCCATCCCTTTGAACGCGAATCTCAAAAACAGTCTGTGATGGGGGGCTATTTGGATAGGAAAGTATGCATCTTTCAGATCCACTGAGAAAAAACAATCCCCTGGTGTACTCGCGAGAGAATTCGTATCAAAGTTCATGGTGCGACATTTGCAACAACGTCGCGATTTTCTCTTTTAGAAAGCTCTTTTGAAATGTGCTCGCCGTTTAAACACAGGGGAGACTGTGAGAACAGCTGAGCGATCGGCTGCTGGTCGCTGTGGAGTGCCGAAGCTTCACTCGTTTCCACTGCAGGGCTCTGTTCCAAAAGCAAGAAGGCTTGGAGAGAATCAGCGAAGGTCAGTAGATCATTGCTGAAGGAGAATTAACCTGAAATCCTATGGCAAAATGAGCTGCTTTTATAGGCAGATGCCCCGCCCTCTTTGGTGGGCTCTAGGCTCGGTTCGGGGGACGCGCCCCGATTGGCTCGCGCAGACATGCCCCTTCGCCTTAGGTTCATGCAGTTCCCACTACCCAGCCAATAGCGTGCGTGCATCTCTGCACTGTTATGGCTATGCAGTAGAACTGAGTTTTTGAAAAAAAGGTTTCAATAAATCGGAGAAAGAGGAGTTTTCCCCATAGCATCTAGCAAAGACGCAATACGAGTAAATGTTTCGAAAGAGAACCAGATAACTCACCCATCAAGCCTTTAACCCTGCAGATGAAGCTCACATGAAGTTTGAATCATTGATTCTGTTATTTTCCTGTGTATTACAGTGAAGCTGCTTTGAAACGATCTGTAAACTCTTAAAATAAAGGTCTCAAAGAGGGTTTCCACAGTGATGCCATAGAAGAACCATTTTCAGTTTCCCAAAGAACCCTTCAGTGATCAGGTCTTAAAAGAACCCTTTTTTTCTTATTGTGAAGAACATTTTAATAATCTGAAGAACCTTCTGTGCCATGAAAATGATCCATTATGGATGTTAAAGGTTCATCGATACCAATAAAGAAGCTTTATATTTTTATGAATGATTGTATACAGAGCTACAGAAATACTCGTCATCAGCTGTCATCAGCTGTGAGATTCAATATGACGGTGTGAAAACATCCCTGTTGCTTCTAAAACTTCAACAATTAATAACTAAATTCACACAATCTCAAACACATTCATGTTCCAGGTGTAAAACACAATAGGTCTTAATCTGAGAGGGAATAACTTGATTGACACTAATGGCTGTTAAACCATCAGTGAATGTGTCAGATGTGTCTGTCTTTTGTCTTCAGCCGGAAGAATAAAATCATACCGGTTTGAACAACATTATGAAGAGTAAATGACGACATAATTGTGATTTCTGGCAGAACAGTCCCTTTAAAGCTGAACAGCACTGTTGTCCTTTATTCTTAGCCTGTCCTGATAACTGCCATTAACGTGATTTGCGTTCTTAATTGTAAGTTCCCTAGAAAGACAACATCTAAGAACATTATTGAAAAGTGGCTCATGATGAACAGCTCAATATATTGCTGTGTTGTAGTGTACAGATCTCAAAAGGACAAATTACAGTATTATAATCCACAGTGAGAGGCTGGAAATGTCCTACAGACTGTCTGTGCCAACTCTGGATTGTTTATTTAGATTCCTTCCTTCATAAAACTGTCAAAGGACAAGAAATAGAGCTACTAACACACACACACACTCTCACACACTCTCACACAAACACACTCTCACTTATGTTACACGATATTTAATTTCTTGAAGTTACACAAATGGCTGTTTCTTGAGTGGAAGACCAAACTAATATAAAGAGAGTTTAAGGAGAGAGACTGATCAATATCTGTAATTTTCCACTGTTGGGTCAGTGTGAGTCAGGGCTAACAGGACCTGAAGCACCGAGCCCAAACTTCAGCTGTGTTTCCACTGTTGGGCCAGTAGAGACGCTCTAAAACCCCACCGTTTCACCAGCTGACTGAAACTAGCCAGAGCCGCAAAATGAGCATAACAGAAGCCAACGATTGGTCTTCACTTAAAGACTTAAGATCCCAGCATAAATATTTCACCAGTGTTTTACAATAACATTTTTTTTTACAGTGACATAAATGTATTAATCTGTGTCAGGAGGAGTGCACATCAATCATGCTGAATCAAGCTGATATGTACCATTTCACACAAAAAGAGAACGTGAAATGACACATACCTATTCAGTTACACTTGCATCCATTTACTGAAGATCACAGGAATGTACAAAACAACTCTATTAAGGCATTTAAGTCCAAAGGCACATAATTAGAAAAATATTGATAAAACATCATGGGCCCTATCTTACACCCGGCGCAATGCAGCGCCAAGCGCTACGCAAATGTTTTTTGCTAGTTTCATTCTGACGCAGTTTTCATTTTCACGTCCTGCGGTCTGAGAACGAGTGTGTTCTGGCGCATTGTTGGAGCGTTTATTTTGAGGCAACAGAAATATATTTCTGCTTCATGCAGTGATCAGAATCCCCGTCAGATCGCAAGGAAGTTATTTCAAGCACCCGCTGGTGTCTGAAAGAGAGTTCTGAGCGGATAAGTGTTTAAAATGTCTTAAATGTTGGAGTTAGCTGTTAGCCTGTTATAATAACATGGGAAATGAGACAGTGCTGACCGTCTCCTGCTTCTGTTCAAGCCCCAGTTGGCCCGCTTTGGACCAAGGTATTCGGCAGGCCAAAAACCCCTGGCCGTTGGCCCCGAGGAGGCCGGATCAAGACCAGAGGAAGTGACAGTGGAAACGCGACTAGCCTGGCACGCACTAGCACGCTAGCTTTTAGCCCGACTGTGGAAACATGGCTATTGAGCCAGTAAGTTGAGCTCCATCAGACTGAAGATTGTGATTCTCTCTGAACGAAGGATGGACACCAAAGACTCCTGCCAAAAAATAATTACATCAAATTGGACATTATTGCATTTTAATTAGCTTCAGTCCATCTGTGAAAAGCTTCCTGGCAGAAAAACACCTTGAGCAGCCGAAGGTTCCCATCAGAGTCATTTACTCATTTGATAAACGTTCCCAAGAATCTCACATTTAACACTGCAGTCCTGATCAAACCCAAACACATCAGCAGCTGCATCAACAGAGGCCAGATCACATCTAATGAAACCTTTACAGGTTCATAATCCTCAATTTCACCAGTATTACATTCAACTAATTACAAACATATAACTCTGCCCACATAATATACTCACATAAAGCCATACAGTCATGTCACTTTGCTTTCCATGTATTACTTACAGCTCACTTTAAGTCCTTAGAGACCACAGCAAACTTGCCTAACTAATAAAGTTCAAACTTTATTAAAGGCAACAGTCAGTAAAAAAATAAGAAAAAATACATTAATTACAAGCATAAATACAATGGCAAAGTTAGAAATAAAGTAAGGTCTAACATAGTTTTTATTTCATGTACAGACGTGTTATAATTAGGCCTAAATGTAAAATAACAGTATAGTTTTCTTTGAATAAATTAACTATAGATTAATCTTTGTTAAAGCTACTATCCGTTTAACCCTTAGTGTAATCATTTATTTAACCAAAACTAGGTCAAAAGGGAAAAGCCATGTGTGACAAACTAATTAAGTACACCTTTCTGCTTCCATAGGAATCAAGAGGGTAAGTAGAAGAAAGGCCTTAAAAACTGCTAGATCTGCTTATTTTTCAAACTTCTTAGAAGAAAACAAATGCAACCCTAGGTATTTATTTGATACAGTGGCTAAATTAACAAGAAATAAAGCTTCAACCTCAGACATTTCCAAACAGCACAGCAGTAATGACTTTATGAACTTCTGTACTTGCAAGATTGATAATATTAGGGACAAAATTATAACCCAGAAAAGGCAGTATCTTCACAACTATGTTCCTTTTTAGAAAGAAATGATATCTGTGAGGATTTCCAGTCAGGATTTAGACCGTACCATAGTACCGAGACAGCTCTCATTAGAGTCACACATGATCTGCTCTTATCATCCGATCGTGGTTGTATCTCTCTATTAGTGTTACTCGATCTTATGGCGCTTTTCCACTGCATGGTACGGCTCGGTTCGGCTCGGTACAGTTCGACTCGGCACGGAACGGTTCGGCTCGCTTCGCTTTTCCACTGCGTGGTACGACTCGGCTCGGCACGGCACGGTTCGGTTCGCTTTAGCTCGGTTGCTTTTCCACTGCAGTTAGTACCGCTTCAAAGTGGGTGTGACTGATCGTTATAGTTGCCGTCTCTACTGCCATGACATCATCATATTAAATGTGAATTTTTCATTCCGGGTTTCCCCATCCGCTCCTCGGCAACCAACGAGAGGAACGTCTGCACCTCGTCCACTGACCACGATTCAGCCATTTCTTTTTTTTAAGTTTATACTATTTTTTTTAAGCAAATACTTTTAAAACAGGCGCTACAGCGTTGGCTGTTGTCTACTGGCTATTTAAATCAAGCGGGTTTAGTGTCTCGTGTTGTAAATACAATGACGCTGGTAGTGATGATTCTGTCTGACCAATCAGTGATCTGCAGTGTTTCCACGTCACATTTTAGTATCGGTACGGTACGCTTGGAACCTCAACAGAGGTGGTACCATTTAAAGCGAGCCGAAGCGAGCCGTACCGTACCGTACCATGCAGTGGAAATGCGCCATAAGTGAGCCGTACCGAACCGAGCCGTACTGTACCATGCAGTGGAAAAGCGCCAAAGCGTGCCGTACCGAACCGAGCCGTACCGTACCATGCAGTGGAAAAGCGCCATTAGTGCTGCATTTGACACTATCGACCACAACATTCTTTTAAATAGACTCAAAAATTATGTTGGCATTAGTAGAATTGCATTAGCATGGTTTAAATCATACTTATCTGACCGTTATCAGTTTGTAGCAGTAAATGAAGAGATGTCTTATCGTTCACAAGTTCAGTATGGCGTACCACAAGGCTCAGTACTAGGACCGCTGCTGTTCACTCTGTACATGCTACCCTCACACACACACACACACACACACACACACACACACACACTGTACATGCTACCCTTGGGAGATATCATTAGGAAGCATGGCATTAGTTTTCATTGTTATGCTGATGATACTCAGCTCTATATTTCTTCACGCCCTGACGAAACTTACCAATTCACAAAATTAACGGAATGCATAGCTGATATAAAAATTTGGATGACTAGTAATTTCCTACTACTAAATTCTGATAAAACAGAGATTCTAATTATTGGACAAAAAACCTCTGCACGTAATAACCTATAATACTGTCTAACACTTGATGGCTGCTCTGTCAAGTCTTCGTCGTCGGTCAGGAACCTAGGTGTGCTCTTTGATACCCATCTTTCATTTGAAAGTCACGTTTCTAGCAAAACCACATTCTTCCATCTTAAAAATATATAAAAATTACGTCATATGCTTTCAATGAAAAATGCAGAACAGTTAGTTAATGCGTTCATGACATCAAGGCTAGATTATTGTAATGCTCTACTGGGTGGTTGCCCTTAATTAACAAACTGGGAAATTCCAAACAATGATGTTATACAATGTTGCTAAAGCTTTCCAAAGGCAAACTGCAGAGCGACTACAGCAGCAGAATAGAAGCAGAAGAGTTACAACACACTTGGTCACCAGCATCTTTTCTATTGATTACCTAAAGATGTACATGAACGCATCATCACGTCACCTGGGCCAAATATCGAAATAAAAGACTCAAGCCAAAGATCAGTGAATCCGAACCAAAGAAGAGTTCGACAGCCGTGTACTCCAGTGGACCTCTTGAGTTTGACCGACAACATGACAATTATCTGATTTGATATTTTATATGATTTTAAAACATTTCATAACTTATGCAAAGTACTTCTAATTTGTCAGGAAATCAAAAATGTGATACTTTAACATTTACATGAACTCATAATGTAATGTAAAAGAATAAGAATAAAAAAAATAAAGAATAAAAATGAATACGTTTATGAAAATAAACGTATAGAACGGAACAAACGATTCATCCTGAGGAGGCGATCACACGAGAAGAGATGGAAATACAGAAGCACATTCATTTCATACAGTAATATAAAATTAGAGCATCAATGGGATTCGGTCAAGTTCAGTTCAGTCGCCTCGTGTCATTTACAAACCTTGGGTGTTTTTTAAGGAATCAGAAAGTTAGCCATCCTGGGTGAAGAGGCTCAAACGTGAAGCACAAATCAATCGATGAGTACGAGTATCAGCCAGAACAGACGGTTGATTACCAGCCCACAAATTACACAGCCTCACTTCTTCACATCTAAATATTGAAATGGAATATTGATTCATATGTGTACTTTACTTGCTGGCCACACACACACACACACACACACACACACACACACTCAGTGGGTAAAACTAATTTCACAAGATTTCTGCTGGTCAATTTTGCTAAATGAGTTTTTTGGTCATTAAAATGACACCAGAGGCTCAGAGTGCAATGAACTGTGGGTAATACATCAGCAAAGCCAAGAAGGCAATGAGAGGAAATTAGCAAGCAAAAGAGGTCACAGGGAAACGCTGGAAAGGGTTATTGAACTAGCATGCCGTTAAATCTATCCATGTGCAAAAAAATAATAATTATAATTACTCCTGCTAATACTTATAATTAAGTGTACACTGGAGATGGAGTCATAGATGTTCATTTAAGAAAGAACAAGCAGTAATCTGAGAGCCGACGAGACAAACCAAGACTCTCAATAAAGACAGTCAGCGAGCCGAGCGTCTGAGCGTCGAGTTAACCTCCTCCTACAGGATCACCAGACACAACCAGATCCAGTTTATTATACAGAAGAAACACGCCGACTGACAACTAACACACACACACACACACACACTCACTAACACACACTGAAGCTGCTCAGATCCACAGAAAGAGGAGAGAAAGACTGAAGAACATCTCTTTCGTCAGACATTCATCACTGAATCCAGGATGTACACACACACACACACACACACACACACACACAGACACACACAGACACACGTGAATCAGCACCTGTATTAACACCACAGTGAATCTGTAAGGATTTGTCATCTCTCTCTATGTGAGAAACTGTGTGTGTATGTGTTTGAGTGTGTACCCGCTTTCATTTCATATTTATGTCTATGAGTGCATATAAATACAAGAGGCCAGTATAAACACAAACACAGAGAAGAATGAGAGATCACACACACACACACACACACACACACACCGCAAGCCACATCTAATCAAGAATGACATTTGACTCAGCATGTTGTCAGGCTGTCTGTGTGTGTGTGTGTGTGCGTGCGTGCGTGCGTGTGTGTGTGTGTGTGTGTGTGTGTAAAAATGACCTTGTGCCCAAACGCCAAAAACAAAGTCGTCTCCATCTTTCTTCTTGTCTCTGAATCTTCATTATGTCGCGCTGCATATGTTGCTTTTCCTCTCAGGAGTCAGGTCTCGTGTCAGTCTCACACATCAGTGAGAATCTCACACACACACAAGATGAGGATTCAACGCATCATTCAGTGTGAAAAACACACGTTTAAAAGAGACGCTGAGTAATTAAGACATCATTGAAATGTGTTTGTTTGTTACATCAACACTACACAACTCTCTGCATACACACCGTTTCTGTTCTGTTCACACTCGGCCAAACATGTAATCAGTCAACGCTGGTATTATAGAAAAAATCCTCTCAAATGCCGCCAAATTGTACGTGTGCGACAGACGAGCTTCTTCTGCTTTCAGCCCAGCGTGAGATTGTGAGAGGAAATCACAGGCTCTCACACGAGAGATAGAAACAACACGCAACGTCAAATTACAACCTCCAGTGCACACATCATTCTGTCCTGAAGATCCACTGACAGAGTCCATGAGTGTGTGCTGACGTCACCGCTCGAGTGTGTGTGTGGCCGTCAGAGTCATCAAGCTCAAGGTCAGCCATTAGACACACACACATACTCGAATTCATTCATTTAGCAGAGGCTTTTAACCAAAGAGACAAATAAGGAAGATCACAAGCAAAACGACATAAACCGAATCACGTTTAATAAAAGCATCAGCCAGACACATTTCATTTTCTCAAATGAAAGAGAAAAGACTGGAATCTCTCATAACACACACACACATTCACGACGGGAGACGATTAGATCAGAACAATCACACAGGCATTCTGGGAAGCTGTTCCTCAGTGTCTTTAACACAAGTCTCACGCTCTACATTAGAGGGAATGATCCTGACCGACTGATCAGACCGATGTAGAGGATTCTGGCTACCTTAAACTCCTCTGATTGGCCACTGCGTTCACATGCTCAACAGATATGTCTGTGATTGGCTACAAAGCTCAACGCTGTCAAACACACTGTAATTTGCACCTTTTGGTGCTCTTCACAGAACACACACACACTCACACACACAAATACACAAGGGAACGTCTAAAAGCATCCGTCTATCAGTCGGTACAGTTGGTACTCGATACTACAGTACAGCTGGTACAATCTTAAGTTATCATGAAAGGGAAGTTGCACTGGTCTTTTCTCCTCTATTGTTCTGTATATCGAGTGAAACGCTTCTGGAACAAGAACAAATGTGGGCGGGGCTTGATTGTGTCTGTGGGGAATTGACTGGATGGTTGTGGTTTGCTATTGGTGGATGTCATGTGAGTGACAGGTTGCCCCGCCCTCGTCATCAGAGAAGAGAAGGGTCATTCCATGTCAACTCAACCAGAGGTCCCTGGCATTTTTTTGATCTTTTTTTTTTTTTCTGGTGAAAGAAATACATAAAAAAATTAAATTATAATAACTGAGAAATCCACTATTTTGTCGAGGGGGTCAAAATGACAATTTTCACCTGAGATTTGGAGCTAAATAACAGGGGGGTAAAAATGACTTTAGAAAGATGGCAGCTTCATGATTTTATTTTTACACTGAGATTGGAAAATCTACTAGTTAATTCTGTTGACTTTAGCAATCTTTGTTGCATTATAATCCAACAATGTGCGTTCAGAAATGGGACAGAGCACTTCTTGTGTTTGTTTTCCCTGAAGTTAACATGAAGTTAACGGTGTGCATGTAACTCAAGAAGTATTAAAAATCTCTCAATATTCCTTTAGATTCTGGATCTTAATCTTTTCTTTTGGTATCTAAATTTTTAAGGCCCAATATGCTTCAGTTCCAGAGATATGGAAATCTTAGTGTTTCTCCATTATTAAACTGAACACATTTTCAGGGGTCAAAAACCAAACGTGGGTAACTTTTCCTCAGCTTACTCTCCTCAAAGAGGAATGTCTAAAGACAAATAATGTTGAAAAGAGAAATGTTATCTTGTTTCCCTGTAGAAACTGCACGAAGAACATGTTGACTATGAAGAACATTCATGTCTGAATGCCATAAATATTCTTTTTCCAAAGTGTATGTGCATGTAAATCAAGAAGTACTAAAGAAATCTTTATATCCTTCTAGTTCATTCTTAATAAACTTTTCTTCTGTAATCTCCATTTTAAGGCCCTTTATGGTTCAGTTTCATAGATATGGGGATCTCAGTGTGACTCCTCTTCCAAATTGTTGAATTTTACCCATTTTCAATGGTTGAAAACCAAATGTGGGTCACTTTTCAAACAGCTCCCCCGGTGCAGAACATGTGGAACTGTCCGTGGTTCTGAACATGTGCCGATGAACATCAGGAGCTGTACGTGGTTCTGAACATGTGACGATGAACGTGTGCAGCTGTCCGTGATGCTAAGCATACGGAGCTGTCCGTGGTTCTGAAACTGTGACGCTGGACATTAGGAGCTGTCCGTGGTTCTGAACATGTGGTGGTGAAAGTGTGCAGCTGTCCGTGATGCTAAGTATACGGAGCTGTCCGTGGTTCTGAAACTGTGACGCTGGACATTAGGAGCTGTCCGTGGTTCTGAACATGTGGTGGTGAAAGTGTGCAGCTGTCCATGATGCTAAGTATACGGAGCTGTCCGTGGTTCTGAAACTGTGACGCTGGACATTAGGAGCTGTCCGTGGTGCTGTCCGTGGTTCTGAACATGTGATGGTGAAAGTGTGCAGCTGTCCATGATGCTAAGTATACGGAGCTGTCCGTGGTTCTGAAACTGTGACGCTGGACATTAGGAGCTGTCCGTGGTGCTGTCCGTGGTTCTGAACATGTGACGATGAACGTGTGCAGCTGTCCATGATGCTAAGTATACGGAGCTGTCCGTGGTTCTGAAACTGTGATGCTGGACATTGGGAGCTGTCCGTGGTGCTGGCCGTGGTTCTGAACATGTGATGGTGAAAGTGTGCAGCTATCCGCGGTGCTGAAATCAGCTGCATGCACAACTGAAGCACTGCAACATTTCAAAACTCACGTTTGCCATCGAAAATCAGCGTTCTCTCATGCAACCAAAACACACTCATAGAAACAGCTTTAGCAGCAGCTAACCGGAACAATGTCTAATGTCTAGAACAGCAGATTGTTTAGTAAATAAGATCCAGACTAATAGTCCAGTGACTAGACTTTTCCTCAGAAGAACGTGACCTGATGAAGTGAGAGAGACAGACAGTTCCTCTCAACACACCAATGAAGGTGACAGCAGATAAAATAAATAAACCCCTCGTCCTTGACTTTCATACAGTTTTGCACACACACACACACACACGTCTGGTGCACTATCTTTGTGAGGACTCTCCATAGACATAATGGTTTTTATACTGTACAAACTGTATATTCTATCCCCTTACACTGCCCCTATCCCTAAACCTACCCATTACAGGAGACATTCTGCATTTTTATATTTTCAAAAAAACTAATTCTGTAAGATTGATAAGCTTTTGTACCCATGGGGACCTCAATTTAGGTCCCCACGGTGACACGAGTCCCCATGAGTCTGTGTGCATTCAGGTTTAAGTCCCCACCGGGGTAGAAAAACATGTCCACACATACACACACACACACACACACACACACACACACACACACACACTCACACTCACACTCACACACTCGTGTGTGTAGCTGGAATGTGTCTGAAGGCAGCAGGTGCCGTTTCTCAGCACATGAAATGGAACATTCATTAATATCATTTAATGAGACTGAAAGAATCACATTTATTTCTTCAGCTAGAAACTAATAGATCTACAGACTCTGTCTGAGACTATCTGTCTCCCTCTCCATAGAAAATATTTATCCTCACAATTCATATGCGTAAATATGTCTGAAGAAAAAAAACAAGTTGCTTATTTGATTATTTGGCAACAATATCTAGCCATAAATCCACAAAGAAAAATCATAACAAAAACAACATAATGAAAATGCTTTGATTCAGACTGTAAATAATCATTTTTTATGTTACTGTGAGGAGCTTCAAAATAAAAACACTTAGAAACAAAACAAAAAAACAGTATGTGCAAAATCAGCTCAAAACAACTGAAGAATCTTCCCGTTCATAGTTTCTGGGACCATGCAAATCCCAAATGTTTGCTTGCTTTGCAGATTTCCAGAGGTTTTGATTCAATCAGGTATGAAGGTCTGCAGTTTAAACTTAAAGACTCCGAGGGCAAAACACACAACATAACAAATAAAATCAATGTATATAAACGGTCATAGTGCGATCAGGATTGGCAATAAAGGAGCTGAACTGTTCAGTCGAGGGTGTGAGGCTGACCATCAGCTTTTACATTCATGATTCAGAGAAATGACCAGAACAATCGTCAGCAGCCGCTCTCACGCTGTTTAACTCCTGCATAAAGTCCTGCCGTTTACAGCAGAATTAGAAAATGTTGGGAAAAAAACCCTTACAAGCCGAATGACATTTTAATAGGATTAGGCCAATTCATGCCGGTTGACGCGGTTACATGTGATTTTTGTGCTAGTAGTCTGATATTACAATCAGATTATTAATGACACTGTAAATGCAGTTACTGACTGTTGTTGACTTGTCTTCAGGAAGCTTGAGATGGTTTTATATAGTATTTTTTCTAGTATTAGATTTTTTGTGATATTGAAATTTAGATTTTTTTGTTGTACTGGAATTTCAATAGTATGTAAAAACCTTATTTAAAGCAAAACTATCACCCACCCCTAGAACATACACAACAGCAGAATATGCAAGTACTGACGCACTCATGCTCTATACGCTAGTGTCTGACATGCCAATGAAAGAGAGAGAGAGAGAGAGAGAGAGAGAGAGAGAGAGAGAGAGAGAGAGAGAGAGAGAGAGAGAGAGAGAGAGAGAGAGAGAGAGAGAGAGAGGTCAATGGTGTCAATGTAACAGAGACGTAATGAAGGAACGCTGGATGCACAAACTGAACAGATAAATCAGGCAGAGATCAGGGCAGCCCAGACACAATCAACCGGTTCTATTGTGCCACAGAAATAGGCGTCCTTTACAGTTGCCCGATCACAAAAAACCTGCTCTCACTGAATGAGGTCCAGAGGAACAAGCCTGAATCCTGTGTGTGTGTGTGTGTGTGTGTGTGTGTGTGTGTGTGTGTGTTAAACTGTGAGCTGTTCAGATAAGAGTGCTGAACTCTCATTCACACACACAGAGAACTGAAGAGAAACGCTGAATCAGCAGCAGCACTGCAGAGACACACACACACACACACACACACACACACACACACACACACACACACACTAACTAGCCTCTCTGCACATTCTGACTGCCGCAGGTTACTCCTTTGGTTTATTTATTTTTGCCTTATTGTAGGACACACTCATCACTAAATCAATAAATATACTTAACAAATAAATGAATAAACATACTTCTATACTTAACTAGGGCTGCAGAATTAGATTTCCTGGTGAAATGGCGGCTCTGTTCTTGTCTTCAGGGTTTCTGTGTGTCCAGCCGTGGACGACTGAGACGTAAGAAAGACTTGAGTCGGACTAACTGTGGATTCACTTCCAAACGATCAGACTGATAGAAGCGCACGGCTGCAGGATAGACCCTAACCCTAGGATAGATACTAAGCCTACCCTAACCCTAACCCTAACCCTAACCGTGGATACGCTTCCAAACGATAAAACTAATAGAAGCGTACGACTCATTTACAGACGTCCAGCAGACCTGTCACGATATCATCCTGGTTACTCTATCCAAACACAGTAATGTAGGATGACTGCAATAATTAATGTGCAGTTCAAATTTCAATCACATTTTGTGATACAAATAAGTGAAATTGAAGCACGTCGTGTCTCTGTTTCCAGTGCGAAAGTGAAGCAGGAGAGTATAAAACACTAGTGAAGGACACAAATATAGACAAAGATCTTCCTTCGTACAAAATACAGGCTTGTGTGTTTAATCAGACTGCATTATTATACTCTATTATACTCTACTCTATTATACTCTATTATACTCTATTATACTCTATTATACTCTATTATACTCTATTATACTCTATTATACTCTATTTTTCACAGCATTAAAGTAAATCATATAGGCCTATATTATTATATTGTGTACAAATATATAATATATAATAATCAAGTAAAGAAAAATAAGGCTTCCACTGTAAGTGACTTGAACATTAATTGAAAGTGTTAATAATACGGTGTGATGAAGTTCAACTGCGGTTTCTGAAACCAGGATGGAAAATGATCATTTTTACAAATACACAGTATATAAAAATATGTCTAACCTCCAGAAACATCATATAAAGATCTGAAAATGCACTTCATGACCCCTAAGTGCTTATTAATGACATTAAAGTTTGTTCAGTGCGATCTTCAAAATGACACAGCATTACAGGTTCAGTGTTTCTGAAAGCCAGCAGAGGAACATCAGATGAAGAGATGAAGAACGTCCTCCTCGTCTTCAGGTCTCAGCGCTTTAACTCCGAAACGCTCGGGTTTAATCACTTCACTGCCTCTGAAATCTGCACATCATTTCACTCAGTCACTCTGGATTGATTTTTAAGATTCTCCTTAAATGAAATGGAAGGAATTCACTTTCAACTCGAGGTTCAGCTGGCATGCGCAATTCCTCTTAAGTGAGAGAAAGAGATCAGAGCGTTTCTGGCGATCCAGCTTATTTCAGCTCAATCTTCCTGAGCCGCCGTGACACAATTATTGAAATTAAACTCCTTCCAGTTCTCTGGCTACCATCAATAAAATCACTGTTCTTCACCGTTTCACTCAAAGCTTCTGTTTCTCCTGAATCCTGAGCAGCGATTGCTCAACGCCGACCGCAGAAACCAGGAGCCAAAGTATACGTTTGTCTTCTTCATTCTCGTTTGCATTCTGTCATCATTCCCTCACATCACTCCAAGCCTGTGTGATTTCCTTCAGATTCGCTCTTTTTAAACAAATTACAATATTAAAACACCCAGCGTGTTCGCTTGTTCTTTAACGGCGGGACATTTTCATAGTGAGCTAAATGTATGGAAAAATATATCAGGTTTTTATATTTATTTTGGCTCTCTTAGACTTTATCTGGTTTAACTTTAAGAATTTCTACATAAGGGTTAGCTGACCAATAAAAGGGTTAAATCCAGCACAGTGGAATAAGACATGCTTCAGGAATGAAGGATTGTGTTTAAAAGAACATGTTTCTGGATTTTCTCCTGATATAAATGTCATCAGGGAACGGCCAGTTCAGCGTCACCGGCTAATATTACACGGCAGAGACATAGAAACATTGAACAACATAATATCATGAATACAGTATAATGAAAACAAACAATTTATCAAATTTAACTTAGACAAGTACATGTACAAAATTCTATAAAACATTATTATTTAAATGTACTTGTGCTACAAATTGTACATGTTTTCCTGAATCCATAAATAAGCCCTTAAAAGTTTGTCCTGATAAATAGCGCCGTCTCATAGCATTGAAAATAAGGATAGTCTGAGAGGACAATAAACACCCTCGAGTCAGTCTAGCATGATTATATTATATATATACAGTATATAATCAGTCTAGCATGACTCATCCGACACCCGGAATATACAACTTCATCATGTCTTGATTTAAAAGCATAGACGCATCTTTTCCCAACCACAGAATTTACTTCAAATAATTCGTTATTTTGTCATTCTACCCATTGCTTGCTATTTCTCATATATAAATTGGTTGAATAAGGGCTTGATGTCCGAGGTCATTCGCTGATTCTTTCTGCAAGAGCTTGTTTTGCGACCATGAGCAAGAAGTCGATCTCCAATAATGCCACTCTGTCCTGGAATCCAGCAGAAAACAATGTTGTACTTGAGTCTCTGTAACAGATTTGCTTTAATATATCAGTGATTATTGGACGGTTTGTCTTCATAGACTCCAGAGTTTTGAATCAGTAAATACCATGAAGTTCGGTTCTCGAGCCCGAGCTTCTGCTGGAAAACTGGACCGTTGTTCTGGGATCTGAATACTGCTGGACACCAGTTACTGCAGATCCACGACTGTCAATCAAGACCCATCAGTGGAGATAGGGTTATGATACGGAAAAGGCTTCTTACTGTATGTCCAGACATGCTGATGATGAATATGTGGATAAGTTTCAGCCTTCTTACTACAGGGCAATTGATCCATAATTCTTCCAAACTCCATGGAAAGTGAATCTGGCACAGATTGTTAATATGAGGTCTTGTTCATATTCCACAGGGCCTGATATAACTGGGTCTGGCCTCGTCCAGATGTGGACATCGTGGGTAGAAGATTGACTTATCCGCTGGATTATGTTGATGTGTCTTTATCTTGATTGCGTATTGAAGGGATCATTTCAATCGTCTAATTTGAAGAGATGGTTCATTTGTTTCTGCTTGTGCCGGAGAAGTCCTGGAAGCTCAAGTCTCAACCCTTGATGGTGAACAGAATCTCGCAGAACAGAAAATATTATAACATCTTATATCTGCAGAAGAACTGTGCAATCAGCAGCCCATTATGTTTTTACTCGTGCCTTAATAATATTCAATGCTTTTAAACATCTGTTTCGCATCCCGTGAGGAGAGACTGGAACTTCACTTCTCACGTCATTCCATGAAAACAAAAAGAGTCACATTTTCTTCTTCTGTGTTCAATGGCAAAGAAAGTTCGAAACAACATGAGGGTTAGGGTTAGGGTTAGGGTTAACCCTAACTAACCCAACATGAGGGTGAGCAACTAATGGCAGAATATTCACTTCTGGCTGAAATAATTCATTTTCATCATTTCTGGGTGAATGTTTTCATATCTGTAGAGCACATGAAGAAGAGCCTCCGTCACCTCAGCGTCTGGAGTCGCGTCACGTACCGCTAATCAGCGCTGATGATGTTTCAGACACACTTCTCCGCTCGCGCTCCCTCTCTTCAAGATCTGTTTACCTAAGGATCTCAGCTCGGCTGGTTAGAGGAGAGGGATTACATCAGATCCGGCACCGGGTCACACAGGTGAAGAGTTCGGGTCACGTCTGGAGCATCACGGCACAGCGCTGAGATCGGGATCAGTGTTCAAAGACAAAAACAGCTTTTCAGCTCATCTCCCACTTTAAAGAGCTGACAGGAACTAAAGTAACAGCTAAAGCTTCTGAAGCGTTAATCACAGCCGGGCCAGATATTCACTTCACTCGTGGAGAGGGAGATATACACTGATTTTCTGTAAAGCTGCTCTGAAACAATGTGCATTTTGAAAAGTGATGTTCAAATACACTTACTATGAAACAAACACACACAAAGATCCTGAGAGATCGGCCGGAGAAAGAGAACCGGCCAAGCGCATTTTATCATTTAAAGCTTAAACATTCCCTCACAACCCACAGGAAACTCACAGGAAACTCACAGGAAACTCACAGGAAACTCACCAACTACAAGGACAAAAACACATTCAAACATGAGGAAAATGTGCATTTAAAAGTGAAAGTGACACGTGACGGCCAAGTATGGTAACCCATACTTGGAATTTGACCTCTGCATTTAACCCATCCAAGTTAATGCACACACATTAGGAGCAGAGTAGTGAGTAGTTAACACACACACTGCAAACGTGGATACATACACCCAGAGCAGCGGGCAGCCTTTGTGTGGCGCCCGGGGAGCGATTAGGAGTTAGGTGCCTTGCTCAAGGGCACCTCAGTAATTTCCCACCGGCTCTGGAATCGAACCAGCAACCTTTGGGTTACCAGTTCAACTCCCTAACCACTAGGCCATTAACACCCACTATTGGATTGGACAAGAGCAACTCAGATCTGAAAGGGTCGTGAATCTCGTCTACTTTTACAAGTGATCATCAACACCATCTTCACCAGTGTGTGCAGACATTATTATTGCAAATCAAATTCACAATTCATATAATAGTTCCAGTAGAGACAGAACCCCAGTGTTCCCGAGACATTCAGTGACAGATGAACAAAATAATCCAATCTGACTGCTTTATGATACTTTTCTAACGCGAAAACATCATGATTAGCTAGAAATACTCAAAGGTGAGTAACCAGCGGAAGAAAACTCTCCATGGACACACACGTCCATGACAACACACTGAACACGCTCTCAACACACACGCTCTCAACACACACGACGCTCTCAACACACTAAACAGAGTCAGGCTCATCTATACCCTACTGATCAATCACACATCAATATATCATTAGCATACTAATGACATGTCATGATAAACCACAAAACCAGAGTATCAGCACACGCACGCACACACACACACAGTGTTTTTTGCAAAGACATTTTCTGATTTTTGAGTCCAACTGCAAGAGAAGCGCCTCAGTTATTGTTATGAGTACATTTTCACAAAGGGGTTCCTGAACTGGAGGGGTTATTAGAGAAGGGCAGATCAAGACAAGCCTGTACACACACACAAATCATACACACTGTCATCATCCTCCTCTCTTTGTGTAAAGAAATTGTTTTGGTGTGTCAGAGAGAGAGAGAGAGAGAGAGAGAGAGAGAGAGAGAGAGAGAGAGAGAGAGAGAGAGAGAGAGAGAGAGAGAGAGAGAGAGAGAGAGAGAGAGAGAGAGAGAGAGTGAGTGTGTGTGTGTGTGTGTGTGTTCTGCGGGTTGTCTCAGTGAGGTCGTATATCGCACCCCAGCGGAGGAGCCGCGCGCGCTCACATCATCCTCGCTACACATGAACTCATGAACTCAATGTGAAAATCACACACAGAACAATCTTCTGATTTCAGATCATATAATGAACATAACACAGGCAGAGCGCGACAACACAACGGCCGACAACGCCACACACAACTTACTTCGCGTGTGTCTAGCGCGCGTGTGTGTGTGTGTGTGTGTGTGTGTGTGTGTGTGTGTGTCACACGGAACAGTCTAGAGATTGTGAAGGGAAACATTGTGTTGTTTCTCTCGAGACTACAGAGATGATAATGTTAATGTGTGTCGAGACTCATGAGTGATCGATGCGCTGATCATCAGAATCTGTTCACCGAACATTCGCCAATCACTTCCTTCACGCGCATCCAGCGATTCTCTTCTGTACCCTTCATCATTATTCCAGAAACACTTTATAAGATCAAACCTGACCTGATCCGAAACAAGAGATCACACACACACACACAGCTGGAAAACACGGGTCCGCGTTTGTATCGGAGATCAGACTGATGCTCTTCAGCTCATCACTGTAAGATTGGACACATCGTCATGATGCTGATCAGAGACAACCAAGAACGAACGAACGAACGAACGAACACACACACACACACACACACACACACACACACACACACACACACACACACACACACAATGATCGATCAGCTCTTTACCTTCGGAATTCTCTCCCCGCGTCTCCGTCTCTCCTTCTACCCAAACTCCTGCGGTTTTCTCTGGAATCTCCTGAATAATGTCCAGTATCCGCCAGAGCGCAACGCGTCTCGACACCGCGCGTCTTCCGATGGTGCTGAGCGCCGCGTCACCTGCGTCCTCACATCAGCAACGCGACCCGCCCACAGAGACACGCCCCGCGCCGCGGGCGGAGCCGAGCTGCAGTCAGAGCGACGCGACGCACGCGACGCGCACAGATGCTGTGGAACGAAACGGGAACGCGACTGATGTTCCCCGACACGCGACGCGTTCAGATCCTCCGCATACAGTCCATACAAACTGTGCGTTTCTGCTGGAGCGCGCGCGTCACCAACCATCATCACATCATCACTACTGGAGAAAACACCAGTATGAAGAGAAGATCTCCGCAGACACGCAGAGCTAATGATCAACACTGAGAAATACACATTAAGATCCGGGGGCATGATGTTCATGAGGAACCGTTTTATAACCAATTATATTAAAGTGAGTTGTCAAATAATGTCAAATAATGAATATGCTGGATATAAGCGTATTTATCAGCATATATATATATATATATATATATATATATATATATATATATATATATATATATACATATATATATATATATATATACATATATATATATATATATATATATATATATATATATACATATACATATATATATATATATATATATATATATATATATATATATATATATATATCAGCGTTACTGTTTCTCTCCGTAAATATAACGTGTGCGTCAAACGAGGAACGCCAGACGCAACGCAGTGGAATGGGGGGAAACGCGAAGTCTAAAAACGCGATAACTTTTAAAAGTTCTTTCAACTTCAGCACATGATGGAAAAGAACGCCAAGAGTACGGCGGCCGGGAAGGGACTCGCTTAATTACATCAAAATAAAGGCCCACTAATTTATCAGACCCTAATAGCGTCAATCTATAACAGAAATTACAAAACATATGGTACTACTTTAATTATCAAAATAGATAATACATAACGTTAAATTATGTAAACATGACATAAAAGGAAATTAAATAGATAACAAATATATACAAATATTACATAAAAGTAAGACCTCATCTGTACATTAATTTAGAAGACTGTGGGATTGGAGGAATAAAAATGTTTTCTTCTTAAATACACCAATTCTTTTAACTAATAATAAATTATTCAGGGACAATGTCTACTTACAAGATTGATCATTTTAGAGAGAAAATGATAACTATGCAAACGTCTACTACAGTATCGCATCAGACAGAGCATTGTCAATTCAAGTCAAGTCTCCTTCATTTACACAGCGCTTTAACAATATAGATGTTTCACAGCAGCTTTACAGTGATAATAGGAGATTACAGTAACAGAGATTGTTTAGGCTTTACAGCAGATCTAGAATAAAGTTATTGTCCAGGCCTTCACAGCGAAGAGACTAGTGACACTTCAGGACTGCGTTGTCGTCGCGTCCAGGCGCAGGTCCTTCATCAGATCTGGAGTGTGTGTGTGTGTGTGTGTGTGTGTGTGTGTGTGTGTGTGTGTGTGTGTGTGTGTGTGTGTGTGTGTGTGTGTGTGTGTGTGTGTGTGTGTGTGTGTGTGTGTGTGTGTGTGTGGTGTGTGTGTGTGTGTGTGTGTGTGAGTGAGTGTGTGTGTGTGGCTTTCCTGTAGTGTGTGTGTGTGGCTTTCCTAGTGTGTGTGTGTGAATGGCTTTCCTGTAGCTCAGTGGTATAAGCATTGCGTTAACAACGCAAGGTTGTGGGTTCGATCCCAGGGGATTGCACATACCTATGTATAAATGTATAGGATAACGCAATGTAAGTCGCTTTGGATAAAAGCGTCTGCCAAATGCATAAATGTAAATGTAAATGTGTGTGTTTGTGAGAGTGTGTGCAGGCGCTGGCCCTTCATCAGATCTGGATACGGCCTGGATCCGGCGGACTGCAGTAAACCTCGGGATAAATAGAGAGACTAATATTAGCGTAGATGCCATTCTTCTTATGATGTAATGAGTACATCAGGATTCATGGGAAGTGTTCCCAGTTCCGGCTGACATATTAGATATATTTTTAAGATGGAAGAATGCGGTTTTACAGACACTAGAAATGTGACTTTCAAATGAAAGATTGGTATCAAAGAGCACCCACACACACACACACACACACACACACACACACACACACACACACACACACACACACACACACACACACACACACACACACAGGTTCCTAACCGACGACGAGGACTTGACAGAGCAGCCATCAAGTGTTAGACAGTATTATAGGTTATTACGTGAGGACGTTTTTTGTCCAATAATTAGAATCTCTGTTTTTTCAGAATTAAGTAGTAAGAAATTACTAGTCATCCAATTTTTTTTATATCAGCTGTGCATTCCGTTAATTTTGTGAATTGGTAAGTTTCGTCAGGGCATGAAGAGATATAGAGCTGAGTATCATCAGCATAACAGTGAAAACTAATGCCATGCTTCCTAATGATATCTCCTAAGGGTAGCATGTACAGAGTGAACAGCAGCGGTCCTAGTACTGAGCCTTGTGGGATGCCATACTGAACTTGTGATCGATAAAAAATTCTTCCTCTCCTATAGTAATGAATGAATCAAAATTTTCCTCAGGGAGACTACAATGCACTGCCTGATGCGATACTGTAGTAGACGGTTGCATAGTTATATTTTTCTCCCTGATATTATCAATCTTGTAAATAGTTTGTAGTCTCCCTAAGGAAAAATTCCATTAATTCGTTGCTATAGCAGAGGAAGAATTCACTAAACTCGTTAAATCATCTAAATCGACAACATGTATGTTAGACCCTATACCGACTAAGCTACTGAAAGAGATGCTTCCAGAGGTCATAGATCCTCTTCTTAATATCATTAATTCATCTTTGTCTCTAGGATACGTACCGAAAACTTTTAAGCTGGCTATGATTAAACCGCTTGTTAAAAAAACGCAACTTGATCCTACAGAATTAGTCAATTACAGGCCGATCTCAAATCTGCCTTTTCTGTCAAAGATACTAGAAAAGGCAGTATCCTCACAACTGTGTTCCTTTTTAGAAAGAAATGATATCTGGAGGATTTCCAGTCAGGATTTAGACCGTACCATAGTACCGAGACAGCTCTCATTAGAGTTACACATGATCTGCTCTTATCATCCGATCGTGGTTGTATCTCTCTATTAGTGTTAAATAGAATCGAAAATGAAATTGCATGTGTGTGTGTGTGAGTGTGTGTGTGTGTGTGTGTGTGTGTGTGTGTGTGTGTGTGTGTGTGTGTGTGTGTGTGTGGCATTCACACACATACACACATTCACACATTCCTCCTCGAGCTCATATGATCTGTTGTGTGTTTCAGTGTGTTCTGTAGGATTCTCCAGCTTTATTGATCTGACTGACCCATCTGTGACTCTCGGACAGTAAATTCAGTGCGAGTCCAAGACTCTGTTATCGCAGCACTAAATGTTAATGTTCATCTTGTAGATATACAGCCAAAACTACTGAAGATCTAAATCTACTGGCCAACAGAGACGAGTGTGTGTGTGTGTGTGTGTGTGTGTGTGTGTGTGTGTGTGATCGGTGGAAAGCAGTTTTATGGTCTCAGAGAGGCTTTCTCACACCCGATGGTTTTAAAACACGAAACCTGTTCTAACTGTTAATGTCACTTTCATCTCAGACAGAAGACTGAGTTACAAACATTGCATTTTTTGTTGGACAATATATTGATGTCTAATGATGAGACATGAATTTCAGAAATCACCCTCGAACACAACATTTGGTAATACTTTATTTTGATGGTCCCTTTTGAACATTCTGTTGAAGTAACTTTGCATCTACATGTCAACTAGCTCTCATTAGAGTATTAGTAGACTGTAAATTCTGTATCATGGCCAGACAAGTCATTTGTTGAGGTCAGTTTGTAAAGAAATACACATATATATTCAATAACGCATATCTATAGACTAAACACGTAATACGCATGTGCACGCCGTCAGCGTTTTCACAGATTCGCGTTTTTGAAGTTTATGCAGAGATGATAACGTTTTCAAAAAAATTTGAAACTTGCACCTTGGATCCTGTTTCAGGGTTTGTGTTCTCGAGCATTAAACACTGTTGTGTGCGCATTAAGGGTTTTCTGTTAGAACGGTGTGTGTTAGCGGCCCCTAAGTTAATAACTAATGATCTTTACAACAGAAGTGAATCAATCAAAACTAACTTTAGCTGGACAATAACTTTATTCTAGATCTGCTGTAAAGTTGAAACAATCTCTGTTACTGTAATCTCCTATTATCACTGTAAAGCTGCTGTGAAACAATCTATCTTGTTAAAGCGCTGTATAAATGAAGGAGACTTGACTTGACTTCAGCATCAGATGATAGTCCCAGCGCCGCTTGCGTCCGGATGAGTGTGTAGAGCCACATAACCTCAAACTCCCGGTCTGGAATCCCACAATCCCGCGGGCTTGGACACACAGGTACTGATTCAGCGCTTTACACGTTTGCTGATAATCGATCCCTCTATCTCTCTCCTGATGCGAGAACACATGAGCGATGGACCCGCATCTCTTCACTTCTTCAGGAGGAATATTTCTCCTCACTGTAGAACCCAGAACTGGCCTGAATCATTGACCACTGGTTAAAAATATATAGAAGCGGTACTTCCCACTGATATAAAAAGAGTGAAAGAGTATTACTAAAGAGAAATACTTGAGTTGCCATAAGCTCTGTGAGGAATGCATTTACAGTGGTAGTAATTTACAATTTATGAATAATTGATTTGTAATAATTTGGTATATATAGCAGAAGATGTACTACTCCATCTGCCTATTACACGTAATATAGGCTAATATCCTAATACACTGTGCATGCTGTTGGGGAAGATGTTAGATCTGTCATTTGAAGAATGTTGTGTGGTACAAATATGCTTATGATACAAGAACTGTTAATAATTGCGCAATTATACAACAGCCCTCAAATCTGCTTGTGTTTCTGTCAGTCGTCGCACTGGTGGTGTTGGTTTCAGTGGCTTATTCTGTAGGTTACATCATTACACCAGTAGGGTTAGGGTTAGGGTTAGGGTTAGCCTAGGTTAGGATAGGTTTAACCCTAACCCTAACCCATCATTACACCAGTAGGAGACCAGTGCCCTTCTTTATGAGGGAGTCGTTTCAATCATTCACTCCACCGATTCCTTCAAAACACAGATTCACCGGAGAAACGTTTTTTTTATTCATATGGTTTGACTACACCAGATGAAAGTTGCTGAAATAGAATAAACAGAATGAAACATGAATCAGACGTGAATATGCGCATGTGTGTGTGTGTCACTATGGATCTGTTAGTGTGTTTGACACAGCTGACATTAACAAGGTCAAATTCTAAGATATAAAACTTTCCCTTCGGTAATCCTGTTTTTCTTTCTTACCAATGAGCTTGTGTTTGGAGGCGACGTTTAAATGACGTATAACTCATAAGAGTCAGTGGTCCATCTGGAGTGGTCCAGAAATGATCAAGTTGGTTGGTTGGACTTTTTTTTGAGTGGGTACCTCTATGTGTTTGTATTGCAATATATAGAATTTCACTTTCTTTAACTACAATGTCCGTCTTTGTGTCATCATGGCACACAAAAGATTTTAAAATAATTCTAAGACTTATTAGTTTGTGGAACACCCCTGCTTGAGAACTCACTAACAAGCATAATCTATTGTGTGTCAATAATAAACATTAACTGTAAAATGCTGTTCATTTTTATTAGATTGTAACCCACTGAATAGGAGCGAGCTAATAACTGGCTGTAGTGGAAGCTTTATCGCTTGTACAAGCAGTTTTATGACAATTCACAAATACCAAATTTTGCATAAAGCAATAAAAGTCTAAAACGCTAATAGGTCTCATTCAGAGAGAAAGAGAGAAATCAAGCGTAGCGTTAGTTCTGGCAGGTCACGCTAGTCAAGCTCGCATCAGCTGACTATCAGCTGATCCACATCTACCTATAGGAATATGACGCCTATCACCGTATACATATATAAGCTCCTTCAGTATTATCAGCAGCTATCGCGTTTCTCAGGAGCTAATTACCCTCCTCCATCCCCAGCTCCTCCTCTCGTCAGTCAGGATTTGACATTCTGATTCCCTTCGAATCAGAATAAATTCTCAAATCATGTCGTACTTTAAAATCTTGAATTAATGATATCTGCAATACATTCATGTTGGTTCTGTTCTGTTTACCCTAAGGGGGGTTATTGCTGCTCTCCCTGCTCTTATCCATGCTAGGCTGCATGGATGCGCAGGGAGTTCTCGCCCAGAACGGAACCATACCGCCAATCCAAATTGTATGCTAATTGTCAATCACATATGACGATAGTGGTCCTGACAGAAACAAAACAAATTCGCAACAAACCACAGGCTCCAAAAGGGCACAACCATAAGTGAGAAGAAATTTATATAACCAATGAATGAACGAGACGAGAGAGCAGTATAACACTTTTCCTTCGCTTCTCTGAAACCAGTGAATCTCAAACTCATCATGTTTACAGACGAATGCTTCATATCTGCTTAGTTAGGGGGTATTTTAAAAAGATTACACTATACTATTCTCCTGAAAAAAATGGAAGATAAGTCTCAAATCTGAAGTTATTCTTACATTGGTACTTGCCCAAGAAATTTAGGGCTGAGACTCAAATCCTTTCCATTATAAATGACCCAAAACCTTTGGACCTAAGTCATCATAAGTCTAAGGAACAAGAATGTGCGAAATGTTTCTATATGTCCATGTATCTTGTAATGCACTCTAGAGATCTGTTGTCAGTTTTTCATCAGTTTTTGATCCTGAACTGAGATACTGATATTTCTGTTAACACCCGTATAACCAAACATCGTAGTGCACCCTGACATAAAGATGGCCGGCACGGTTAAACCAAGAAAAATAAAAAGTGATACCAAGTAGCATGTGTGAGGACTTCTGGGAGTTTTCATTGTCTGTGACGCTGTGACCTCTCAGGTTGGGATAATTAAACCTGTCCTCCTCAGAGATGTTTGTGGCCTTGGACTCGACATTGGCTCCATGTTACAGCGATTCCCTCCTGTGGAAATGACCATCCGCTCCTCTCTGAACCACGAGCCCCTCACGCCTCCATAGGGGCCACTGGGACTTACACGGTTTCACGAAATTGCTTTGGCCAGTGGTGTATGCAGTGATGTGTTCAAAAACATCCAGGATGGAGAACTGTGAAGAACTGCAGCTCGTATCACACCGACACTTAAATTAATAAACAGAGAGAGAGAGAGAGAGAGATGGAGTTAAGGTGTCAGGTAGAGAGAGAGAGAGACGGCAGGGACGGATCATTTCTTTTCAGGAGATACATGGTGCATTAGTGTTTCCATTTAATGGTTCAATAAGAGCTTTCTAAAGGGATATTGTTTCTGTTTGCTTATTGGTCCATTCATTATTCCAGCAGATGTGTGACTTTAACACACATCTCACCCTGAGAAAGCATATTACAGAGAAAAAAGAGAAGTATAAAGTGCAGGTTGACCAAAGAAAGAGGACTGAGGTTCATGAACACACACACACACACACACACACACACACACACACACACACACACATTCATATTCACACTCACTTACAGTCTCCAATCTGTCTTTGGATTGTGGGGGAAAGCTTATTTTGAGACATATATTAATTGTTTTGTTGGTCTCAGTGAGTTTTGGAGGTGAGATTAACTGTTTGGCCAAGATTCATGCTGGTAATGCAGACCGAATGAAGAGTGGCTTTAGTATTGACAGATGCTTGTTAGCAATTAAAAAAAAAAAAAAAAAAAAAAGTAACTGTGCACATACTGTATATAGGGGTATAGAGAGAAATGTAGCATTGGTGCATGTTGATTCAGCGCTTCATCTGGTCTTCACAGGAGTTTCTCGAGTCTCTTCACAGGTGTTGATCATCTGAAATCTTCATGATAGGCAGGATCCAAACTGGACCTGACATACTCTCTAGTTACCTCAGGATGGGCATCCCGAGATAAAACAGAAAAGCAAATGGAAAATAATGGAAAAACCCTTTGGAGAAACCAGGCTCAGTTCTCCTCTGGCCAAATGACACTTGATGACTGGCGTCGTGTTTCCATGGAGACCCAGGTCTGTTTCACTGCCATCTGCTGCACAGCTGGTGACTGTAAACACTGAAGTGTTTATGCTCAGGATCCTCTGAGAGCTCAGGACTGCCAACACACATGATGAGGACAGGTGTGTTTATGCTAATGAGACGAGCAGAAACCAGCGCTGGCATCTGAGCGGCTGTGCAAGTGTGCCAGAGTGAGAGAAGATGCTGATGTCTAGCGCGAGAACGAGACTCTGATCAGAGATCGAGACACACAGAGTCAGAACTGGAGAAACTCTAGATCAGGGAACGAGACACACAGAGTCAGAACTGGAGAAACTCTACACACAGAGTCAGAACTGGAGAAACTCTAGATCAGAGAACGAGACACACAGAGTCAGAACTGGAGAAACTCTACATCAGAGAACGAGACACACAGAGTCAGAACTGGAGAAACTCTAGATCAGAGAACGAGACACACAGAGTCAGAACTGGAGAAACTCTACATCAGAGAACGAGACACACAGAGTCAGAACTGGAGAAACTCTAGATCAGGGAACGAGACACACAGAGTCAGAACTGGAGAAACTCTAGATCAGAGATCGAGACAGAGTCAGAACTGGAGAAACTCTAGATCAGAGATCGAGACACACTGAGTCAGAACTGAAGAAACTCTAGATCAGAGAACGAGACACACAGAGTCAGAACTGGAGAAACTCTAGATCAGAGATCGAGACACAGAGTCAGAACTGGAGAAACTCTAGATCAGAGATCGAGACACATAGTCAGAACTGGAGAAACTCTAGATCAGAGAACGAGACACACAGTCAGAACTGGAGAAACTCTAGATCAGAGATCGAGACACACAGAGTCAGAACTGGAGAAACTCTAGATCAGAGAACGAGACACACAGTCAGAACTGGAGAAACTCTACATCAGAGAATGAGACACACAGAGTCAGAACTGGAGAAACTCTAGATCAGAGAACGAGACACACAGAGTCAGAACTGGAGAAACTCTACATCAGAGAATGAGACACACAGAGTCAGAACTGGAGAAACTCTAGATCAGAGAACGAGACAGAGTCAGAACTGGAGAAACTCTAGATCAGAGAACAAGACACACAGAGTCAGAACTGAAGAAACGCTAGATCAGAGAACGAGACACACAGAGTCAGAACTGGAGAAACTCTAGATCAGAGAACGAGACACACAGAGTCAGAACTGGAGAAACTCTATACACAGAGTCAGAACTGGAGAAACTCTACATCAGAGAATGAGACACACAGAGTCAGAACTGGAGAAACTCTAGATCAGGGAACGAGACACACAGAGTCAGAACTGGAGATACTCTAGATCAGGGAACGAGACACACAGAGTCAGAACTGGTGAAACTAGATCAGGGAACGAGACACACAGAGTCAGAACTGGAGAAACTCTAGATCAGGGAACGAGACACACAGAGTCAGAACTGGAGAAACTCTAGATCAGGGAACGAGACACACAGAGTCAGAACTGGTGAAACTCTAGATCAGGGAACGAGACACACAGAGTCAGAACTGGAGAAACTCTAGATCAGAGATCGAGACACAGAGTCAGAACTGGTGAAACTCTAGATCAGGGAACGAGACACAGAGTCAGAACTTGTGAAACTCTAGATCAGAGATCGAGACACACAAAGTCAGAACTGTAGCCAATCTTGATCAGACCGATTGGATTCTGAAGCTCAAACTCAGACTCTTTTTTGTTCCGGCAGTGAAGCTGCTTCATCTAAATCATGAAACCTTCATTACACTAAAAAATATTGGGTTATTTTTTATACCCAAATCCTGGGTTGAGCCTTTTGTGTCATTTTTGTGGGTTATTTTTTCAGTATTTGGGCAGTTTTTGTGTTACCCAGCTCCTGGGTCAGATGTAACAACCCAGTGTTTGGGCAGTTTTTGTGTTACCCAGCTCCTTGGTCAGACATAACACAACCCAGATCTTGGGTCAGATGTAACACAACCCAGTGTTTGGGCAGTTTTTGTGTTACCCAGATCCTGGGTCAGACGTAACAACCCAGTGTTTGGGCAGTTTTTGTGTTACCCAGATCCTGGGTCAGATGTAACAACCCAGTGTTTGGGTAGTTGATGGGTAGTTGATGTTAAAATATGTTCTCAGAACTGTACACTGATTGTGTATGGACAGGTTATGGAGTCACTTCATATTTGGGCTACGAGTGAAATGCAGGGCTGTGTCTGAAGTTAGAAGTTCCTCTGCTGAACACGACACAAGCTCCGGCACGAGATCCAGCGCGTTACAGTGTAAGAACCGGGACAGCAGAGACTGGACCATTACACTGGAAATACTTCTAAATGTTTAATTCTTACTTCCAATATTTGTCAAACGAGCTTAAATGTTGGCAGTATGTATTAAACATTATATAAATATACTATACTGTAAATAAAGGAATTATCATGCAAGCCAGAGGTTGTATCGAGTATTTTAGAATAGTTTAGAGGATTTAAGTTAATCCGTAAACATTAATTAATGTATGAAGTAAAAAAATAAAAATAAGCTAGTATTATAGTAAAAATTTATCAACTATGCTGGTTTAAATCAACAATCCAATTTGCTGAGTAAAATTAATCCAGCATGTGTTCTGTCCTATACTTACCCAGCCCTTGGGTTGTTTTTAACCCAGTGTCTTTTAGACTGTAGCATTCAGCTCTCAGTGGCAGAATGCATCCACAGTCATGTGATCTTGGATGGGTTTACACATTTCGTCGGTGTCTCTCCATTCTGGATTTGCATTAAAACTGTGTCTGATGTGTTATAATTTGAGGCCACAAAATCACACTGTAAAATGCTCTAGTTCAATCAGTCACATCAACCTAACACTATTTCAAAAGAACACAAACATATATAACATGTATTTACAGTGTTTCTTTTCTATACACAGAAGATCGTTTCCATTAACACGCAAACAGGCAAACTAATTTAACACAAAAGCTTCCCCTAACCCTGAGCTTTCAATAAAGACTAAATGACAAATGAATAGAAATGAAATGCCAATGCAACAACAATGCAGCAAACAGTGAAACAATAAACACTGCTTGATAATCCGTATTATTCTTTAATTTATTCATTCATTCAAGTCGCTGTGCATTGAGTATATCTCGCTGTATTATTATCCGCAGATTCCACACATCATCAAAAGTGCTCAAGCTCGCCACAAACGCAGAGAATAAGTCACGGGAAAGATTGCTTTGCTTTGATGCTCTTTTAACTGGACAAACTGTGCTTTGTAACGCACACATATTTTCAGGCTTTCACAATAATAATTACAGGCAAATTCAAACAATGGAGACATGAATAAAATATGAGTGAAAAAACGAGCAATAAATATACACATTAACCTAATGAATGTACAAAAGCTGATCTAAGAGGTGTGTAAAGTCCATTCTTATTTACATTTGTTTATTTTCAAAATATATTGTAGGTGTTTATTATTGATCTGCCTTCATTGACACCATTATATGAGAACTGAACTGAGCTAGTTTTCTCCAGAGCGGCTATTTATATATATATATATATATATATATATATATATATATATATATATATATATATAACAAAAATGAACCATCACTGAACTTACTTAAGCTGGACTGTGGACTGTTTTCTCCTAGAAACAATCTTAATTGTTGCATTATTTTCCTGTTATCTCTGTAAAGCTGCTTTGAAACACTCTGTATTGTAAAAAGCGCTGTATAAATAAAGCTGACTTGACTTGGTGTGTTTATGTGTAGGCCCTATGAATTACAGTATATGATTTTATTTATAATATTGAATTATTAAATAGATTTTCAGTGAACTACTTTTGACTTTTACACATAGTCATAGGTCTATGAACGCAGCTTGCTGTGAGGATTGTTGTTGATCCTGTGGTCAGTCATGAGGCTGGACTGGACAGTTTTCTGTGAATATGGGGCACATCATTAGGCTGTTACATGGCCGGACGTGTCTCCTGAGTCAGAGTATGTGCTTGATGAACTCCTCGGCCTGTTTTGTTTCCAGGTCACTTCTCTGGGCTTTCTGACCCTCTGCATCGGTGAGTCAGGCATGAGTTAGGCCACGTTCGGCCTTGCCTTTCTTCTTCCGATTCTCTTGAATATTTGACCTCATTCATTTGTCTTGTTAGCCGAGTTTGTCACTATTTGTCCGGGGGGGAAATCTAGACTCTGATCTATTTAAAAGCATCTATGTGAGCTTCTGTAGCCCATCTCTGTTCCCATCTCATTTGCCATTTCAGAACTCCCTGTAGGATGTAATACGAGTTAATGTTGGAGATATTAGTCGAGTGTCGCCATTGGTCGCTGAACCACAGTTGTGTGTGTTTGTGGCTCTCAGCACATTAAGAATGTGTGTAAGAAATGCCAGGAGGGTCCTTATCATCTCTGAGCAGACCAGAGCTGCTCTTCTTAATTCATTTCACCTGATTGGTAGGTCAAGAGTGACATTTCACATCTGTGTGTGTGTGTGTGTGTGTGTGAGTGACTGTGTGTGTGTGTGTGTTTAGTGTGAGAGGAACGAGAGGTCGATTTTTTATTTGTATTCCTTTTCCCAGAATTAAAGCTGCAGTTCTATCTTTGTCCACTAAAGCTGCCCAATAGCTCTATTCAATTCTGCGCTTTCCTGGAACAGCTTGAATTTAACATCAGGAAATTACAATACTATGAAAACAGTTTTTCACAATTGCTAAGACACTAACCATTATCTGAAAAAAAAAAAAAAAAATACTCAAAGGCCTAAACCTATTTGTCGAATAAATCAATCTTTCTGCAAAACCTTAAACAAGTTCAAACACCATTTGCTAATCATTCACTCTTTTTGCAAAACTCTAAGCACATTTACACTTGCTAAAACACATTTTATTCTGTGATGCACTTGAGCTGCAATACGGTAAACGCAAGCAGCAAAGATTACAGTTTTTCTCAAGTCTAACTCACTATAACTGGTTCACTTGGCACAATTTCCCAAAACCATTCTTTCAGTTCTCAAAACAAAGACACATTTCTCAAAACGTTTAATTCATTTCACCCATTTTCACACACATTCCAATTTTCTCAATGATTTCTGCAAAACTTTACACAAAAATACCTTAATTTTAAACAGGTTTAACCAAGATCTCACTCATTAAACACAAACACATAATATAATTAACTCAAGCATCACAATGTGAACTCAGATAGTACAAATGTATCCATGAGTAAAGATCAAAACTGATGACATACCAATCAGAATCTCAGGATACTTTAGAAAATACATCCTATAGAGAGAAAATGTAAGCATTATTCCCTGAGAAGGGGTCGAGATGCTATGAAGGTCCGGCTGTAAAACCTTATAAATGTGTGTGGGGAACACACACCGCCACATCAGAAACTTCCTCCAGATTATATATAAATATAGATAAACTTCCTCCAAATATAGTGTTTTGCAGATGGTGAAGTATGAATGATAAAAGTATTCATGGATTTTGGAAAATGTGGTCATTAAATGCATTTGGTGTGAAAGCAATGAAAAATGATTCACAGTTTGGTCTGCATAGACTTCTGTTTCACTGAATGTGTTAAAGGGATACTTCAGGATTTAGCATTAAGCTTTGTATTAGTAGAAAACCTGTAGTATTTTCGAATTACTGTGCTTTCCACCCTCATATCCCCCTGAGACGAGAGATTTATGTATTTTTTGTCTGGAAAAAATCCTCCGATGACGCAAAAATCGTCATTTTGCGTCATCTGAGGATTTTTTGGCCAGAGGCTAAAGACTACAGCCAGTAGAAGGAGCTGTCCCGCATGTTCTCAACCCGCCCATAGAGGGATCTCACTCACAGAATGTACACAGTATCAGCCGTCTTTCTTTGGAAGCTAAGCTAACAGGCTCTTGTTCTGTGGAGAAAGCTGAGTAGTAGGAGAAAGCTGAGTAGTAGGGGTTACCATCCTCTTTTTCCCGGACATGTTCGACCGTCGAGATAGTCCAAAATATCCGGGATTCGGCTTTTGCTTTCTGCAGTCGCCATTCATTGTTTACATGCACACCTTTGTTTCAATCTAACTGAATTCATTCCGATTGGTGAATCTGAATGTAGTGTTTACATGAACGCTAAACAAGTGATCGGTTGATGTGCGTTTTAACATTGCTAAGAAAATACCCGCTCCTCCGTGAGAGATAGCCTATGAGACCGGTACGTCTCGCTCATCAGTAATGACGCCACCGGCCTCGCGCCGTTCTCCCGCGGCCCTCAGCCTCATCCTGCTCGCCACAGTAAACATAATGAATGGCGACTGTAGAACGCAAAAGCCGAATCCCGGACATTTTGGGAGATCTCGATATCCCGGGCAAACTCGTCACGGAGACTCACTAGCCTAACCTTGTTGTTTTCAACTGCGCTCTCTAACCGGGAGGCGTGGCTTGGGAGTGGCCTCGTAGAGCAGCAAAGCAAGTGCATTCTGGGAGTTGTTGTCTTTCATCCACATAAGCCAAAAATACATTTTCTGGCTTTTCTCAGTCTAGAAAGCTCCAAATTCAAAAAATGTCTTCACATTTCTTCTACATAAATGACCTATTTTAAATACACATTCATCTTTCCAGAGGTGAAGTATACCTTTAAGAGATTTCTAAATGTGGCTTCAGTTTTGATCAATGCTTGTTAGCAATTGAAAAAAAACCCAAACATCAAAAAAGAATATAAGGAACCTGTAAATATAAGGAAATATAAGGAATCCAGCGATGATCAGATTGTCTGTACACAAAACATCAGTTTAGAGTCAGTTCAGTTCACGACCTCAGTCTCATCGTAGCGAATAACTCACATTTTAATCCCCAAAGGCAAAGTTGAAAGAAGAAATAAAAGGATAAAATATAATCCACAAGGGTAATCCAAACAAAGGAGAGTTGATGTTGGTGTAAAGCCTGTGGAGAACGCAGAGATTCCCGGGAGCACTCCACACAATTACAGCTGATGAAACATAAAGCGGACGGCCTATGAAAGACGAGGACTCAAACCTGTCTCTGTGGTGTCGTGAGCAATCCATCAAAGTGGATATTTTATATAGATATGGTTTTCATCTTTATTTTCCAGTTTTTTTTTTTTTTTTTACTTTGTATTTTTGTATTTTGGTGTTTACACTGTATATATTTTATAAATATTCACTGTATATTATATCTTCGTTGCTGTAAATAATTCCAGCTTGCATGACAGTGTTGTGGGTCGAGCCATCTTTCTCTCTCTCTCTCGAACCCTCACACTCTCCACAACAGATCTCCAGGACTCTCTCTGAGAGATATATGAAGTCCTTCAGAGATATCCTGACCAGTCCTTGCACTTGATCTGACTCATGATCAATGGGATTGGTGTACAACATATTCACTTTAGTTGCGATTGCTATACTTTTTTTTATGTAATTGCAGGTTTTACTTTGTTACAATATACTTTTATTTTGTAACCTCATGCTCTGGATGCTGTTTTTTTGATGTAGTGTCTAATGAATGATCTGTTGTGTTTATATATATATATATATATATATATATATATATATATATATATATATATATATTGCGTGCGTGTGTGTGTGTGTGTGTGTGTGTGTGTGTGTGTGTGTGTGTGTGTGTGTGTGTGTGTGTGTGAGGGTCTGTGAATTGAGTCGATGAGTAGAATTGAGTAGAGTAGATCTAGTATAGACGTTTAGTAGATCTAGTATAGATGGGCACAATGAATGTTCGCCAGATATCTTTCCAAGGACATAATTAGGAATTAAAAGATCAATATTAAACAAATGATCAGTCCAAAACATCCAATATTAACAGATGAATCTATGAGTGAAAGATGCTGGATAAAGACGATGTCAAACTGACTGTCTAAATGAGGACATGACCTGTTGTATAAAAAACATCTTCTATTAAAACCATCCCAGAATGCTGAGCGCAGAACCCTGGCTGATGTCGATGGCACTGGGTAAATGTCAGACGACAGTCAGAATGTGCTGTTATTGGGGAATCTCCCATCAGTGTGTGTTAAAGCACAGAGCAGATCGCCATGTGAAGGAAGAGCTGTGAAAATGCCCTCGCGGAAATGCCAAGCCGTCACTCAACATCGGGAAGCCAAACCCGGATTGAAAGTCCTGTTCCTCATTGTCAGAGGGACGCCATGGACGTGTCCTTTGTAATGCAGAGTTACAGACGCACTGTCAGAGCTTTACAAAGACCCAAATTACCATTCACACTTCAAACATTCAGGTGAGGCACATATCAGGATGATCTCTGTGATCGAGAGATCATAGCAGGAGAGCGTTGTGTGATACTTCTGATTCTCACTTTTCCTTCCAATCTTTCCCAATCCTTAAAGAAAGAACAGAAATTATGTTTTATTAACAAAGTTTGGGAGAACACTTTCAAATTATCTATCCATTCATCACGTCATTCCAACCAGCAGTCGACAATCAGTATCAACATGTCTACCCAATCAGCATGAGGGAATATATATATATATGCTGTCAACTCACAAGTCACCTTTATTTATACAGCGCTTTTTACAACACAGAGTGTTTCAAAGCAGCTTTACAGAGATAACAGGAAAAAAAAAAACAAGAAAACAGTCCATAGTCCAGCTTAAGTAAGTTCAGTGATGCTTCATTTTTGTTGTAAAAAAGTTATTAATTTAGTTCATTTATATATATATATATATAGCCGCTCTGGAGAAAACCGTGATGTCATCGTCCAGCTCAGTTCAGTTCTCATATAATAGTGTCAGTGCAGGAGATCAATAATATTGTTGAATATTAAACTAAATGTTAAATGTAATGTATTTCTTCTCACCTTCTCACCTTTAGCTGCTAGACCATTTAAATCAACTTTTTCGCTTGTTCTTCAGCTGTTAGACGTCAGTTTGAAAGGATTCTCTGAGGAAAACTGAAAATTCTGTCATTTCTGACCAATGTTCCTCAACAGTTTTCAGCATCACTTCTCCACCCCGTCTCCACACACTCGCCTGGTTACTTTCCTAACCAGAAACACTCCTCAGACTGCACACCAAATCCACATACTACTCTATCAGATCTCGTGAAATGATATTTTCACAGCCGAAACCATAGAGAAAACGTGAGCTAACAGCTATCTACAGCTCCTACAGACAGACAGAGATGTTTTATTAATCACATCATCATCACTTTGACTGGCACCTTTGATTACAACCCTTGAACTCAGAGTCATCGGCTTTGATGTTGAATATGTTTGACATCCTTTTCTGTTGATGTGCTCTCTCTTCTTGGGGTTGATGTCATGTTTTGTCCATGTATCTTATAAATCACAAATTCTCTCTCTCTCTCACACACACACACACACACACACACACACACACACAATCAAATGAAAGTAGTGTGTTTTGTTGGTGATGAACATTTGGTTCTCGGTTTATTACCACAAATGTCCCCATGTCATCTGGATCTGCTCAGTCAGTCATTTACAGATCAAATTATATTTTAGATTTGCCAGAAAAATGCTGTCCCTCCATTTCTAGATGCTCCAGAGATCCGGAGCGACTGCAGTGTGTTTATTACTGCGGGATGAATCCGGTCGGAGAACACAGCTCAGATCTGCTCAGTATGAAGCGTTGGTGTGGGATCAGTACATTAGGACACGCTGCTCTTCAGACAGAAACAGTTGAGAAACTGAGAAACCTTCGCTGGGATTTACAGTATTGGATGAGAACAAAACTTGAACTGAACAAAGGATTCACACATTTAAAAATAGTTTGAACCCTTAATATGTGGATGAGGAATAAACACACACACAGCAAGGCTCAATTCATAGAAACTGTTAATCGTTTTTTGAGCAAAATACCAAATTAAAATACTCAATTCCCAATTCAGGGGCTCATTATGCATGACAAAACCTTTCAACAAAAAGAAATCAGTTAATAAAAAAATTAGACTCAGTTCATTTAAATTCAGTTCATGTATTTTCAACTAATTTGGGGTGCAAACCACCAGTTTCAGAATTAATTGAACATGTAGTTCACATCAACAGTTCAAGACTGAAATCACAATCCAGCATATTAGCTTCTACATCAGAGTCCATATGCACTTAGGCCTTTAAGAAACCTTAAGTCCATTCAGACCAGCACTAAGCAAACCAGTTCACTGTGCATTTCAGAGAGAGTTATTTCAGCACTTCAATAAAACTATAGGGTTCATAGACAATTGGAAAAGTTTTTGGGGCAAACCTGACCTGTTGAAAAGAGATGGTATTCATCCCTCCTGGGATGGTGCTGCTCTTCTCTCTAGTAATATGGCACATAGTCTTAGAGCTCAAACATGACAATCTGGGGCTCAGGTCAGGAAGCAGACAGACTGGCTAAACCGACCGTCTGCTAGCTGTCTCACGTCACCAAGGTCAGATAAATCCCATCATATAGAGCCTCTTTCACCTAGATATCATCACATAGAGCCTCTTTCACCTAGATATCATCACATAGAGCTTCTTTCACCTAGATATCATCACATAGAGCCTCTTTCACCTAGATATCATCACATAGATCCTCTTTCACCTAGATATCAGTACTCCGCTAAACATAGCTTCCGCTTCCGGAGTGAACGCTGGCGCTATTAGCTGCCGCTGCTCCTGTGATGAAATTTTATCTTATTTGCTTTTATTAAGAATTTGTTTTAATTTGTTTTAATTTGTGCCTAAATTATTTGACCCTGCAAATTTACTATAAGCCAACGAGTATATTTTAGCTACCCATTATAGCAATTTTTTGTCTCTGTTGCTCCTGGTCGATGGTGTGTGTACCTGTTGACTGTCTGCACCCCTAGCGCCTCCAGCTTGGAAATAACAATCATGAAGATCCGCCGACCGGATCATTTGTCTGTGGGCCATGAAGATCGCCATTTGTTCTGCCTTATTCCATCCCGCGGGGTCGATGCTTCAGTACTCGGCGGAGGAACTTCTCCAACTTCGGTTGCGTTTTACTGATCTTCCATCAACACTACGCTTTCATCCGGACATCACCGGCCAGCACCGTCGGAAATATGTTCACCGTGGATCCCGTCGTTCCTACAGCATTAATGATTCGTGTAAAATACGGTCATTTTGGTCGCAGAAACCTCGTCCAACAGGGAGGTCAGAGCGGATTGTTGACCGCAGCGTCCTCTCCACTCTTAAAAGATCGTCAGGTATTGATCTCAGTAAAAACAACCTGTCATTTGGATTGCTTAACATCCGCTCGCTCTCTGGTAAAGGACCTCTACTACATGACGTGTTGTCTGACCGTAAGTTGGATTTTTTCTGTTTAACTGAAACCTGGCAGAAACACGGTGACTACTTTCATTTGAATGAGTCTGTTCCTCCAGGATATACTTTTATTTGTAAATCCCGCACTATCGGCCGCGGTGGGGGTATTGCGATTCTCTATAAGGAGAAATGGAAAGTATCACAATTGACTGTGCCCACATATTCCTCCTTTGAATGCATTGCCATAAAGATAAACGGGGCAATACCGACTATTCTCATTACTGTTTATCGCCCCCCTAAAAATAACTCAAGTTTTTTATCTGAACTTTCTGACCTTTTAACTGATCTGTGTGCCATGTCTTCCAATGTAATTATGTTGGGTGATTTTAACATTCATGTGGACAATTTGAGAAATGCAAGTACATGTGATTTTTTATCACGTTTGGACAGTTTTGGCTTGCAGCAGTTTGTGAATTCTCCTACTCACTCCAAAGTTCATATTCTTGACCTTATCTGCTGCTCTGGTTTATCCCCATATAATTGTATTGTTTCTGACCTGTCTCTATCAGATCATTTTCTAGTCTCTTTCTGTGCTCAGTTGACAGTTTTTAAGTTAAAGACGGGCCATAGTATCACTTTTCGGAACATTAAGAACATTGATGTCTCTAATCTTGCTGAGGAACTGGCCAGCTTCTCAAACAAAGTGAACTTCTCCACTCCTGACGCTTTGATTTCCCTTTACAACAGTGGACTAACTGAGATCTTGGATGTTTTTGCTCCTGTTAAAACTCGGACTGTTTCTTTTAATGTTTCTGCTCCATGGTTTACCCCTGATCTGCGTCTACTCAAAACTAAGGGACGGAGGCTTGAACGTTTATATGCTAAATCTGGTTTAATGGTACACAAAGATATGTTGACTGATCATATGTACTATTATAAGGAAGCTCTGCTTAAAGCAAAATCAGATTATTATTCTAATATAATTGGAGCCAGCGAAGGAAACTCTAGATCTCTTTTTTCTTTAGTAAAGAAGGTTTCCTGTCCAGCAGATGCTATGCCTTTAAGCCTGTGTTCTACAGAACAATGTAATAATTTTATGACCTTCTTTGAGTCAAAAATTAATAAGATTCATCAGCAGTTGGCTATCAGTAATTTAGCTCTAAATCCTCTGAGTCTCTTAGTCCCACAAATGACTATACATTCTACTTTTAATTCTTTTACCCTACCATCTACAGCAGAGATACGGGATTATATTCAAAGATCTAAATCTTCCACTTGTCAGCTCGACCCAATGCCTACTTGCTTGGTTAAAGCCTGTGTATCGTCACTGTCCTCATTATTTACTAAAATTATCCATTCTTCGCTTGATACCGGGCATGTACCGTCCTTCATGAAAACCGCTGTCATTACTCCAATTCTTAAAAAAATAGGGGCTGATCCATTAAATTTTGAAAACTATAGACCGATTTCTAACCTGCCATTTATTACTAAAATATTGGAAAAGTGTGTGAAAGCACAGATTCATGAACACCTGTCCAAGAATGCATTATATGAACATTTCCAATCAGGATTTCGTTCTCATCATAGTACAGAGACGGCCTTGGTTAAAATAACTAATGACTTGTTAATAGCAGCTGATTCTGGTCTTCTAACTATACTAGTCCTACTTGATCTTAGTGCGGCATTTGACACTATCTCGCACAAGATACTTTTGGACAGGCTAGTATCTATAGGAGTCACGGGTACCCACTTGTCCTGGTTTAGATCATACCTCACTGGTCGTAATCAACATGTCCAAATAAAAAATTATAAATCAAGGTCATTTAGAGTTAACTTTGGCGTTCCTCAGGGATCTGTTTTAGGGCCTCTTTTATTTATGATCTACTTACTTCCTCTTGGTTTTATTTTTAGGAAGTACGGTATTAATTTTCATAGCTATGCTGATGACACCCAGGTGTATTTATCTTCTAAACCTTCTAGTTCTTCTCCTCGACCTGTTTTGAATGAATGTTTATCTGAAATTAAAGCTTGGCTTTCAGGTAATTTCCTCAAACTAAATAGTGACAAAACCGAAATTTTATTAGTAGGTACTAAATCAACTTTGGCTAAATCTGATTGTCCTTCTTTAGTTATTGATAATACTGAAATTTATCCTTCTCAACAGGTCAGGAGTCTGGGTGTTATTCTGGACAGCACACTCTCCTTTGAAGCACATGTAAATAACATTACACGCGCCGCATATTTTCATTTGCATAATATTAGCCGTCTTCGTCCTTCTCTCACTAAGAGCAGCACAGCAATTCTAATTCATGCGCTGGTCACTTCACGAATTGATTACTGTAATGCTCTTCTCTCTGGTCTTCCTACAAAACTTCATCGTAAATTTCAACTGGTTCAAAACGCAGCGGCACGTGTCCTGTCTAGGACTTCTTTACGCGAGCACATCACTCCAATTCTTCAACAATTACATTTTTTACTTTTTACTCAGGCTTATGGGTAAATTGCAGCATTCTTTTTTTTCTCTTTGTGTGATGGATGTAATTATGCTGTAAATTTTATAATTTTATTTTTATATTGTGATTATTTTACTGGTTGTTTGCTGTAAGGTGTCCTTGGGTGTTCAGAAAGGCGCCCTTAAATAAAATGTATTATTATATTATTATTAGAGCCTCTTTCACCTAGATATCATCACAAAGAGCCTCTTTCACCTAGATATCCTCATATAGAGCCTCTTTCACCTAGATATCATAATATAGAGACTGTGTCATGATTCTGCCCTCTTGTTCTTGTGTTACTCTAGTCTTGAGGCAGGATCATGACAGGCCCATGTTTTGTGTGCGAGCACATGGCCTTTTGTTTGGGCTGTGTGCTTGCGTTGTCTCGTCTTCTTACCCCCCTTGTTCTCCTCGTTTGTCATTATTGTTTCATCAGTGTCACCTGTTGCGCTCATTATTGTCTCCCTTATTTAATCCCCTTGTGTTTGTTGTCCTGTGCTTGTTCGTTTCGTATCCTGCCTACTTCTGGAGATCGTTTGGAGTTCTCTTCATTCCAGTTCCCGGTTGGCATCCACACAGGATTATTCATATCACTCATCCTCTCCGGTGTTTTTGTATCCTGGTCGCCCGCCTGCTATACGTGATGTTTTGAGTATATTCATCTGTTCAACCTGCCAATGTTGTTTGCCCCCTCGTGGGTTTTGTTTTCCTTGTTTTCTGTTCAACAATAAACTGTGTTCATCTAATACTGTCTGCGCTTGGGTTCGGGTCTGAAATCCGTGACAGACTGTGTCTGTTCCCCGAATTAGGACATACAAACAACTTCCAAACCCATCTAAGGGTAATAATTCAATATATGTTCAACAAATAAAAAACAGATATAATACAAATGAGCAAATGATAAAGCTTGGGTTGCTGAATATTCAATCCCTTACTTCAAAAGCACTTATTGTTAATGATATGATTACAGACTATAATCTAGATGTGCTGTGTTTGACAGAAACGTACTCGGTTACTAACGTAACCTCGGTTCTCTCTAGAAGAGGGAACGAGTACTGCGTAAGTATCTTACGCTTGGGGAAAATCCCTTTTCCGCGAGATATTGAAGCCAAAAAATTATCCTTAATTTTGTATTATTGTAAAACGCGTTGCGGCAGCATACAGACATAGGCAAGATGGCTCGTGTGCCTATTGGCTGTTCTGCGGCAACTGCAGCAGCCTATCGAGCGAGGCGTAGCGTGACGTCAGACCCAATGAGGGTGCTTCGCGCCCACTGCGTCACGTCCCGCCAAAACGGGCGTGGCTTAGGCCTATAAATACAGCTCGCAGGCAGCTGATATCTGGTTTTTCATCGCCGAAGCTAACCAGAGCGTGTGCATGCACGGCAAGATACGCAGTACTCGTTCCCTCTTCTAGAGAGAACCGAGGTTACGTTAGTAACCGAGTACGTTCTCTTATGAGAGGTCTCTCGTACTGCGTAAGTATCTTACGCTAGGGGACCCAATGTAAAATGCTGTGCGTGCTGGGATCTGACACCAAAGACCCAAGGGCGAAAGCCCGGGGTTCATATAGTGCATAATCACCAGGGGAACTCACAGGGAGTCCGGGAAGAGGGAGGGGCGGAGCCGCGCTCTTCCACATATAGCAGCGTCCCTTAGACGCAAATTACATCATACAGACAGGGCGGAGTACGGCCTGAGCTGATGGGAAATTGTGGGTCTTATTTATTTGCCCATAAGCATTTTGCGGTCGATTAGCGGGCAGTGCTCATCGAGCAGTGCTCAGCAGACACAGTATTCTTAACCGATAGCATCAGAACAGACAGTACTGGTATATTTAGACTGACAACAGCCTGGCCTGTAAGGCGGGAACCTCTAGGTTATAAAACCTTATAAATGTAGACGGGGAGGCCCAGCCTGCCGCCATACATATATCTTGCAAGGCAATCCCACTTGACCAGGCCCACGACGAAGCCATGCTTCTCGTGGAGTGCGCTCTGACACCCAACGGGCACTGCATACCCTTGGAAGTGTACGCCAGCGCAATGGCGTCAACTATCCATCTGGATAGGCTCTGTTTCGACGCGGCTAGTCCCTTGGAACGTCCGCTGAACGAAACGAAGAGCTGCTCCGTCTGTCTGAAGACACATGAGCGAGACACATAAGCTCTTAATGCCCTGACTGGACAAAGGAAGCTCGCGTCTCCTTCCTCGTCAGAGACCGGTAGGGCTGACAGGGAAATGACCTGCGCCCTAAACGGTGTGTTGAGGGATTTTGGAACATAACCATGCTTAGGTTTGAGTATAACTCTTGAGTCATTAGGCCCAAACTCCATGCACGTCGCGCTGACTGAGAGCGTGTGTAAGTCCCCTATGCGCTTCACCGAAGCGAGAGCCAGAAGAAACACTGTCTTGAAAGACAGGTGTTTAAGATCAATCGTCTGTAAAGGCTCGAATGGGTCTCCTTTCATGGCCTCCAGTACCACAGAAAGGTCCCATACAGGGACTGAGGGAGGTCTCTTAGCTCCTCTAAGGAAGCGGATGACTAAATCGTTCCTTCCTATTGACTGACCAAGCGTTGTTTTTGAATACGCTGCTATGGCCGCCACATAAACTTTGAGCATGGAAGGGGACCTGCCCTTGTCCAACAGCTCTTGTAGGAAGGAGAGAACCTCCGTCACCCCACAGTCTGGGGGCGACACGCCACGAGCTGTGCACCAGCTGGAGAACACTGACCATTTCGAGGAATAGAGACGTCGCGTAGACGGAGCTCTGGCCTGCGTGATC
Organism: Leuciscus idus; assembly: GCA_021554675.1. Lineage (NCBI taxonomy): Eukaryota > Metazoa > Chordata > Actinopteri > Cypriniformes > Leuciscidae > Leuciscus > Leuciscus idus. The sequence continues at coordinate 257,873 of CM038622.1, read as the reverse complement.
GTGTTTAACACTCCGCTTGGGAGGTCAGCGGGTACCCGTTGATGGCCCAAACATGAAGGGACCACAGCTCTGGGCGCGGATGTCAAATCGAGCCCTTGGCCTGAGAGAGGAGGTCCCTCCTCACTGGCACTGGCCATGGGGCAGTGCTCGCTAGTTGCATCAGAACTGGGAACCAGGGTTGGTTTTTCCAGAACGGCGCTACGAGTAGCACTGAGCATCCTTCTTCCCTGATCCGCTCTATCACCTGAGGCAGGAGAGAGACGGGAGGAAAAGCATAGAGCGGGCGGCGGGGCCATACATGAGCCAGCGCGTCCCTGCTCTTGGAGAAAAATTCCAGACAGTGAGCGTTTTCTTGAGACGCGAACAGGTCTACTTCCGCTCTGCCGAATTTCTTCCACAGCAGCTAGACTGTCTGTGGGTGTAGAGACCACTCGCCTGTCGGAACATTGTTCCTGGACAGTCTGTCCGGTCCTACGTTTAGGAGCCCTGGCACATGCGCTGCTCTCAGCGAGAGCAGGTTGCACTGAGCCCACACCAGGAGGCGTTCTGTCAGCCTGTGCAGGTTTCGGGACCTGAGGCCGCCCTGGCGATTTATGTAGGACACCACTGACATGTTGTCCGAACGGACCAGGACGTGGTGTCCTCGTATTTGGGGACAAAAACGCGTCAGCGCGTTGTCTACTGCCAGCATTTTGAGGCAGTTTATGTGCAGAAGCTTCTCCCGTTCTGACCATTGGCCGAAGAACGGTCTGCCCTCGAGCAGTGCTCCCCATCTCCAAAGGTGGATGCGTCCGTAGACACCACCTTCACACTCGAGGAAGTCCCCAGGCTTACACCTGATTGGTACCAGTCGTTTGCTTTCCAAGGTTTCAGAGCTGCGATGCATTTCTGATTGACCTTGAGACGAAGCAGACCGGAAGCCCACGCTCGGCGCGGCACTCGCGCTTTCAGCCAGAACTGTAGCGGGCGCATGCGAAGCAAGCCCAGCTGAAGAACTGATGATGCTGAGGCCATGAGACCCAGCATCCTCTGAAATTTCTTGAGCGGGACAGATGCGCCGCAGCGGAAAGAGCTCGCTGCGCGCTGAATGTCTAGCATGCGCTGTGGTGACAGTCGCGCTATCATAGACAGCGAGTTCAGCTCTGTGCCCAGAAAAGATATTATCTGTCTGGGGGACAGAGAACTCTTCGCCCAATTGACTCTTAGACCCAGATTCTCGAGGTGATCGAGTAAAATGGTCCTGTGCTCTATGAGCATCGAGTGAGATTGAGCTAGAATCAGCCAATCGTCCAAGTAGTTCAATACTCGCATGCCCTGTAGCCTGAGGGGTGCGAGCGCTGCGTCCATGCACATCGTAAATGTACGGGGTGCTAGGGACAAGCCGAACGGCAGGACTGTGTACTGATATGCCTGGCCCTCGAAGGCGAATCTCAAATATCGCCTGCGACGTGACGCTATCTGTATTTGAAAATACGCGTCTTTCAGATCTATTGACACAAACCAATCTCCTCGGCGAATCTGCACGAGGATTTTTCTGGTCGTGAGCATTCTGAACTGTCGCTTTGCAAGCACTCTGTTCAGTTGCCTTAGATCTAGTATGGGTCTGAGACCCCCGTCTTTTTTCGGTACCAGGAAGTATCTGCTGTATAGCCCTCCTTCGCTCTGAGCTAGAGATAACGGCTCTATGGCCCCTTTGCTCAATAGTTTCGAAATTTCGGCTCGAAGTAGGTGTGCTACTTCTGTTTTTACCATGGTCTCGACGCGCGTCGCATAGCGACGAGGGCACTGGCGAAACTGTAGCGAATAGCCTCTTTTTATAATGTCTAGCACCCACTTCGAAACCCCGGGTAGCCTCGCCCATGCATCTGCATGAATGGCTAGGGGTTGAATGCGAAGCGCGCTCTGGTCGCTCAGCGACAGAGGGGCTTCGGTGTGCTGTAACACAAGCGTCGCGCTTATGACATTCGAGGCAGAGGGCGCGCTGATAACAGCGGGCAGATTGCCCGCGCTCGGCTCCTCTGCGGTGGTTAACCGAGAGGGGGAGGGCTGGGCGAGTCCCGTAGGACTTGTCATGTCTGTGTGTGGATGTGGGCGCGGGATAGCGGGCACATTTACCACACCGCAAGCATTGTCCGCTTGAGCAGAGCGAATGCACGTTGGTTTCGTTTTTACAGAAACCTCGAGACATGCAGGACGTAGTGATTGTGGGCACTGGGCAGTGGGCACATCTGCTACGTTTAATGCGCAATCGAACTGGGTCGATTTTATGTGCGCGAGCCCTGTGTGACGGGCTGTGCTTGTGTGTAGGAATGGGCACTGGGCAGTGGGCATTTTGTCTACACTCATAACACCATCGGCCGTGGCCGGGACACCAGAAAATACACTCTTTATGGGATTTATCTGGGTAGCCGTAAAAACGGCATTTGTGTGCAGGCAAGCGGGCAGTGGAACCGGCTTGTTGACTGCAAAATACACTCGGGCCTGTCGGCGCTGCGAAATGGCGGCGGTGGGCGGAGGCTGAGGCTGTGAGCTCTGAGCAGACGGTTTCGTACGGCCTGCTGCAGAACTGGAGCGCTTCGGCAGGAAGTGCTTCATAGCCTGTGACGCTTTCTGTACCTCGGCGAATCTTTCCGCGAAATCTTTGACGGAAGTTCCGAAGAGGCCAGCGGGAGAAAGCGGAGCGTCGAGGAATGCGGCGCGCTCAGACTCAGACATCTCAGAGAGCGTTAGCCATAGGTGTCTCTCAGTCACAGTGAGAGAGGCCATGCTCCGTCCTATGGCCTGTGCAGCAGACTTAGTAGCGCGGAGAGCGAGGTCCGTAGCACTTCTCAAGTCTGGCACGCAAATTGCATCTGGTCCATTCTCGTCCAGCTTTTGGAGGAGATCGGCCTGGAAAATTTGCAGTGTGGCCATAGTATGCAGCGCTGACGCAGCCTGCCCAGCGGCGGAGAAAGCGCGACCGAGCAGGGTTGACGTCATGCGGCAAGCTTTTGAAGGTAGAGCCAGCTTAGCGCGCCGTCCAGCGGAGGGCGGGCAAAGGTGGGCTGCTATCGCTTCTTCGACCGGCGGCAGCGAATGGTAACCTCTGTTTTTAGCATCGTCAACAGCGGAGAATGCTAGCGAAACAGAAGAGCGCATTCTAGCTGAGAAGGGGGCGTTCCAAGACTTAGCGACTTCTTCGTGTAACTCAGGAAGAAAGGGCGCTGGTCTGGACGCAGGCGAAGCGCGCTCCCCGGGAAGAAAAATATCCATCCAGCCGGTTGTGAGCAGGCTGTTCAGGCGTAGACCACTCGAGGCCGAGGCTCGCCGCGGCCTGTGCGAGTATGCGCATCAGCTCTGACTCGATGCAAGCTCTTTTGCCTGACGATGCGCGGACAGAGGGCGCGAGATCCACAGAGCTCGCCCAATCCTCACTGCCCGATGCCAGGAGAGAGCAGGAATCATCCTCCCCCAATGCGGCTTTCTCATCAGCGTCATCGACGGAAGCGGCGGCAGACGGCGGCCGCTGTCCGTCAGGAAGAGACACTGACGAAGCCGGTGAAGCTGGCGGGCGAACCGGCGAGCTTTGACGGGTGGGGGAAGGTTCCGGGACCCGCTGAGCACGGCGCTTTTTACGGCGCGGCACTACAGCGGGCGGAGGTGCAGTCTCAGTGAAATATGCCAGGCGAGTCCTCAGAGTCGCCATAGGCAGTAGCTCGCAGTGATGGCAGCCGCCGTCAGCGAGCGCGAGAGCTGCATGATCCTCACCCAGGCAGGAAACGCAGATAACGTGGCGGTCCCCGTCGCTGAGTGTGGCTCTGCACGAGCCACAGGAAGGCATCTTTAAAAAGACGCAAGCTCTTTTAGACAGTGTGTGTCGTGGCGGCGAACACACACACAACAGAGAGTGTAAAGGATATAGGCGCCGGATAGCGCAGCAGGAAGGCGATTGAAGGCGGCGCGGCCAGCGACTTCAGTGACGACTCGTCCCGCTGCAAGTGCTTCCTCAGACGGCGCGGCTTCTCTCCGGATCCAGCGATGCGTGTGAAAAATCAGATATCAGCTGCCTGCGAGCTGTATTTATAGGCCTAAGCCACGCCCGTTTCGGCGGGACGTGACGCAGTGGGCGCGAAGCACCCTCATTGGGTCTGACGTCATGCTAGGCCTCGCTCGATAGGCTGCTGCAGTTGCCGCAGAACAGCCAATAGGCACACGAGCCGTCTTGCCTATGTCTGTATGCTGCCGCAACGCGTTTTACAATAATACAAAATTAAGGATAATTTTTTGGCTTCAATATCTCGCGGAAAAGGGATTTTCCCCGAGCGTAAGATACTTACGCAGTACGAGAGACCTCTCGTAAGAGAACCTGGCTAAAACCAGACGATTACATTACTCTAACCCTCTGGGGTCTGAGCTGTTTTCTGGCCCTGGAGGTGTTCTGACATGCTCTGACATTTGTGCTTATTTCTGTTACTTGTAACATTTTCATGGCTAAAGTCTGATTACACTGTATTTAGCACAAACTCTGCTACAATAATATGTCAGCAGCATGTATGTAAAAGTTTGTAGTTTTGAGATAATGACATTTATGTGTGGTTGGTGACTAAAAATAATATAAAAAAATTGTCACTGAAATAAGGCCATGAAACCCATACTGATTATTTCTTTACAATACTTTTGACAATTGTATCACGTAGCCTAGAATATTTGCTCCAAAACTATGTGAAAATCATCCTGACTGCTCATTCAGATAAGACAATATATTGATTTAAAATTTCTAAGACGTGTTTTTCACACCTGAGAAAGACAAAGACCCTCCCATAATGGCCCTATCAGGAGCTATCAGGCCCTATCATTATGAGCAACCTTGCATAATGAATGAGGAGATTTAAAAAGAATGGCTTTTTGATTGTTTGGATTTATTTACAACACAATATAATCCAAAGATACACAACAAATGACAAAAAAGCACATTATTTAACACACTGAACTAAAGACAGAGACTTGAACAGTCCCACACCTTTGTGCCATTCCTGAAACATAGTACATACCTTTCATTTCCAAGGTGTTTGATTTGTCATTTTACCATGTTCATGTACGGAGACTCATGTGAATGTTGAAGTCAGCAGGACTCATCAGTGGGGAATCTGGTCCCCGTAAAAAATAAATAAAAATGAAACAACTGTGAACATGCTGATATCAAGATATCGTGTTTGGGAATACATTTTAGATTTTTCTGGTTAAAATTAACCCTCTGAGGTCGGAAAACGCGCCCCCGCGTTTTGCTGGATTTTCTTCACATTGTAGTACAATAAACTTAAATTACTCCGTCATTTATGGTTATACAGAAAAAAGAAATATAAAAAAAGAATCTGTGATATTTCTACTTTTGTATGTGTCCACTTACAATCAAATCAAAACATTGTGCTTTTGTAAAATAAAGAAAATAAACAGGGTGTGCGTTCTGTCTCTCCGTCGCGGTGAACTTTTTTTTCTTGAGCACGTCTATAAACTGAAACAAAACTCAGCGAATCCTTCTCACACATTTATGAGCCATATACCTTTATACACATTTAAGTGTGTACTTTTAAATGATCGGATTCAAACTGAAAACAAATATTCTCTGTTTAAGTAATTTGTATAAAACCAACAGGATGTCCAGTATCTCAAACGCTTGCTAATTACTTTTAATTCGGCCACGCCCACTCGCGCAAAAGAGATTCACATGCAAATCTCCACATGGAACGCGAACGCCCTCGTTACCTCAAACACAAAACACCAAAACACTTCAGAAGTCTCTGCTTTTCGTCGAGTTTGGAAGACGCGCTGTGAGCTTACATTGGATTTACATCCGAAGAAGAAGAACGCGATTTGAAGACAAGAAAGATGTAAGGTAAGAAATTCTTACTTATTAGTTTATGGTATTGTTGCATAAACTTCACATTGCAGTTGAACTGTTGCTAGATATATGGTGAATATTATACTATTTAGACCCGTGTTTACTGTTAAATACTGTTTGTGGATATCTGCTCAAACATAGATATGTATAACCATAATGTTTAATATTTTGGAGCGCGATGGCGTTTGAATGTATCATATTTTGGAGCGCGCTGTGGGTTTGAATGTATCATATTTTGGAGCGCGCTTGCGTTTGAAAGGAAAAATGCACCAAACATTAGGCTTTATGTTTTTACTATTATCTCATTTCATATCATCATAACGAATGGAAACATTTGAAGTAACATAAGATAATCAATATATTTTTCTCTAGCATTGTTACTGAAATCTTTTGGAAGATTTATAGGCTGCTTTGTAAAATAAAATTATTTTATGCAGTACTGCACATAGCGTATGCCTACAAGGCACAACAAATATGGTGTTCTTTATATTATATATTGTTGGAAACATTTGTGTGTGTGTGTGTGTGTGTGTGTGTGTATTCTGTGAATTTTAAAAAGCAATTTTAACCAGAAAAATCTAAAATGTATTCCCAAAATCGTGCAGGCCTAGTTTCTCTTGATACCAGTATGTTCACTTTTTTCTTTTCTTTCAGGGACCAGATGCAACTGAGTCCTGCTGACTTCAACATTCACATGAGTCTCTGTACATGAACATGGTAAAGTGAAAATCAAACACCTTGGAAATGGTATGTACAATGTTTTTAGGAATGGCACAAAGGTCTCTGTCTTTGGATCATTGTTTTCAATGTGCTCTTTTGTCATTTGTATTTTTGGATTGTGTTGTGTTGTAAATAAATCCAAACAATCTAAAAGCCATTCTTTTTTAAATCTCCTCATTCTTTGTGCAAGGTTGCTCTGAATGACAGGGCCTGATCGCTCCTAATAGGGCAGTTAGGGGAGTGTCTTTGTCTTTCTCAGGTGTTAAAAGCTTACATATTAATGAGATGATCACGCCTCTTCGAATATGGCTTTGTCACACAAAACACGTCTTAGAAATTTTAAATCAATATATTGTCTTATCTGAATGAGCAGTCAGGGTGATTTTCACATAGTTTTGGAGCAAATATTCTAGGCTACGTCATACAATTTTCAAAAGTCTTGTGAAGAAATAATCAGTATGGGTTTCATGGCCTTATTTCAGTGACAATTTTTTTTTGTATTTTCACAAACCACGCATAAATGTCATTATCTCAAAACTACAAACTTTTACATACATGCTGCTGATATATTATTGTAGCAGAGTTTGTGCTGAATACAGTGTAATTAGACTTTAGCCATGAAAATGTCACTAGTAACAGAAAAAAACACAAATGTCAGAGCATGTCAGAACACCTCCAGGCCCAGAAAACAGCTCAGACCTCAGAGGGTTAAGATTTAAAATTTACTATATATATATATATATATGTGTGTGTGTGTGTGTGTGTGTGTGTTCATTTTATATATATAAAATGAACACCAGGTTTGTTGTAGGCATACACATGTAGGGCTGCATAAAATAATAATAACAATAGCCTATAGCAGGCGGCCTATAAATCGTTAAAAAGGAACACTTCAGTAACACTACACTAGAGAAAAATATATTGATTATCATATGTTACTTCAAACGTTTCCACCCTGCAGAGAACATTTACTGAAGCGATCGAGCCGCTCCAAACTATTGGCGCTTTTCCACTACACAGTACCAGTTCGCCTCGGCTCGGCTCGACTCGACTCGACTCGCCTTTGTTTGGTTTTCCACTGTGTAAAAGTTGTACCTGTACCTGCTTCCAGGTACTTTATTTCGTACCACCTCCAGCGAGGTTCTAAGCGAGCTGAGGCGATACTAAAATGTGACGTGAAAACACGGCAGACTGCTGATTGGTCAGAGAGAATCGTCACTATTCACTGCATCATCATTGCACGCGCCAGACGGAGTATCCTGAATAAAAAACAGCGAAAACAAAAACAAAAACATCCAAAAACAGCATACACTCGATTTCCTCCATTGTCCTGTGTGTGTGGGTAGCGGGTGTGTGTCACGTAGAAGATTAAGTCACGGCAGTTTCCTGCAGCGTCGCTATGACGACCAGGTACTATTGTGGAGGTACTATCTGCAATGGAAAACGGAGCGAAAAGCGAGCCGAGCCGAGGCGAGTCGAGTCGAGCTGGTACTGGTAATGGAAAAGCGCCCTATGAAACATTAGCGTTATCATATCTACAATGCGTGCAGAATTATTAGGCACGTTGATTTTGTGATCATATTTTATTCCCTGGAACATTTTGCCAATTCCAAACCATATTAATCTTAATAACTACTATTAATTTTGTATTTAATCATTTATAAGTGATATATAATTGTTCATGAAGGCTGGAAATGAAAAACGCCTTTAATTAAGGTGTGCAGAATTATTAGGCAAGTTTTCTTTTACAGATAAAATAAGCCAAAAAAGAGATTTAACTCAGACTGAAAAGTCAAACATTATTAAATGCCCATGAGAAGGATGCAATACTAATGCAATACTAGAGATTGCAGTAAAGGCATGACCATTGGAAAGTGAAATGCTCATTGGGTCAGCAGGGTCAGACAAATACAGGTGGAGAAGAAAAGACACATGTTAACTGCTAAAGAATTAAGGTGAAGAAACCATCAGGAACCCTTAAGTCTCCAGCTCCACCATTTTCCAGAACTCCAACCTACCTGGAGTCTCCAGAAGTGCAAGGTGTCAGGGTCTCAGAGACTTAGGTTGGGTAAATAATCCTAAAAAATGACCCCCACTTTAATAAGAATCACAAGCTGAAGTGTAGTAAAATACATGAAGACTGTTTTTTTTTTATAGGCTTTATAGACAGACAGATTGAGGGTGACTCTTGAAGGACCAGCACCACATCCTCTTCTACCACTATTTGAAGAATTCATCTTCCTTTCATTTGAAAACCATATTTCTAGCATTTGTAAAACCGCATTCTTCCATCTTAATAATATATCTCTAACTTACTTAAGGTGGACTACAACACTATTTTCTTCTAGATCTGCTGTACAGACAAAAACTTTGTTGCATTATTTTCCTATTATCACTGTAAAGCTGCTTTGAAAAAATCTGTATTGTTTAAAGCGCTATATAAATAAAGGTGACTAGACTTGACTTGACTTCAAACAACATTTACATAGTCTCATTGACACTCCACTGGCAAACACATCATAAGAATATACTTGTTTGGTCTAGTTCAGTCAGACAAATGATCTGCCCTCCACTGTTATTTGGCAAAAAAAAGCAAACTTCCAAAAAGGTCCATAAATCCCAAGGCAATCAGTGAAATGTTCATTCTACCTCACAGTTTTTTGGATTTGCAGGGATTAACTTCCCACATCTTTCTACAGCACAAGGCATTGCACTAAACCTGCCGTCTTCAAACTCTCGTAAGCCATGTGCTCCAGAACATCATGTGACTCAGAAGATCATGTGACTTCTTCTTCTTCACACACACACACACACACACACACAGAACTGACAGAAGAGCAAGGAAAAATAAAATAAAACAATAAAACAGTTTTAAATATAGCTGCAAGCACCGATGACGGGCCCAAGCCCCTGCGCCACCGCCACCTAGGTAACTTTAGGGCAACTTTGCACAATGGGCAATATGCATTTAAAGCCGGTAAATGTCAAGTCAAGTCAAGTCAAGTATATTTGTATAGCGCTTTTCACAATACAGATTGTATCAAAGCAGCTTCACAGTATTAAATTAAAATAATACAACAAGGTTTGTTTCAAGTGGAATTTATTGATTGATAAATTTAAATTAAATATGCCCAAAATATCCCCAACTGAGCAAGCCAAAGGCAACAGTGGCAAGGAACCGAAAAACTCCATCAAGTGACCTAATGGTGTCCTAAAACTCCATCAGGTGACCTAATGGAGAAGAAGAAAAACCTTGGGAGAACCCAGGCTCAGTCGGGGGCCAGTTCTCCTCTGGCATTTATGAGCTAGAGGCCGGATTGTAGTTTGAACTGTAAGATTAAAAATATTATATGAATGCCTGGCTGAAGAGATGCGACTTTAATCTAGTTTTAAACTTAAAAAGACTATGTAAAAATCATTTGAATACGCTACATTAACTGCAGCAGCTGGTGCCACTATGACCGTGAACCACAACAGCCACATCCATGAGATCATTTAAATTTAAATAAACTGCATGTGACAGGATGTCATAGGTCAGTTTCAAGTGATTAAAATGTATCATTTGCATCTCAAAAAATATATATATTGTACTTCCAAAAGTATTTGTTAAGGTAATTTTATTTATTTATTAAACTAATAAATAAACTAATTATATAAAACTATATTGTCAGGGCACTACATCAAATTGAAAATAAAAGATAAGGCCTAAGAAATTTCTTATCCTGTAATGCAGGCAAATGCAGACAGCAATGAAAGGGTTCAACTGTAAACCAGCAAGAGTGTAAAATAGACTCTCTCTGCCTTACTGCTTTAACTGAAAAAATGTGCTTATTTTTAATATTTGAATTATTTTATATAGAAACAAATGGTATATAATTCAGAGGAGAATATTGTTTAGTGTCATGAATGAATCTCAAAATACAAAATTTGAAAGAAAACAAAAATATTGATCTGAAATATAGTACATTCATTTTAATTAATTCAGGTTCAATTACCAAACATACAATCTTAATTTAATTTAAATCAAACAATGATTTTACAAGATACAAGACACTTCCTGTTTTCCTTTTTTGTCCTTAATTGAAGTCTCAAAAACACCAAAAAAGAATTTTAAAGTTTGACGCGTTGTCATGACAACAGTGTGCTAGATATCAAGAATCCTTTCACAGGAGTACATCTGCGGTGTCTTGACATTATTCTGATGAAGATTGAAGCAAATCGGGTAAAAATAAGAGGGCGATTTTAAAGCATTTTGAAAGTGATACATTTACTGCTACCAGTTGGTGGCGCTATGACTTTGACTCACGATGTTTACATCTATGTGATCGGCCTCCAACAACGAACACACTGCTGAAGTTTCATCAAGATCAGTCAACGTATGTAGAAGTTATAACAAACTTCCTGTTTCCCTTATTTTGCCATAAATTTGTTGCCTCGCTATGGCCAAAGCATTCGAGATATCAAAAATCCGTTCGCTATTTAGCATCCTCAATGCCTTGGCTTCATATTGACAGAGTTTGGTTGCGATCGGATAAATCCCCTAAGAGGAGTATATCAAAACTCTCTGTTGGGCTGGCATATCACTTTGAGTTTGAAAGTTGTTTGGCTTGATCTTTAAAGGTGCTCTAAGTGATGTCACGCGTTTTTTAGGCCAAAACATTTTTTGTCACATACAGCAAACATCTCCTCACCATCCGCTAGCTGCCTGTCCCCTGAACACACTGTAAAAAAACGCGGTCTCTCTAGATGTTACAGGTACCGGCTGGTATCATGTAAACAGCTTATATGCTCTCGCTCTGAAACAGGAGAAATAAATGAGACAGGGCAAAGTCTGCGTCCGTTTCTCATCTCGCTCAGCAGAAAGAGAGCCAAGAGGATTTATTACACAATCACAATTAAAATCCTACTTGGTTACAACACACAATGTCTTCTGATGAAATAGACAGTTTCAAAAATAAAATACAATTTGTCTTTTCTCAACTTTCAGCAATTACTGAGATATAAATTGTATTTGATTAAATAAATCAAAATGATAACCACTGTTACCTTGTAAGTTGTCTCTTTTCAACTTAATATAAAACCTAGCTTATGTTACCACTTGCATATAATTCCTAAATGCATTTTCCATTTTCAATTAGCAATCATTTTGACTCTTCCACAATGCATGAGCTGACAAACTTCTAACTTGTTTTTAAACCACTTTTAGAATATATAACGTTTGGTTTTAACACTAGCTTTTCACATATTACACAATATCATACATTTCAAAACTATTAAACCTTACAAAAATGTTCAAAGAACTAAAAATAAAACTCTGTTCGACGTGGCGTAAATTACAGATGACGTCACCGGGCGCGAAAGTACAACTGCTGCTATATATACATATATGTCCACATTTTCATAAAACAGCCTTGTTACATGGACCTTGAAACATTCAGCGACATGTAAACATATTACATTTCAGTTATTTAACTTAATTTACCAATCTACCAACCTGAAACAGGAGAAATAAATGAGACAGGGCAAAGTCTGCGTCCGTTTCTCATCTCGCTCAGCAGAAAGAGAAAGACCGCAAAGCGGGACAAACTGACGTAACGCCCCGGGAGCACAATAAGCGCCACACTGCCCCCTGCTGACGAACTCCAGAATTCCTCCTGATTTCTATATAAAATATACTAGCGCAAATAAATGGTAGAAACAGGTTAATTACCCCTGAACAAAGTTCAAAAACATTTCTTTATAAAATTACAAAAATTACCACAAATGTGATAACAATTTACTGGGCATCACACGCTCCCTGACAAAAAAAAAATGGCTTCTGACATTTCCAAAAATCTTTATCTCAAAACTGTTTAACCCTTTTAACTCTTAACTTTCATTCTCAAATCTCTATTCAATGAACAAGCATAGTAGGTGGAATGTATGTGGCTGGAGCTTGGTAAGGATATGGTAAGTATGGTGTCTGAGGGTAATGGAGTGGATACGGATATGGCATACAATAAGGCGGTATGTACGGAAAGAGTGAGTGCGCAGGTGTAGTGTGATGAGATGCTTCTATGACAGGTACATAAGGTGCTGTGTAACCAGTCATTGAATTAACTGTGGCGTGTGCCTGAACTGATGGTTCACCTAATGTCTCATATGTGAGGAAATGGCGTGGCCTTCTCTCACGAGCGGACCTTCTAACATCTGACTGAGTGTTTTCTACAGGGGGGGTCAAAGGTCGAACTTCTGAGTCAGAGTCTTGGTATCCATTATTTTCTTCTTCCTCCACAGGTTCAGTGCATAAAGGTAGGTTTTCATCACCGTTGTCTCTTGTCTCAGTAGGGTTTTGTAAGTGTTCAGGTACAGTATGACTTTCTCTTCTTACAGATGTCGGTCCTGACCCCTGAATCTCTGGATACCTGGTGCGTTGCTCCTGGTAGATATCAGGTCTTTCCTCTGTCCTTATGATTGGTCTCCTTAGCCAGTATCCCGAGCCAGAATCAGCATCTGAATCATTTTCACTATCCTCACTCGTGTCTGCTTGTCTTTGAGTGTCTGTCATTCTGTCTTGGTTTTGTCTGTTATGTGTTTTCTTCTCAGGGATAGGTCTGGTGCCAGATGAAGTAACCTCAACCGGTAAGTCGTTCACCAGCAACAGGAGATTACGGTGCAGTGTCCTGCTTTTCTGTTTGTTTCCAGTTTCAGGGCAGACAACGTACACTGGATTCTCGCCAAGTTGACGTTCGACTATGTATACAGTCTTCTCCCAGTACGCCCTTAGTTTCCCTGGTCCTCCACGTTCACTAAGGTTCCGGACCAGAACTCTGTCCCCTGGTTGCAGTACCACCCCTCTTGTCTTCTTGTCATATGTCACTTTTCCCCTTGCACTGGACTTTCTACTATTCTCACTAGCAATGCGGTAGGCTTCTGTCATCTTTTCAGCCCATTTCTCTGCAAATCCTCTAGGTGAGTATGGTTCCCTTTCTCCAACCAATCCAAACAGCAAGTCGACTGGGAGATGTGGGTGACGGCCGTAGAGGAGGAAAAACGGTGAGTAGCCGGTTGACTCATGTCTGGTGCAATTGTATGCGTGTATAACATGCGGGAGGTGATCCTTCCACCGTAGTTTCTCACTATCAGTCAATGTTCTTAACATCTGGAGAATGGTGCGGTTCAACCGCTCAGCTGGGTTGCCTTGTGGGTGGTAGGGCGACGTCCGCGAGTGGCCAACCCCTGATAAACGCTGCAATGATTGGAACAGTTTGTTCTCAAATTCACGACCCTGGTCATGATGTAGTTTGGAGGGATACCCCAACCGGGGTATGAAATCATTGAAGATGCGCTCAGCAGCTGTTTTTCCGCTCTTGTTCTTCGTGGGGTATGCCTGAGCAAATCTAGTGAAGTGGTCAATTACTACTAGGATATATTCATATCCTCCACAACTGGTTTCCAGATGCAAGTAATCAATACACACAAGCTCTAAAGGGAAATTAGATGTGATACTGCCCATAGGAGCTCGAGTGTGTGTTGTGGGTTTCTTAGATCTGATACAGGGACATCTTCGGGTGACATGGTCTTCAATTTCTTTCGCCATAAAGGGCCAGTAAAACCTTTCCCGAGCAAGATGGAGTACTCTTTCTGTGCCTACATGACCCATCTCATTGTGTAAGTACTTCAGAGCTATTGACCTGTGTTTCAGAGGGAGGACTAACTGCTTGTGCTGGGTCGTCCTTCTGTACAGGAGGCCGTCTTCAAGGTGCAACTTACTCCACTCATGCAGCAGCTTTCGGGTGGCTCCACTTACAGTTTGGCGTATGTCATCCGTCAGTTTTGTGTTTGACTCCTTTAATTCAATAATCTTGCCTATTGCTTGATCCTCTCTTTGAGCTTTAACAAGATCATCATGGCTGATAGTTGGCAGGTGACAATGAGGTTGCGGAGGATTCGGGGAACGCATGTTAAGTGCTGCAACCCAGGCCACATCCTTCCGTTCTGCTGCCTGACTCCCATCCCATGTAGCACGTACTGCCTCGTTCGAGAGCTCCTCTGTACAAACCACCTCATATTTCCCCATGTCCAATGGGAGCCGAGACAGTGTGTCTGCATCTCCATTTGATTTTCCAGGCCTATACCTTATGTCGAACCGGAAGTCTGATAGTTCTCCCACCCACCGATGACCAACAGCGTTGAGTTTTGCTGTACTCATGATATAGGTCAGGGGGTTGTTGTCTGTGTACACAGTGAAATGGGGAGCGTAGTACAGGTAGTCCCGGAACTTTTCACACACCGCCCATTTCAGTGCGAGGAACTCCAGTTTTCCACTGTGCAGGTGATAGTTACGTTCAGCCGGTGTCAAAGTCCTCGAGCCATAGCCAATGACTCTCAGCTTTCCATTCTGGCGCTGATAGAGGACAGCCCCCAGGCCCTGGTCTGAAGCGTCTGTATGCAGCGTGAAAGGTAGGTTGAAGTCAGGATAGGCTAAAACAGGTGGAGTTATAAGGAGGTCTACCAGTTGCTCTAAGGCTTCCTGATGTTGAGGAGTCCAGTCAACAGGCTCTCGGGAAGGCAGCTGTGGGCGTTTGGTGGTTTTCCCACGTTTTGGAATCTGGGCTTTCCCTGGCTTGATTTGGAGCAACTCATAGATTGGTTTTGCGATCCTGGAAAAATTCTGGATATATGAGCGATAATATCCTAAGAAACCCGTCAGTTTCCTTACCTCACCAACTGTCTGTGGTGTCTTGCTTGTCAAGGTTTTGACTGCCTCAAAGTCCCTTGGGTCTATCTTGACACCATCAGCTGACACAAGGCGCCCGACGTACCTGACTTCTTGTCTGAACAGTTCACATTTTTCAGGCCTCAGTTTTACTCCATGTTGTTGAAGAGCCTGGAGCACTTTACGGAGAGCCTCCACATGCTCATCGAATGTTCTGGCATAACAGAGCACGTCATCCAGATACGGGATGCAGCACTCATCCCTGAGTGTGCCTAGCACCTCCTCCATGCTCCGCTGGAATGCTGCTGGGGCGTTTGAGAGTCCGAATGGGATACGGACCCATTCGTAGAGGCCCCACGGGGTGATGAAGGCAGTCAAGTGACGTGAACACTCGGCGATGAAACCCTGATGGTAAGCTTTTCCCTGGTCGAGGATGCTAAACCAGGTATAGCCCCCCAGTGTATCTGTCAGGTCTTGTATTCTGGGCAGCGGATGTCGATCAGGTACAGTCTTTTTGTTCAGGAGGCGATAATCAATACAAAGCCGTAGGCTGCCATCTTTCTTCCTAACACAGACAACTGGGGCAGCATATGGGGACTTGGACTTGACTATCCAGCCTTTCATCAGCAACTCCTGCACGTATTCCTTTACCTCTTTAAACAGTGGCTTCGGGACTGCTGAGTATGCTCTCTGCACAGGAATTTAATCTGTGAGGGTGATCGACATTTGTAGGCTTGGTAAACATCCAATATCATTGCTGTCACATGCGAAAGCTCCGGCTTCTTCACACAGCATTTTGTTGACTTTTTCCCTTTGTATCTCATCAAGGTGACTGAGGTTGATGGAAGGTTGCCATGACGATGGATGGGCGTCCACAGGTGTTGATACAGCACTGTTGACAGTCACTGTGGGCTTGGGTGTTTCAGGTGAGTCTATGGCGGTCACTTTTTCAACGCAGTGGATGCTACCAAGTGCTGTCTTTCTCGGCAGAGTTACTGTATGTTTAGTGTTGTTACCCACAGGTACAGCTACATAGGGTTTTCTTGGATTTTGTACCTCCAACAGACCTTCACCCACGTCCAGTTCTGTCACTTGCACATTGTTGTCATCAGGCTCAAATAGGAAGATTGTGTCAGATGTACTCATGTGAGGAGGAAGTTGGCACTTGACCCAGACTACCTGACCTGCTGGGATAACAATGTCCTGTCTGCCTGTCCGTAGGCGCCCGCACTGTACAGAGGGTTTGCTGGCTTGGATGAAGCTCACCATTAGCTCTGCCTTCTCTGCTGGTATACACAAGGCATTACAGAGTAGGACGACGAGGGTTGAAATCAGCTTTTCAGGTTGTTCTTGTATCATCTCTTCCAGCACGTTGAAACCTAGCAGTGGTCTCTCCAGAGCAAGACTGCTGACAAGAAAAGGCACAGTGATTGACAGATTAGGGTCCTCATTCCCCATCAAATTGACTGTAAGGGCAACCCACCCATCAAACGGGAGGACATCACCGTTCACCGCATACACTCTTAACTCGTCTTCTTCGCCAATTATTTCACTGAGTGGTCTGACAGGAGTGTCAGGTAAATATCTACTCTTCCAGTCTCTATCAATCATGCTTACTTGAGCGCCAGTGTCTAGCAGAGCACTGACTGCTAATCCATTTAGGTTACAATGGGTGAGAGCTCTCCTTCCAATTAGTTTGGCTAGGCGTTCCCTTTTGCTGTGTGGTAAGTCTGGTTGTTTCTGTTTCTTTTCTGTGATTTTATCTTTTGTGTGAGTGTTTGAGTCTTTTGTCAGTCTTTCATTTTCAGGTTGATCAATATGACAAGTGTCGGGTTGGGACAATCGCTGAGACCCGGTCACTGTTTGTCCCTCGGCAGAGACCGGTTCCAGTTTCCCTGACGTGTTGGTCTCTTTAGGCAACCCACTGCCCGGTGGCCTTCTTCACCACAGTGAAAACAATGAGGACAGTCGGGACGATTTTCTTCCACACACTTGTCACAGCCATATGGTTTCTCTCTCCTGCGGTCTCCTCTGCCTTTCCCATTGTAGCTGAACTGTCCTGCCACCGGTGTCTGCATTGACTGTCTCATGAGCTCAACCATACCTGTAAGCTGTTCAAGTTTTTCTGTTAACTGCTGGATCACATCTGTTTTCGGCACCTTATCCTTTACACTAGAACACTGTGCAGCGTTGACTTCAGACTGAGCACTGTGCACATATGTTAGTCTTTGGCGGGTGGCGGGACCTAGCCTTCGCTGCCTTTCACTTTCATCACACATTACCTTCTTCATCTGTTTCAGGATTGCCTCATCCGATACTCTGGTGTCTACAAGCAATGGCTTCAGCTCTCTGCGGACATCATCATGTTTATGACCTAGGCCCTGATACACGGTGTGGAGAAACACATCCTGCACTGTGCATGCACTGTACTTGACATCTGTGTCAGCATGTTTGGAGGCCAGCATGATCTTCTGCTTAAGTCCTATGACTCTGTATAGGAACTGTTGGGGTGTCTCATGGCGCTTTTCCACTGCATGGTACGGTACGGCTCGGTTCGGTACGGCACGCTTTGGCGCTTTTCCACTGCATGGTACGGTACGGCTCGGTTCAGTACGGCTCACTTATGGCGCATTTCCACTGCATGGTACGGTACGGTACGGCTCGCTTCGGCTCGCTTTAAATGGTACCAGCTCTGTTGAGGTTCCAAGCGTACCGTACCGATACTAAAATGTGACGTGAAAACACTGCAGATCACTGATTGGAGTAGAGGCGGCAACTATAACGATCAGTCCCACCCACTTTAAAGCGGTACTAACTGCAGTGGAAAAGCAACCGAGCTAAAGCGAACCGAGCCGTGCCGTACCGAGCCGAGTCGTACCACGCAGTGGAAAAGCGAAGCGAGCCGAACCGTTCCGCGCTGAGTCGAACCGTACCGAGCCGAACCGAGCCGAACCGAGCCGTACCATGCAGTGGAAAAGCGCCATCAGTGTCTTTTTGTTTGGTGCACATGAGCTCCTGGAACAGCTCGGTGTTACTTTGCTCACCCAGGTGGGAATGGAGGAAGGCTTTTAACTCTTCTACAGTCAGATCATCCTTATTCATCAACATGTCTTTAAAAGTTCCTGGCTTGATGACTCTGAGGACAGCTCTTACAACCTCTGCATCACTGAACTGCTCCTTTAAACCATCTTCCATCTGCCGACAGACACTGTTATAGCTGAGATCTGACCCCTGGTCCCCAATCTGACCCCCCTGAACCTTCAGTTCCCTGCGATGAAGGTAAGACAACTCTCTTAAGGAGAGCAACCTGTCATGTGTCAATGGTGTCGAGTTTTCACTTAAACCTCTGGTGCCTGCTACATTACTACTCTGTGAGGGGAGTCCTATCTTTACAGATGACTGAGGTACAGACTGTGGAGTGGGTGTGTATTTGCACTGCATAATTTTCTTACTCAGCTCCTCACAACTAGTAAGTATTTTCTGCAGCTCTGTGTCATGTGCGTCACTAGCCGTAGAGGGTGTCACGTGGGTTGTACTAGCAATCCCAAAATCAATAGCATCACTTCCATCAGTTGGGTTAACATTATCATTAACATGACTTACATCCCCACTGCCCGATACATCAATTGCTACTGCAACTTGTGAAGTACGACCCTGAATAACTGTGTTGATTACCTCCCTTAAGTTTAATAGATGTGCCATCCCAGAATCCTCTAACTCTAGTAAAGCCCCACTGGACATGAAACTGCAAATGTACTCAAAACAACCCTCCTCATCTGTAGGATTGACGCGAGACTCATCCGTTCCTGGCACTGCACCCACTGACTTGGCAATCTGGAACAGTTCATCTACGGAAAGAGTGAGCAGGGTCTTTTTGATGTCCCACACCAACCTTTTCCTCTCACTATCCGCCATAACTGCTTCCCAATTCCACGCACTTGGTCACCAAAGTCCAGGATTACAATTCATGCGCTGTTCTTGTCGAGTGGTGATTTCAGCACTGCACAGTCATCATTCGTTGTTCATTACCGGTAACCTCTTCATTAGTAGACAGGATCGATGTTATTTGTAGATTTCTTTCACTGGCTGCAGCTCGCTGGTTGCATCAGGTCACTTTTGGTCCGAGGTTGCAGTATAACTGGATCAGCTTCCGGCCACAAGGTGGGAGTGATCCCGGACAACGAGCCCCCAATAAACTGTTACAGGTACCGGCTGGTATCATGTAAACAGCTTATATGCTCTCGCTCTGAAACAGGAGAAATAAATGAGACAGGGCAAAGTCTGCGTCCGTTTCTCATCTCGCTCAGCAGAAAGAGAGCCAAGAGGATTTATTACACAATCACAATTAAAATCCTACTTGGTTACAACACACAATGTCTTCTGATGAAATAGACAGTTTCAAAAATAAAATACAATTTGTCTTTTCTCAACTTTCAGCAATTACTGAGATATAAATTGTATTTGATTAAATAAATCAAAATGATAACCACTGTTACCTTGTAAGTTGTCTCTTTTCAACTTAATATAAAACCTAGCTTATGTTACCACTTGCATATAATTCCTAAATGCATTTTCCATTTTCAATTAGCAATCATTTTGACTCTTCCACAATGCATGAGCTGACAAACTTCTAACTTGTTTTTAAACCACTTTTAGAATATATAACGTTTGGTTTTAACACTAGCTTTTCACATATTACACAATATCATACATTTCAAAACTATTACACCTTACAAAAATGTTCAAAGAACTAAAAATAAAACTCTGTTCGACGTGACGTAAATTACAGATGACGTCACCGGGCGCGAAAGTACAACTGCTGCTATATATACATATATGTCCACATTTTCATAAAACAGCCTTGTTACATGGACCTTGAAACATTCAGCGACATGTAAACATATTACATTTCAGTTATTTAACTTAATTTACCAATCTACCAACCTGAAACAGGAGAAATAAATGAGACAGGGCAAAGTCTGCGTCCGTTTCTCATCTCGCTCAGCAGAAAGAGAAAGACCGCAAAGCGGGACAAACTGACGTAACGCCCCGGGAGCACAATAAGCGCCACACTGCCCCCTGCTGACGAACTCCAGAATTCCTCCTGATTTCTATATAAAATATACTAGCGCAAATAAATGGTAGAAACAGGTTAATTACCCCTGAACAAAGTTCAAAAACATTTCTTTATAAAATTACAAAAATTACCACAAATGTGATAACAATTTACTGGGCATCACATAGACACCACAGGCTCCACAAACGGCAACAAAAACAAACTGGGCTCACCCGCACCACGAAACACAACAAACAGTGCTCCAGCCAATCACCGACAAGAAATATTTGAGGGGTGTGGTTTGGGGGTTAGTGCGCATGGACATGAAGGGGGTGTGGAGGACAGACGAGAGAGAAGCATGAAGAGGGAAGTTTGAATTATGGCCGACACACGACTAAAGAGACGACGTTCCGATGAACAAATTGCAAAGAAGAGGGACAAGGATAAGGAACGCGCGAAGTCCCGAATTTACATCGGAAAAACCCTCGAAATGTGGCGAGAACTCCGCCGGCAGAAGGGCTTCCAATCAGACATTCAGTTGCTCTGTTTTTGCAGAACAGGTAAATCCATTTTTCTTTCTAAATTGACGTTCATGTTCGCCAAAGCAACACAAGGATGTAATTAGCTAGAACTATGCAGTCAGCGTTAGTTTTGGTGAATACAACATATATGTTTCAGCTAGCGATCAATCTCTATTGTAAATGGTCAAGCAAATTCACAGAAGGGCGACAACTTGTGTGAATTATTGTTTTCACCCACTGTTTGTTATGGATTTGAATGTTCATTTATAGGCTATTGACAACTTTGACTAAATGTGTTTACGACGCCGCCGTTGTTTATGCTCACTGGGAAACGCAAAGCTAACGTTATCTTGCTATTTGTTTACGCCGCCGCCGTTGTTTATGCTCACTGGGAAACGCGAAGCTAACGTTATCTTGCTATTATTGCGTCCTTGTATGGGAGCTATAGTTATAGTTATAACCTCAGGTGGCGAAACGATTTTAAGACAATGTTTCTCTTTTTCTGCATTCTGTTCTGCAATATATAAAAGCATTTATCTAACTTGGTGACATTACACATTGAATGAAGTATCAGTAAAACTTAACTTTGTTTTTAGTGACTACTTTGACTTTCCTTTATGTCGGAAGGGAGGGGAGGAGGGAGGAGACGGGATGAGGAGGAGGGAGGGTCTAGCTAGCCTCCGTTTTGTTTGACAACAATTCGAATGTCAACACTCCCGGCATCACTTAGAGCACCTTTAAGTGTATAAGGTTTGGTTAGTGTATGTGAAAAGACGTACGTTACAGAGCCCTTCAAACACAACCATATAAAATGGTCCACTGTAGACCCCCCACAACCCCCCCCCCCCAATCCCCCCTCCCCCCTCCCCACGTCAACTTGTGCCAGTCAAGTTTATTTGTATAGCGCTTTTCACAATACAGATTGCATCAAAGCAGCTTCACAGTGTCCTATGGTGTCCTAAAACTCCATCAGGTGCCTTAATGGAGAAAAAAAAAACCTTGGGAGAACCCAGGCTCAGTCGGGGGCCAGTTCTCCTCTGGCATTTATGAGCTAGAGGCCGGATTGTAGTTTGAACTGTAGGATTATATGAATGCCTGGCTGAAGAGATGCGACTTTAATCTAGTTTTAAACTGGGAGAGCAAGTCTGAGCAACGAACAGTATCAGGAAGACTATTCCAGAGTTTTGGAGCCAAATGTGAAAATGCTCTCCCTCCTTTGGTGGTTCTGGATATCCTAGGTATGACCAAAAGCCTTGAATTTAGAGATCTCAAAGAGCGCGATGGATTATAGGGACGATAGAAGATCCGTTAAATAGACTGGAGCTAAGCCGTTTAGGGCTTTATAAGTCAGTAGCAATACCTTGTAATTAATACGGAACTTTATAGGTAACCAATGCAGTGATGATAAAATCGGTGTTATATGATCATATTTTCTTGATCTCGTAAGAACTCTAGCGGCGGCATTTTGGACTAACTGTAGCTTGTTTATTGAGGATGCAGGACAACCAGCAAGACAACTTGTGCCAGGCCCTGATTCAACGTGTGTGCAAAGTTTCAAGAGTTTTTGAGCATGTTAAGGGCCCCAAAAGTGTGTGTGTCTCCAGGCTAATACAGAATGCATGTCACAGAGAGACCGGCCCAGAGCAGTCCATGGTAACTTAGCAACGGTTTCTGGCTGAACTTTAGCCTAGCGTAACATCCATTAACCCAGAGTGATCCGCCTAATGAGGCACACTTGTGGTTTTTAACAGCTAGCAGCGAAACCAGCAGCGTTAAATGACTGATTCAGTTTTACATGGCTCAGAAATGCTTTGAATTATTCCTTAATGACAGCCTTGGCCTTTGACACCAGCTGCCCATCACAGAGTCTCCTCGACTATTTAAAGGACACAGTTAGCGATGATGTCAGATGTCGTGCACATGTACAGTGTGTAAAACATCTAAAGTAGACCTCATCCCTAGCCTGTCCTCCCTAAACCTTCAAATCTCTCTTTCCCAGTCGCTTGTCCTGATATGAAGGCTTGGCCTACGGGGCGAACGCTTTTGAAATAATCTTTAAACATTTTATTCATTCACAACCTTTATCGTAATTCTTTTCTGCATGCGGGAAACTGACGGTCCCTCCGGATCCGCGACTGAATCAAACCTGAAGTCCAAATTTAAACGAAAGTCCTGTAAGCTGTGAGCTGTCCTGGTAAATAAGTCTGTCTGTGAGTATCAGATCTACGTCTACAAGGAAAAAGACAAATAAGGAAAAGGGAAGATGAACCTTTAATCACTCATTATCGCAAAGTAAACCATGACGCTACTTAAACAGACATGGAATAATGATTAATATTGATCAGAGTGATAATGATTTTTTTTTTGGTGAGGAAAGAGTAACAGCAGCGATATGGAGGAAATCACTGATACAGTGATCAGTTAAACACAAATATTTGACAGAATAGTGGTAAAGCCCGCAGATACTTTGACTAAAGCTGTGACATGATGAGTTTGAGGTGAGCGTGGGCTTTGATGTCAGAGAGGAAGAGGTGAAGACAGCCGTAGGACACGAGCCTCGTTTCTCCAAACATGTGCTGGAAAACATCGTAAAATAAAATGATATTAGTTTGGACATTATGTCAGCTATGGTAAGTGATATTAGTTTTAGAGCTTTATTCAGGTTTACATACAGCAAAACCTCTGATGCACACAAGAGAGGTTTTTATCTGGGCTGCGTTTGAGTTTGGAAGACCATGAACAATTTCATTCATATTCATGGAAGACACTTTTATCTAAAGCAACTAACAGTTCATTGCATTCAAAGATTATATTTTATAAGTTCATGCATTCACTGGTCTAACCTATGACCTTGATGTTGCCTATGCTGTTTGAGCTACAGGATAGATAGATAGATAGATAGATAGATAGATAGATAGATACATTTATTATCAGATTTTTTATTTTTTTATTATTCTCCATATGAATTACTGACACTGGCCTCTATTGCCGTGGTTCAGGAAACCAGTCAATTCTGCATATTATTTGTGTCTGTGAGTCACTTTCAGGATTACTGTATCGCTCACACACACACACACACACACACACACACACCGCCGGCTCCAGTGGGAATGTGATCCTGCTCAGCCATCAGCGTCACTAGTGTTCTCTCTCTCTCTCTCTCTCTCTCTCTCTCTCTCTCTCTCTCTCTCTCTCTCTCTCTCTCTCTCTCTCTCTCACACACACTCACTCACTCACTCACACACACACACACACACACACACACATACTCTCAGACACACACACACACACCTGTGGTCATCAGTGATCGGCTGGTGTGTCCTGTCCTGTCCTGCTCTGGACTGTAGAGATGTTCGCTCCAGACTCAGACTGATGAAAACACCAGGTGTCGCTCCTCAGTGTAAGGCAGTCACTCACACACACACACACACTCACACACACACACACACACACACACACACACACACACACACACACACACACACACACACACACACACACACACACACTCTCACTCACGCCTGCGGAGGGACAGGGACTCACCGCCTCTTTACACACTGCATATTTAAGCAGTACTGAGGAGCCTGAACACTGCTGTTCTCCTTTCTACCACTCGACCGCTCCTTCATCCTCTCTGCCACCTCCATCCCTCCATCACATCACAGGATACAGTAGGCGCTGGAAGACAACACATGTGTAGTTTCACAGGTTTACACACATATACAGACATGATATAGTGTTCAGAGTGAGACAAGGACAGAGAGTGAGACAGAGACGGAGAGTGAGACAGGGACAGAGAGTGAGACAGAGACGGATAGTGAGACAGGGACAGAGAGTGAGACAGAGACAGAGAATTAGACAGGGACAGAGAGTGAGACAGTGAAGGAGAGTGAGACAGGGACAGAGAGTGAGATAGAGACGGATAGTGAGACAGTGAAGGAGAGTGAGACAGGGACAGAGAGTGAAATAGGGACGGAGAGTGAGACAGGGAGAGACAGTGAGACAGTGAAGGAGAGTGAGACAGGGACAGAGAGTGAGACAGAGACGGATAGTGAGACAGTGAAGGAGAGTGAGACAGGGACAGAGAGTGAGATAGAGATGGATAGTGAGACAGGGAGAGAGAGTGAGACAAAGACAGAGAGTGAGACAGGGATGGAGAGTGAGAAAGGGACATAGAGTGAGAAAGGGACATAGAGTGAGACAAGGACAGAGAGTGAGACAGGGATTGAGAGTGAGACAGGGACAGAGAGTGAGATAGAGATGGAGAGTGAGAAAGGGACAGATAGTGAGACAAGGACAGAGAGTGAGACAGGGAAGGAGAGTGAGACAGGGAAGCCCACATCAATCACTGTTGAGAGCTTCTCTCGTCCTACAAACTCACTGATATCTATTCCCTCAATCTCTCCGTCTCTGGAGCAGCGTTTATAGATTCTGCTGTGCCAGTGTGATTTACTGTTAAAATCACAGAGTGAAGATGAGGCACATGAGGGCAGTGCGAAAGCCACGCTGGTAAAACATTACCTTACAGTTTGATCACTGCCTAAATAACTGCAGTGCTTAATGAACAGACGACCGGTGTTACATGTGCCATTGAGTTAAAGGACATGGTTTTAGGGACATTGATTTAATGCCAGAGAAGGACGAGCTCCTCTAAACAACTCCATGTTTTTTTGTTTTTTTTATCGTACAAAGTTTTTCCTCAGTCACCTTTGGCTGCTCAAAGACATTGAAGCATGTTTTCCCTGTAAATATGTTCACTGGGAGTCGAAGACATTCCTGACAATCAAGACATTTATGCAGTTCTGTTCATTGTGTTCATCTTCACTCACCAGATGTTTCATAGGTTAATTCTCATGAAACTAATTCTTCCAGGTATCTCTGTCTAAAATTAAAATCCATCATCTCCAGCGTCGCCATCATCTCCAGCGTCACCATCTCCAGCGTTCTTTGTTCCAGCCATCCATCTCACTAACGATCAGTCTCCATACCTGTAAGAAGAACCATTCCAATCATCACCTGCACACCGCTGTCCAAAGTATCATTGTTCATATCACTTATTTGCATTCTGTCTCCGCTCAGTGTTGTCAACAAACTCCTGTTAATTTCATTATCCATCTCTTGAGTCTGCTTCCGTAAAAGCACCGTTTCCATCCCATGTGTTTAAGAGAACAAAATCATCACTTCCAGGGAAATCGGTGCAAAATATCAGTAATAAACAGTAAGTTTCTGCAATCGGGCTCTTTTTGAGCGTCAGACGAAACACGATAAACGCTGTCATGTTCTCTTGCGTTCGGATGCTGGTGTTTGGGAACACACTTGTGTGAGACGCTTCTGGAGGAGTTACACCAGATCATTCTGATCACACAGTTCGACTCCGGCGTTTCAGAAATACCAAACCAACATTTGAGATGCTGCGATGTGATTGGTCCACTGGTTACTCCAGTTATCTAATCACAGCTGACGCTGAGGGAAAGTCACCTGAGATTGTTGTTGCGCATCAGGGATTTATTCAGTTTCTATCGTAGCTTATGTGCATGTCGTCTTATCGGATTAACAAACGATCCCCCTCAATCAAGCATAAACCTTTTTTTACACCTCAATCATTTCCTCAATCAAAGAATCCTCAATCATTTCCAGGACAGCGGCGACATGCGGCGCATGTGGCAGGGCATCCAGGCCATCACCAACTACAGGACACCATCAGTTGCCTGTGACAAAGATGCCTCCCTTCCAGATACGCTGAATTAATTCTACGCTTAATGAATTCCTTGGTGTTCATTTGGCGGAGAATCTCACCTGGTCCCTCAACACCAACTCTATTACCAAGAAAGCCCTGCAACGGCTCTACTTTCTTTGAAGGCTGAGAAAAGCACATCTCCCATCCCCCATCCTCACTACATTCTATAGAGGGACTATAGTGAGCATCCTGAGCGGCTGCATCACTGCCTGGTTTGGGACTTGCACCATTTCGGACCGCAAAGCCCTACAGAGGATTGTGAGGACAGCTGAGAAGATCATCGGGGTCTCTCTTCCCTCCATCAAAGACATTTACACAAAATCTGCATCCGCAAAGCAACCAGTATTGTGGAGGACCCCACACACCCCTTACATAAACTCTTTAATCTCCTGCCATCTGGCAAGAGGTACCGTAGCATTCGGGCCCTCACGGCCAGACTGTGTAACAGCTTCTTCCCCCAAGCCATCAGACTTCTAAATACTCAGTGACTGGTCTAAAACATACACACACTTCTGTGTCTCCAACTTTTGCACATGTCCAGAGTTGCACT
The DNA here is from genome assembly GCA_021554675.1 of Leuciscus idus. Classification (NCBI taxonomy): domain Eukaryota; kingdom Metazoa; phylum Chordata; class Actinopteri; order Cypriniformes; family Leuciscidae; genus Leuciscus; species Leuciscus idus. The sequence continues at coordinate 230,713 of CM038622.1, read as the reverse complement.
TTAATTCATTTTCATTTTATACCTGGCTGTTACCTCAATAACTGTCCATAGAACACTATTCATAGTATGGTATGATTACATTTGGCACTTTAGAAAGTATCAACTTTCTGCACTACTCTGATTACAAATGTGTACTGGTCGGCGCTGCACTGTCTTTTACTGTGCCTATTGTCCTGTTTCTTTAGTAATTTATTGTATTTGCACATGCACTTATGGAGGAACTTTTTACCTAGTCTGTTTAGTCTCATGCGATTTTGTGATTGTTCTATGTTTGTTTTAATGAAGCACTATGGTCCTGGAGGAATGTTGTCTTGTTTCGTAGTGTACTGTACTACTGTATATGACTGAACGACAATAAAAAAACACTTGAACTTGAACTTGAACACAGCATTTTTAGAATATATGCACATCTTGGCATTTCTGTCCAGCATTTTTTTTTATGCAAGATCCCAAAAATCAGATAAAAATACCTGAAGTGGATGGAAACATAGCTAGTGAGTTTTTGAAAGCTGTAGTTCTCAGGCTGACCAGGCTCTCAGTAGAGCTCACGGTTATCATCTGAGTCCACACTGAAGAACCTGCAGATCTGAGCTTACTCTCAGGAGAGACAAACCAATTAAAGCAGAGAATAGACAGATCCAACAGCTGCATTGTGCAGTTCTTTCCCTCATCTCGGTGCGAAAGCGTGAATTCAGAGGGTAGAGGGTGAAGAGGAAGAGAAGGGCGACTTTTGTGTCTCTGTAACAGGAGATATCGGCCTGTAATGGCTGAGCCTTACTGTTAATTAAGTTCAGGTTGGAGAGAATGGGACCTGAATTCAGGAGTGTGTGTGTGTGTGCGTGTGTGTGTGTGTGTGTGTGTGTGTCCTGGTAAACCCTACACAATCGGGACAAAATGTCCCCACAAAGATGGCAATATCCGAAATCCTTATCCTTGCGGGGACATTTTTGGGTCACCAAGCTTATAAATCATACTAAGTTAAGTGTTTTGAAATTGTAAAAATGCAGAAAGTTGTGTGTGATGGGTAGGTTCAGGGGTGGGGCTATTGTAAGGGGACATCATTTACAGTTTGTACAGTATAAAAATCATTATGTCTATGGAAAGTCCCCTTTAAACATGAAAACACAACGTGTGTGTGTGTGTGTGTGTGTGTGTGTGTGTGTGTGTGTGTGTGTCCAAAACTCTGCAAAAAGCCACATTTGTGTTGTGACAAAGAGGGAAATCTGTTGGTCTGTTTCAGAGCTAATTGGAAGGCAGGAAGACAGAATGAAAAATAGATTTTCCAAATTAGAAAACAGCTGAGACGACACTGGCCATAAATCCAGAGAATTATTATGTGAAAGGCAATATCAGCTCTGATGATTCATCACCATTTCAGCGTGGAGATGCATGCGGGAAACGACAACGTTAGCTTTAACTCCTTGAGCTCTTCATCTGCACAATGACAAAACAATGTGTTTAATGAGCCATTTCCTTTCACTATCAGACTTTGGTTTCACATATTACCATATGTACTCAGAAACACGTGCGAATCCTTTAGCTCAAACAGAAGAACGTTGGGGCTTGCAACGCCAAGGCCATGGGTTCGTTTCCCAAGGAAATCAAGAACTGATAAGAATGTAAATGTGTACCTTGAAATGCAATGTAAGTCGCTTTGGATAAAAGCGTCTGCCAAATGCATAAATGTAAATGTAATGTAATGAATCACTGGTAAGAGCTGCTGACCAATCAGCATTACTTACTCTTTAACCTCTCTGCTAGGGATGCTGGGAAATGTAGGCTGTGGGTTACAGAGAGGAAGTTTTCTTGAAATGATCTGCAGTGGAATTAGTAGTTGTGTTGCAACACTTCCGCGTTGAAACAATCTGTATTGTATAAAGCACTATAGAAATAAGGGTGACTTGACTTGACCAACTGCATTTGCTTTCTAGTTTACTGTATATTATGTTACTATAGCAATTTTTTTTGCATTTTCAAATATGTTGGCCTAGGTAATTTCCCTTATTGTTTTATGTAGTAATATTACTCTGTTAGTGTCTAGGTAGCTTTTAGTTTCATAGTAGTAGCGATTTGTTTATTCCCAACAAAAAATGTTAATGGGACACTTTGTGTATAGCTGGGAATAATTTGCGCTACGTCATCACCCTCTTTCGTTACGTCATCACCGTTACGTCATCACCCTCTTTCATTATGTCATCACCATTACGTCATCACCCTATTTCGTTGCATCATCACCCTCTTTGCTTGCGTCATCACCCTCTTTCGTTACTTCATCACCCTCTTTCGTTACTTCATCACCCTCTTTCGTTACTTCATCACCCTCTTTCGTTACTTCATCACCCTCTTTCATTACTTCATCACCCTCTTTCGTTACTTCATCACCCTCTTTCGTTACTTCATCACCCTCTTTCGTTGCGTCATCATCCTCTTTGGTTGCGTCATCACCCTCTTTGGTTGCGTCATCACCCTCTTTCGTTACTTCATCACTCTCTTTGGTTGCGTCATCACCCTCTTTGGTTACTTCATCATCCTCTTTCGTTACGTCATCACCCTCTTTCGCTACTTCATCACCCTCTTTCGTTACTTTATCACCCTCTTTCGTTACGTCTTCACTCTCTTTGGTTACGTCATCATCCTCTTTCGTTACGTCATCACCCTCTTTCGTTACTTCATCACCCTCTTTCGTTACGTCATCACCCTCTTTCGCTACTTCATCACTCTCTTTCATTACGTCATCACCCTCTTTAGTTACGTCATCACCCTCTTTCGTTACGTCATCACCCTCTTTCGTTACTTCATCACCCTCTTTTGTTACGTCATCACCCTCTTTCGTTACGTCTTCACCCTCTTTTGTTGCGTCATCACCCTCTTTCGTTACTTCATCACCCTCTTTCGTTACGTCATCACCCTCTTTCGTTACGTCATCACCCTCTTTCGCTACTTCATCACCCTCTTTCGTTACGTCATCACCCTCTTTTGTTACGTCATCACCCTCTTTCGTTACGTCATCACCCTCTTTCGTTACTTCATCACCCTCTTTTGTTACGTCATCACCCTCTTTCGTTACGTCATCACCCTCTTTCGTTACTTCATCACCCTCTTTCGTTACGTCATCACCCTCTTTCGTTACTTCATCACCCTCTTTCGTTACGTCTTCACCCTCTTTCATTGCGTCATCACCCTCTTTGGTTGCGTCATCACCCTCTTTCGTTACTTCATCACTCTCTTTGGTTACTTCATCATCCTCTTCGTTACGTCATCACCCTCTTTCGTTACTTCATCACCCTCTTTCGTTACGTCATCACCCTCTTTCGCTACTTCATCACTCTCTTTCATTACGTCATCACCCTCTTTTGTTACGTCATCACCCTCTTTCGTTACTTCATCACCCTCTTTCGTTACGTCATCACCCTCTTTTGTTACGTCTTCACCCTCTTTCGTTACGTCATCACCCTCTTTCGTTACGTCATCACCCTCTTTGGTTGCGTCATCACCCTCTTTCGTTACTTCATCACCCTCTTTGGTTGCGTCTTCACCCACTTTCGTTACTTCATCACCCTCTTTCGTTACTTCATCACCCTCTTTTGTTACGTCTTCACCCTCTTTCGTTGCGTCATCACCCTCTTTCGTTACTTCATTACCCTCTTTTGTTACGTCTTCACCCTCTTTCGTTACGTCATCACCCTCTTTGGTTACTTCATCACCCTCTTTCGTTACTTCATCACCCTCTTTGGTTACTTCATCACCCTCTTTGGTTACTTCATCACCCTCTTTGGTTACTTCATCACCCTCTTTGGTTGCGTCATCACCCTCTTTGGTTACGTCATCACCCTCTTTTGTTACTTCATCACCCTCTTTCGTTACTTCATCACCCTCTTTTGTTACTTCATCACCCTCTTTTGTTACGTCTTCACCCTCTTTCGTTACATCTTCACCCTCTTTCGTTACTTCATCACCCTCTTTCGTTACTTCATCATCCTCTTTCGTTACGTCTTCACCCTCTTTCGTTACGTCATCACCCTCTTTGGTTCATCACCCTCTTTGGTTACTTCATCACCCTCTTTCGTTACTTCATCACCCTCTTTGGTTACTTCATTACCCTCTTTGGTTGCGTCATCACCCTCTTTGGTTACGTCATCACCCTCTTTCGTTACTTCATCATCCTCTTTCGTTACTTCATCACCCTCTTTCGTTACTTCATCACCCTCTTTCGTTACTTCTTCACCCTCTTTGGTTGCGTCATCACCCTCTTTGGTTGCGTCATCACCCTCTTTCGTTACTTTATCATCCTCTTTGGTTGCGTCATCACCCTCTTTCGTTACTTCATCACTCTCTTTGGTTGCGTCATCACCCTCTTTGGTTACTTCATCATCCTCTTTCGCTACTTCATCACCCTCTTTCGTTACTTCATCACCCTCTTTCGTTACGTCATCACCCTCTTTCGCTACTTCATCTCCCTCTTTCATTACTTCATCACCCTCTTTCGTTACGTCTTCACCCTCTTTGGTTGCATCATCATCCTCTTTGGTTACTTCATCATCCTCTTTCGTTACGTCATCACCCTCTTTCGATACTTCATCACCCTCTTTCGTTACTGTCACAGTGTCTGGGTTGTGTTCCCTGGGTCACCACTAGATGTCCTCCTTCCCCACGGTGTATGTAACAATTGAACTACATTCCCCACGATCCTTGTCTCTTCATTGCACTCAGCTGTCCCTTGTCACTCATTATTACACTCAGCCTATTCCCCATGAGTATTGTCATTTACCTGTGTATTTATACCCTGTCTGTTTTAGTATGTGTGACGGAGTCCTTGTTATATGTCACTGACACTTCGCAAGTCTGTTCCTCGTCTGTTCTTGTTCTGTTCCTTGTTTGTTTATTTTGTATCTTTGGACTGCTAATATGGATTTTAACCCCTGCATGGATGACGACGAATTGGATTGCCCTACTAATAAAATTGCTGCTTTTGGATCCACCTGTTTCTCTCCCTTTCCTGTATGTGTGGATCGTGACAGTTACTTCATCACCCTCTTTCGTTACGTCTTCACCCTCTTTGGTTACTTCATCATCCTCTTTCGTTACGTCATCACCCTCTTTCGCTACTTCATCACCCTCTTTCGTTACTTCATCACCCTCTTTCGTTACGTCTTCACCCTCTTTCGTTACTTCATCATCCTCTTTCGTTACTTCATCACCCTCTTTCGCTACTTCATCACCCTCTTTCGTTACTTCATCACCCTCTTTGGTTACTTCATCACCCTCTTTCGTTACATCATCACCCTCTTTCGTTACTTCATCACCCTCTTTCATTACTTCATCACCCTCTTTCGTTACGTCACCACCCTCTTTCATTACGTCATCACCCTCTTTCGTTACGTCATCACCCTCTTTCGTTACTTCATCACCCTCTTCCGTTACTTCATCACCCTCTTTCGTTACTTCATCACCCTCTTTCGTTACTTCATCACCCTCTTTCGTTACGTCACCACCCTCTTTCATTACGTCATCACCCTCTTTCGTTACGTCATCACCCTCTTTCGTTACTTCATCACCCTCTTCCGTTACTTCAGCTGCCCCTCTGGTAGCATAAACTCAACTCAGGTGCAGCACAAGACAAGAACTGAAAGTTCAGATATAAGGAGGTTATAACACCTGGAGGGTTAGGGTTAGGGTTTAAACCTAGTTATTACTCTGTTAGCTTCTCCATTGGTCTGATGGCCATCGCTGGACGGATGATTTGGGATTAGAAGCGATGGACAGCTGGGTGCCTTTAGAGCCCATCGTTCCGCCTTCTCCATCTTCTCCATCTCCATGTTATTATCTGAAATTGCAGAACAGCCAAATCATATAGAAAGTCATTATGAGAACATCACAGGCAGCACATAAAGAGTCCATTTACATCAATTACTGTGAGCAGAAGTCAATGACGCGTCCCTGGCGTAAAACACACGCACAGTTCTGTTTGATGGGATTGAAAGTGCACATGGACAGCAGCCAAAACACAACACACAGCTGGGAGAGGACGATCACGCAGGTCAAAGGTCAGCTTTTTCTCCACACCGTCAGCTGTAGTGAGCGAATGGACTGTCATACGAGAGAGAGAGACAGACATCTCACTTTTATTCTCTCTTTTTTTAATCAATAATTTACTTACAACTTAATCAAATATAATAATATACAAATAAACATAAATATACACATAACATATATACACTCATTCAAAAAAATGAAAATAAAACATTACATCACGTATACAAGAATTACCTCATAGTACATTCATTTATAAAATTCCATTTTCCAGTTAACATAAAACATCATTCAAACTATTAAAAGTAAGTTCAAAAGTACCAAGATCTCCAACCATTGTATAAATATGTGAAATCAACAGTAAGCCAGGCTGTATCTGTCGCTGTTGTGTAGTAGGAAGTCTACATTAGAATTAAGAGTGATCTGTTATCAGATGTAACTGTCTAAGTTGTGTATTTCAGAAATCACAAATCACGCAGTTAGCTAACAATGTATTCATCTAAACACTGTATTAATTTAAGGCAGAAACAGTGAGGTCATTGAAGTAATGAATACATGTTTGCTAACAACTGTTTAGGATATATAAAGAAATGTAGCAAGTGGTGTGCTTTGTATTTATGTTTCAAGTGGTTTCCCCAAATTCAACTGAAAATGCAACTTTTAATGACTTCCACAGTCTCAAGAATTATTAATAATCATACACTGTTTGACTGAGCCTGGTTTCTCCCAAGGTTTTTTCTCCATTCTGTCACTGATGGAGTTTTGGCTCCTTCACTGTCGCCTTTGGCTTTTGTCTTGCTTAGTTGGGAACATGTAATATTCAACAATATTATTGATCTCCTGAATTGACACCAATATAGGAGAACTGAACTGAGCTGGACGATGACATCACGGTTTTCTCCAGAGCGGCTATATATATAAATGAACTAAATTAATAACTTTCTTACAACAAAATTAACCATCACTGAACTTACTTAAGCTGGACTGTGACACTATTTTCCTCTAGAAACAAAATTTGTTGCATTCTTTTCCTGTTATCTCTGTAAAGCTGCTTTGAAAGGAAGCAAAATCCTAACACTACTGTAGTCAAACAAACACACACGCACACACACACACACACACACGCACGCACGCACGCACACACACACACACACACACACACACACACACACACACACACACACACACACACAGACAAAAAATGCGTGTACAATAATTGTTTGTGATTTTCTTTTTCAACCAAGCCTCTAACACAAACACCTGTGATAAACTGTGTGTGTGTGTGTGTGTGTGTGTGTGTGTGTGTGTGTGTGTGTGATGGCATGAAGGACAGACAGACAGACAGACAGACAGACAGACAGTTTCATCTTAGTCCGTCTGCCTCTCCATCCATCCATCGCTCTGTGTTTTTGTCTGTCGTTTGTGATGTGTCGTTTTGTCCCACAACACGACAGCCAGATAGGAAACGTATCAGTGATCCAGCAGACAGATGCTGTGTGTGTGTGTGTGTGTGTGTGTTTGTGTGTGTGTTGAAGATGCTGTCAGCCACTACACAGACTGCCTGCCCTCTCAGGTGAGAAGTGTGTGTGTGTGTCTGTGTCTGTGTCTCATCCTGTTTTTCTACATAGTAAAGCTCTCTCTCTGCTCTCCTGCACTGCAACGCCTGTTAAACACACACGGTTCTACTCATCCGACATATTTTAACCAAAAATGTGAAAGTTGGAATTAAATAAAGTTGCCTGAGTCTGAACGGCCGGCGCTCCTGTGTAAGAGAGTAAATTGTCGAGCACTTATCTTCACGAGAACGAGAGCGATATCAGCGAGAGCCGAGGGGCTTTTCAACGAAAGCGCCGTCACACAGTTTTTCCCCGACACTGAATAAAAAATTGGGTTTGAAATTTCACATTTGCAAACCAAAGAAGAAAAAGGCCATTAGAAAGGCAACAAAATCCTGCCTTCTGATATAGTGCGTATGAAATATGAAATACTCCCAGCGCAGACTCCCAGAACGGCCTGTGAGAGCTTTAATAATTTCCAGATCTTCACAGAATGTTCTGTGCTGCAGTTAGAGAGCTCGTACGGCTGGAGGACTCGTGGAAATGTCATCATGCTGAATATTTCAACAAGAGGAAAGATCTTAAAATAATAGGACATTTTCTCTGGAGTTAGACAGTATCGACTCAAGACGAATTCCTCAAACCGGATCTCGTGTGACCTGGATATAGAAACACAGAAAAGTGTGTGAGTGTGTGTGTAAGTGTGTGTATGTAAAAAAAAAAAAAAAGAGCCACTTAATGCCAATTTTCCTGCTCTACCCAGCTCTACCCAGCATAAACCAGCATAATCCAGCTTGGACCAACATGGGATCTTTAAGCAGGTTTAGCTGCAGTCTGAATGGAGAAGACGCTTGTCTTTGAAATACACTAAAGGACAGACACACTTTTAGACAACAAAATCAAATGTGCTTTCTGCAAATAACAGGGGCATTATTTTACCACACCATTAGTGAATGTGTGTCTGTAGCAGATCTTAATAAACCCATTTGGGGGATTCATGTCAAATCCCTAATTTCCTCAAGGTTAGACCCCATCAGATCTCAGATCAGCAGCACTGACAGCAGGGACCGTCATATGTGTGCGACTGACAGCAGGAACCGCCATACGTGTGCGACTGACAGCAGGGACCGCCATACGTGTGCGACTGACAGCAGGGACCGTCATATGTGTAACTGACCTGAACAGGAACCGCCATATGTGTGACTGACAGCAGGAACCACCATACGTGTGCGACTGACAGCAGGAACCGCCATACGTGTGTGACTGACAGCAGGGACCGTCATACATGTAACTGACCTGAACAGGAACCGCCATACGTGTGACTGACAAGCAGGAACCGTCATACGTGTAACTGACCTGAACAGGAACCGTCATACGAGTGCGACTGACCTGAACAGGAACCGCCATATGTGTGACTGACAGCAGGAACCGTCATTCGTGTGCGACTGACAGCAGGAACCGCCATACGTGTGCGACTGATGGCAGGAACCGTCATACGTGTGCGACTGACCTGAGCAGGAACCGTCATACGTGTGCAACTGACCTGAGCAGGAACCGTCATACATGTGCGACTGACAGCAGGAACCGTAATACGTGTGCGACTGACAGCAGGAACCGTAATACGTGTGCGACTGACAGCAGGAACCGTAATACGTGTGCGACTGACCTGAACAGGAACCGCCATATGTGTGACTGACAGCAGGAACCGTCATACGTGTGCAACTGACAGCAGGAACCGTCATACGTGTGCGACTGACAGCAGGGACCGTCATACGTGTGCGACAGACAGCAGGAACCGTCATACGTGTGCGACTGACAGCAGGAACTGTCAAACGTGTGCGACTGACAGCAGGGACCGTCATACGTGTGCGACTGACAGCAGGAACCGCCATACATGTGCAACTGACCTGAACAGGAACTGCCACACGTGTGACTGACAGCAGGAACCATCATACGTGTGCGACTGACCTGAGCAGGAACCGTCATACGTGTGCGACTGACAGCAGGAACAGTCATACGTGTGCAACTGACAGCAGGAACTGTCATACGTGTGCGACTGACCTGCGCGGGAACCGTCATACGTGTGCGACTGACCTGAGCAGGAACCGTCATACGTGTGCGACTGACCTGCGCGGGAACCGTCATACGTGTGCGACTGACCTGCGCGGGAACCGTCATACGTGTGCGACTGACCTGCGCGGGAACCGTCATACGTGTGCGACTGACCTGCGCGGGAACCGTCATACGTGTGCGACTGACCTGAGCGGGAACCGTCATACGTGTGCGACTAACCTGAGCAGGAACCGTCATACGTGTGCGACTGACCTGAACAGGAACCATCATGCGTGTGCGACTGACAGCAGGAACTGTCATACGTGTGCGACTGACCTGTGCGGGAACCGTCATACGTGTGCGACTGAGAGGAGGAACCGTCATACGTGTGTGACTGACAGCAGGAACTGTCATACGTGTGCAACTGACCTGCGCAGGAACCGCCACACGTGTGACTGACAGCAGGAACCATAATACGTGTGCGACTCACAGCAGGAACCGTCATACATGTGCGACTGACAGCAGGAACCGTCATACGTGTGCGACTGACCTGCGCGGGAGCCGTCATACGTGTGCGACTGACCTGAGCAGGAACCGTCATACGTGTGCGACTGACCTGAACAGGAACCGTCATACGTGTGCAACTGACAGCAGGAACTGTCATACGTGTGCGACTGACCTGCGCGGGAACCGTCATACGTGTGCGACTGACCTGAGCAGGAACCGTCATACGTGTGCGACTGACCTGAACAGGAACCGTCATACGTGTACAACTGACAGCAGGAACTGTCATACGTGTGCGACTGACCTGTGCGGGAACCGTAATACGTGTGCGACTGACAGCAGGAATCGTCATACGTGTGCGACTGACAGCAGGGACCGTCATACGTGTGACTGACAGCAGGAACCGTCATACGTGTGCGACTGACAGCAGGAACTGTCATACGTGTGCGACTGACCTGCGCAGGAACCACCACACGTGTGACTGACAGCAGGAACCGTAATACGTGTGCGACTGACAGCAGGAACCGTCATACGTGTGCGACTGACCTGCGCTGGAACTGTCATTCATGTGTATTTGTAAATTACTCACACGCTGATCGATTGCTCCTGTCTGCCTTGCTGCTGGTTTGTGTCTGAATGCTCCGCATAGCTTTGAATCTCTATTTACTATCATTCCTTGTTGTTTATATTGCTAAATATAACTTACTCATCAACATATATTAGATATTGTCTAATATTGCCTATCACATAAATCTGACATCACTAGCTTTTATCTAAATTGTTGCCGCTAGAACAACATGCTAGTATCTCGCTAGCTTGTTAACCTGCCATCTGTGCATGCCGTCTCGTGCACGCTCGCGCCTTTTATGAGTCCATCAAACAACAGTGGTGAGTAGGATCAGTCAACAAACACGGTGAGTAATGTCTTCTCCTGTTATTGTCACTTGCGTTTTGTGTCATATGTATAGTATAGCCTTCTCTGTCAGCGGTGAGGACTACATGTGATAAATGTGATAAACGTTGCCCTGCATGCATAATAAACAAACTACAGCTGGTCCAAAACGCAGCAGCTAGAGTTTTTACTAGAACCAGGAAGTATGACCATATTAGCCCAGTTCTGTCAACACTGCATTGGCTCCCTTTTAAACATGGTATACATTTTTAAATATTGTACTTGAGCGAGCTCTTAACGCATTAAAGTCCTTCACGTCTATTGCGATCTCAAAATTCCGGCCAGTTGATAATACCTAGAATATCAAAATCGACTGCTGGTGGTAGATCCTTCTTCTATTTAGCACCAAAACTCTGGAACAGTCTTCCTACCATTGTCCGGGAAGCAGACACACTCTGTCAGTTTAAATCTAGCCTAAAATCACATCTCTTTAACCTAGCATACATATAGAAAATTATACATTCCTATTATTCAAATCAGTTAAATGATTATTAGGCTGCATAAATTAGGTCAGCCGGAACCGGGACCACTTCCTATAATACCCGATGTACTCGTTCGATCATAGGAAGAATGGCATCTACGCTAATGTTAGTCTTTCTGCTTAATCCGAGGTTTACTGTAATCAGCCGTATCCAGGCAGTATCCAGACCAGATGGAGGACCTGCGCCTAGACACGACCAAAACGCATGATGTAGTCAGCTGGATCTGGGCAGTATCCAGACCAGATGGAGGACCTGCGCCTAGACACGACCACAACGCATGATGTAGTTAGCCGGATCTGGGCAGTATCCAGACCAGATGGAGGACCTGCGCCTAGACATGACCACAACGCATGATGTAGTCAGCTGGATCTGGGCAGTATCCAGACCAGATGGAGGACCTGCGCCTAGACACGACCACAACGCATGATGTAGTCAGCTGGATCTGGGCAGTATCCAGACCAGATGGAGGACCTGCGCCTAGACACGACCACAACGCATGATGTAGTCAGCCGGATCTGGGCAGTATCCAGACCAGATGGAGGACCTGCGCCTAGACACGACCACAACGCATGATGTAGTCAGCTGGATCTGGGCAGTATCCGGACCAGATGGAGGACCTGCGCCTATACACGACCACAACGCATGATGTAGTCAGCTGGATCTGGGCAGTATCCAGACCAGATGGAGGACCTGCGCCTAGACACGACCACAACGCATGATGTAGTCAGCTGGATCTGGGCAGTATCCAGACCAGATGGAGGACCTGCGCCTAGACACGACCACAACGCATGATGTAGTCAGCTGGATCTGGGCAGTATCCAGACCAGATGGAGGACCTGTGCCTAGACATGACCACAACGCATCCCTGAAGTGTCATCAGACATTGTGTCAACTAGACTCTCATCGAAGGCTTCATCGACACGACAGCCATCAGCACCGATCCTCAACAAACCCGTTTCCATCCCGGTGTGATGACTCTGATCTTAAACCAGATGGAACTGGATAATATTCTGATTGTTCCAAACCAATCTGACTTCTGACCTGTAATGCTGCCTGAATCATAATCATACACTGTTCGATCATTGGCCAGAGGAGAACTGGCCCCCGACTAAGCCTGGTTTCTCCCAAGGTTTTTTCTCCATTCTGCCCTGATGGAGTTTTGGCTCCTTGCCACTGTCGCCATTTTCCACCTTTGTTGCCATTGGCTTTTGGCTTGCTTAGTTGGGGACATTAAATTTAACATTTAATTTAATATTCAACAATAATACTGATCTGCCTGCATTGACACTATTATACAAGAACTGAACTGAGCTGGACGATGACATCATGGTTCATTCCAGAGTGGCGATATATTTATAAATTACTAAATTAAAAACTTTTTTAAAACAAAAATGAAACATCACTGAACTTAATTAAGCTGAAGTGTTACGCTATTTTCTTCTGGAAACAAACTTAAGAAATAAGCCGATCAGATTTCGCTCTCCTTCTGACGTATGAAGAGGATCTTATTATAATATTACCGGCCCTTAACCCTCTGGGGTCTGAGGGGTTTTCTGGCCCTGGAGGTGTTCTGACATGCTCTGACATTTGTGCTTATTTCTGTTACTTGTGACATTTTCATGGCTAAAGTCTGATTACACTGTATTCCGCACAAACTCTGCTACAATAATATATCAGCAGCATGTATGTAAAAGTTTGTAGTTTTGAGATAATGACATTTATGCGTGGTTTGTGAAAATACAAAAAACAATTGTCACTGAAATAAGGCCATGAAACCCATACGGATTATTTCTTCACAAGACTTTTGAAAATTGTATCACGTAGCCTAGACTATTTGCTCCAAAACTATGTGAAAATCATCCTGACTGCTCATTCAGAGAAGACAATATATTGATTTAAAATTTCTAAGACGTGTTTTGTGTCAGAAAGCTTTATGCGAAGGGGCGTGATCATCTCATTAATATGTAAGCTTTTCACACCTGAGAAAGACAAAGACACTCCCCTAACGGCCCTATTAGGAGTGATCAGGCCCTATCATTCTGAGCAACCTTGCACAAAGAATGAGGAGATTTAAAAAAGAATGGCTTTTTGATTGTTTGGATTTATTTACAACACAACATAATCAAAATATACACAACAAATGACAAAAAAGCACACTATTGAAAACAATCATCCAAAGACAGAGACCTTTGTGCCATTCCTAAAAATATTGTACATACCTTTCATTTCCAAGGTGTTTGATTTTCACTTTACCATGTTCATATACAGAGACTCATGTGAATGTTGAAGTCAGCAGGACTCAGTGGCATCTGGTCCCTGAAAGAAAAAAAAAGTGAACATACTGATGAAACTGAAACTGAGAAACTATAGGGAATATAGTTCTAAAATTTATTGGGAATAAATTTTAGATTTTTCTGGTTAAAATTTTAAAATTCACAGAATACACACACACACAAATGTTTCCAACAATATATAATATAATGAACACCAGGTTGTGCCTTGTAAGCATAGGCTATGCACAGTGCTGCATAAAATAATAATAACAATAACCTATAGCAGCATATAAATCTTCCAAAAGATTTCACTAACAACTACGCTAGAGAAAAATATATTGATTATCATATGTTACTTCAAATGTTTCCATTCGTTATGATGATATGAAATGAGATAATAGTAAAAACATGAAGCCTTTGTTTGCTTGGTTTTGTTTTTCAAACGCGATCGAACATATCCACAAACACAGTAACAGTAAACACGGGTCCAAATATTATAATATTCACCATATATCTAGCAACAGTTCAACTGCAATGTGAAGTTTATGCAACAGTAACATGAACTAATAATTAAGAATTTCTTACCTTACATCTTTCTTGTCTTCAAATCGCGTTCTTCTGAGGTAAATCCAGCTTTCCTGTAGCTCAGTGGTAAGAGCATTGCGTTAACAACGCAAGGTTGTGGGTTCGATCCCAGGGGATTGCACATACCTATGTATAAATGTATAGGATAACGCAATGTAAGTCGCTTTGGATAAAAAGCGTCTGCCAAATGCATAAATGTAAATGTAAAATGTAAATCCAAGGTAAACAGCACAGCACAGGACAAACACAGTCTTCCAAACTCGATGAAAAGCAGAGAGGAGTAAGTTACCGAAGTCTCTGATTCTTTGTTTTGAGGTAATGAGGGCGTTTACAGGTCTGCGTTCTGCCGTGTGGATCATTTGCATGTCAATCGCTCGTGCGCGCGTGGGTGTGGTCACATTATAGTTAATTAGGACGCGTTTGAGAAACTGTACATGCCGCTGCTTTCTTACGGATTACTTAAACAGAGAATATTTGTTTTTTATATATTTCACATACTTTAAAAATAGAGACTCCAAGCGTTGTATAGACATGTGTTTCAAGTCTGTGTGGCAAACATTCGCTGAGTTACAGGTCATTTTCTGTCGTGTTTCAGAATGAGTTTCTCATTGAGAGAGACGGCAGAACGCGCATCATGTTTATTTTCTTTATTTTACGAAAAACACAACATTTTGTTTTTATTATGAGTGTACACAAATAAAAGAAGACATTTAACAGTTTTTAAATATGTATAACACTTGCATTTATGACAAAAATCGACGGAGTTATTTGAGTCAATAAAAACAAAAGTGAGCTGGTATCGTCGGCGATACCGCCGACCCCAGGGGGTTAACCTGCACGTTTACACACACCAGCCGACATTTGGTTTCACGAGCGACAACAGAGACCAGTTCTAACGCAATGATAAAGATCCAGCAAAGCCTGAAACTGTTCTGTGGTTGAGCACAGACGAGCACTGAACACTATTGACCAGAACATGTCACTGCTGTCTTATAAACACCTCAGGAACTGTGGACACTTGTGGAGAAGTTAAACATGATGATGAGAGGATCAGTGTAACTCCACAACAACTACAGGAATGTCTCCACAAACATTCAGAAACGTCTAAATGTGAAACTCTTCCTGAGTCTCTCCGTAAGGCTGCACTCGCTACTGGTTATTCTGGGATTCTGGATGAGTGAGATTGGCCTGTTTTGTTATTACCGGAGTTTCTGAAGCTTGTGTAAAGGATCGATCGACCCTCTTCTAAACAGGTATTTTGAGCTGAAATTTCACAGACACATTCTGGGGACACCATAGATTTATATTACATCTTGTGAAAAGGGGCATAATATGTCAGCCATGCTGTTCACCGGCAAACGGGAGCGTGTCTGTGTTCCCATCTAAACTCCTGTGTAACCCTGACGTTGACCCTAACCCTGGGGACATACAGTACAGCCTCTGTCTTGTGTTCATTATAAATCTGGGGAACGCAGGACCCTGAGAACATTGGAGAGACTAGCATTCCCCACCAGCATCCATATGACACCTTATTAAAGATGACTTCAGTCCAGTACAGTGAAGAGGCTCTCTGCTCCATTAGCATATACAGACACTCGCTAGCAGGGTAATGATGATGCTAAGATGGATTCTGTAAGCGTGTTCTGTTAGCACACGCATTAGCCAGCGTATCTCACTCTCTCCGCAGCCACGGTCGTAATCATCTCATGAAATAATGACCATCAGGAGTTGCTCCTCAACAGGCTAAACTACTTCTGCATAATAATCCAGCAATCGCTAACAGGAACTGACATCGACTTACTAACAAGGAATATGCCAAGCCGTGAGGTATCCATCCATCCATCCATCCATCCATCCATCCATCCATCTACCTGTCTATCTATCTATCTTTTTTTTCTTTTTTTCCCCATTTATTTGGATGGGACAATGCATATTGATGAACGTACAATATAAATTGACGTAAATACGCCGGATTTAGCACAATGCTAATTTCCATCCGTAGTCCCAGACATGGAAAACAAACAAAAAAACAAACATAAACAGACGTATAGAGCTAAAAAGAGTTAAAAGTGACTATGCTTAAATAACGTGCTTGTTATAATAATTGTTTAAAGTGTGTCTTTTAAAGTGCCTGTGCATAGACATCCTAAAGTGCTTGTTATAAATGTACCTATTTTAAAGTGCATATTTTATATATCTATCTCTGTTCAAACTTCAAGGCTTTTGAAATGTTTTCAAATTCCTAAACAAGGCTTTTCGTTAAACCAACATTCTAAGTGTATCTTGTTCTTTCTAAAAACAATTTCAATTGACTTGAGTTCTACTTTCTTACATTAACCCTCTGAGGTCGGCAATCACGCCGGCGTGATTTGCTCGGTTTTTTTCTTATCAGTTCAATCGAGAGTCCAAATACTCTGTTGACTTTGATTTTACAAACCAGTTTCATACATCAATCGATCCTGTTAAGTGTGTATTATTTTTGTGTATACTCATAATAAAAACAAAGTGTTGTGCTTTTTGCCAAATAAAGAAAAATAAAGATGATGTGAGTTCTGCCTCCTCTCTGTCTGTGAAGTCAATTCTGAAACGCGTCCGAAAATGAACAATAACTCAGCGAATACTCAGTCAAACAGGCATACAGACACACAGGCATGAAGCTTGAATTCTCTTCTTTTAAATGAAGTAATTTTTATAAAAAACAAATATTCTCAGTTTATGTAATCTGTATGAAAAGAGAGAGATGTCAGTCGTTCTCTTCTCAGCTAATTATTTTTAATGTGACCCTGCCCACGGAGAGCGCGCGCTATTCAAACGCAAATGACGCGATCCCATACAAACTGTGAACGCCCACATATCAGCTCGAGAAAACACATCAAGTTTATTCAGATCATTGTACTTGTTTACACCGTCTCGCAGCGCTGTGAGGAATAATAATAATGGAAAATGTACCTCAGAAGTGCTGGTATTTCGAGGAGCAACGGATCCTGAGAATACTGTAGTACGTTTTTTTCATTCTCAAGTGAATCGCGTTTCTGTGTGTGAATGAATGAACGGCAGAGATGCGCTGTTTACCACAACTCGCAAAAAGATGGTTTAAATTTGAATCGCGTTTCTGTGTGTGAATGAATGATCTGCTTTTAGCAAACTATTTTGCTATACTGAGTAAAAATCGACTGAAATATGTTGAAATAAAATGTATTTGTATAAGCAACGTATTAAACTCCAAATGAACATTTATATTTCTTATATAAACGAAAGACCTATGTTACAGACATATGAAAGACAACATTTTGTTCACTAGTTTTGGATAGATTATACATTTTTACTGTAAAATATCTGCCACCTCAAATAAGCTTTTGTTTGCCAATTTTTGCTCATATGTTAAATATAGTATGTTTTGTCAAAAATAATCAAATAATCAATCAAATCCTTAACTTTGAAATATGTATGATAAAATGTATACTTTAGTTTTTACAAAGAAAGATTACACTTGAATTGTTGTTGTAATTGTAACCTTTTTAATACAAAATATATATTTACAAGGTAGATGTAAACAAACTATTAAAAGGTAAATATAAGCCTTTTCTTTAAATAATTTTTATTGTGTTTTATTAGTGACAAATTTGGGGAGAGGATACATATTCCAAAACTGAAAATATGAGAATTAACTGCACAATTACTAGACATGTTTTCCTTGGATATTATACAATTTGCAAGCACAATTTGTGAAAAAATAATGAGATGCTTGCAACTGTGAACCAATTTGGTAGAATATATATATATATATATATATATATATATATATTAGTGCTGGGCAACGATTACAATTTTTAATCGCGATTAATCACATGATTTTCTTGCGATTAATCGCGATTAATCACATTTTTTACGAGCAAAATTTAATAATGAATTCTAAAGTAGTGTATATAGCAGATCTAAATGTACTGCTATATACACAAAAGTGCAATAACATGTGGTTTGCAAAAACTTTAAACAAATAGCCTAATGTGCTTTTTACCGGCAGTATTCCCTTTACACAGTAGCAATAAAATATTTATTGTAAATCTCAACTTAAACATTAATGTAATCAAATCAAATATTAAACCAAAGCTATTTGCCACTGCCAGGGCATTACCTTTTATCTAGCTTGTTAAACAAGTTACCATCAGAGTCCTGTTTTCTTTTCTTTTTTTTCTTTTTTTCTGAACAGGTATCAACAGGTATCTTTCATCAGGGAGCAGCAGAAACAGTCAGTGTTCAGTAGCAAGTTTCCCTGTTACTGTGCGTTCACACCAAACGCGAATAGTGCGTCAAATTCGCGTCTACCGCGTCTAGTTGGACGTTTGAACATTTTGAATCCATTCGCGCGTCCAGAGCGAAATTGACCCGCGTAAAAAGCAAAGGTTTGACGCGAACTGGACGCGCGAATGAGGCGAATTCGCGTCCGCCGCGCTAAACGCCTCATTCGCGCCGCAGGACCTTGCATTGACTTTAACATTGAAATCACTTGCGCTAGACACTCTATTCGCGTTTGGTAGAGTGAGGAGAAGTGGTCGAGCACAAGGTGCAGCGACAAGCGAGTGCGTTACCGTGAAACTGTCGCGGCTGTGCGCACACGCCCGCCCGCTGCCGAAGTTGAATTGTCTTGATCTTTTTGTAAACGACGTGCAGCACAAATCATTGGAAGAGAGACTGATCCTTGCTGTTTGTGAGTTTCCTGAATCTAAATAGTTATCAGGACATCAACAGGAGGGAATTCACATGGCAGAGCATCCCCGCTAAACACCGGTGAGCGGACTTTCAAAATAATAATAAACTGCGTTAACGTGCGATAAAAAAATTGTCGGCGTTAATTAATAAATGCGTTAACGCACTGAGTTAACTTGCCCATATATATATACACACATATTGCTCTTGCATTCTTTCTTGTGGCTCAGTGACACACCTAATGCATAAACATTATTCTCTCAAAAATACAAACATGTACATTCATGTTGCTCACATATTATGGTAGCCCTGTTTGTGTGTATATATACACATATATACAACCCCTTTGCCATTAATATGTTTATAAGCAACTGAAAAAAGCACAAATGTCAGGGCATGTCAGAACATCTCAAGGACCCCAAAAACCCCTCAGACCCCAGAGGGTTAAAGTCTGTCTCCTGTTTAAAAGGCAGTTCGGAATAGAGCTCAATGCTGCTATTGCACAGATGAATGTTGACTTCCAGCCTGTTGTAGATGTACAGGTCCTTCTCAATAAATTAGCATATTGTGATAAAGTTCATTATTTTCCATAATGTAATGATAAAAATTAAACTTTCATATATTTTAGATTCATTGCACACCAACTGAAATATTTCAGGTCTTTTATTGTTTTAATACTGATGATTTTGGCATACAGCTCATGAAAACCCAAAATTCCTGTCTCAAAAAATTAGCATATCATGAAAAGGTTCACTAAACGAGCTATTAACCTAATCATCTGAAACAACTAATTACCTCTAAACACCTGCAAAAGATTCCTGAGGCTTTTGAAAACTCCCAGCCTGGTTCATATCTCAAAACCGCAATCATGGGTAAGACTGCTGACCAGAATGCCATCATTGACACCCTCAAGCAAGAGGGTAAGACACAGAAAGAAATTTCTGAACGAATAGGCTGTTCCCAGAGTGCTGTATCAAGGCACCTCAGTGGGAAGTCTGTGGGAAGGAAAAAGTGTGGCAAAAAACGCTGCACAACGAGAAGAGGTGACCTGACCCTGAGGAAGATTGTGGAGAAGGACCGATTCCAGACCTTGGGGGACCTGCGGAAGCAGTGGACTGAGTCTGGAGTAGAAACATCCAGAGCCACCGTGCACAGGCGTGTGCAGGAAATGGGCTACAGGTGCCGCATTCCCCAGGTCAAGCCACTTTTGAACCAGAAACAGCGGCAGAAGCGCCTGACCTGGGCTACAGAGAAGCAGCACTGGACTGTTGCTCAGTGGTTGCTCAAATTTTGCATGTCATTCGGAAATCAAGGTGCCAGAGTCTGGAGGAAGACTGGGGAGAAGGAAATGCCAAAATGCCTGAAGTCCAGTGTCAAGTACCCACAGTCAGTGATGGTCTGGGGTGCCATGTCAGCTGCTGGTGTTGGTCCACTGTGTTTTATCAAGGGCAGGGTCAATGCAGCTAGCTATCAGGAGATTTTGGAGCACTCCATGCTTCCATCTGCTGAAAAGCTTTATGGAGATGAAGATTTCATTCTTCAGCATGACCTGGCACCTGCTCACAGTGCCAAAACCACTGGTAAATGGTTTACTGACCATGGTATTACTGTGCTCAATTGGCCTGCCAACTCTTCTGACCTGAACCCCATAGAGGATCTGTGGGATATTGTGAAGAGAAAGTTGAGAGACGCAAGACCCAAAACTCTGGATGAGCTTAAGGCCGCTATCGAAGCATCCTGGGCCTCCATAACACCTCAGCAGTGCCACAGCCTGATTACGGCCATGCCACGCCGCATTGAAGCAGTCATTTCTGCAAAAAGGATTCCCGACCAAGTATTGAGTGCATAACTGAACATAATTATTTGAAGGTTGACTTTTTTTGTATTAAAAACACTTTTCTTTTATTGGTCGGATGAAATATGCTAATTTATTGAGACAGGAATTTTGGGTTTTCATGAGCTGTATGCCAAAATCATCAGTATTAAAACAATAAAAGACCTGAAATATTTCAGTTGGTGTGCAATGAATCTAAAATATATTAAAGTTTAATTTTTATCATTACATTAGGGAAAATAATGAACTTTATCACAATATGCTAATTTATTGAGAAGGACCTGTATATCTCTCGTTCAGTGTCTCCTTCCTAGAAAACTTCCAGGAGGCCTTTCTCAGTTCATCACATTAATCTGATGCAGGTCACTTGAGCCACAATTGGCTACATTTGATTTATAATTATTATTTTGTTCATTTTAGAAAACATAGAAAAACCAGTATGTTACAATCTATTTATGTACTCACCAGTTTAAGCTTTTCACATGACCTGGACCCTTCAGATCCGTGGCACACTCTTCTGAGCGTGTGTCCCATCATATGCTGATGATTCTGACAGACTCATATCGCGAGCAGCGTGAGCTCCTAGAACGAGGCCATCTGTTCTGATCACGAGGACCCTGAAGGAGGAGCTGACGGACTGAAGCACTAATGGAGTTACAGAGAGCGTAATCCAGTCAGGCATCCACAGGGTCATCCTCACCCTCTCTCAGGACCCCTGTTTACCTCAGTCAGATATGCCACCTGTCAGCAGAGGGAGAGACCAGCAGAATAAAGCAGCGATACAAACACTGTTACGAGAGTGTATTCAGTCAGTTCTGCAAGGCAAGCGTTGTGATATTATGAGTCACACTGAAGGTTACTGAATCCTGTTTGTACAGTGTATGATTATGCTGTCTGAATAGCTGTTATTGAAAGACATCTGAATATCCTCGTTAGCTGTCCTGGTTTGTCAACAGTTCATTATGCATCTGTGTATTCATCTTTTAAGGTTTTAGAAGGCTTGAAAAACACTTAAAACATGTTATGACACACACACACACACACACACACACACACACACACCTGTGTGAACTCTTCATTGCAAATAATTTCTCTTTCAAGTCTGGAAATTAAATTCATTGCTTGAAAAGTCTCTGATGAACAAATCATTGATGAATGAGTGTGAAAAAGCCTATAGACAAAGCAATCGAAATGAAAAAAATATGGTATATTTTCTCTGAATACTTGTCATTTTGACTTATACTTTCTGCTGATAGGAAGACAAGGTTATTCTCTTGGTCATTTCTAAAGCTGATCTTCATTGATAAAAAGTGCTTGTCTACATGAAGACTCCATTCATGTCACTCAAGTGCTTTTAAACTACAAGTACCTCATCTTTTCCAGGTGTGTGTGTGTGTGTGTGTGTGTGTGTGTGTGTGTGTGTGTGTGTGTGTGTGTGTGTGTGTGTGTTGGGCTGCTCGGAGAGAATGAACAGCTGAGACCGAAACCTCATGTTTCTGTTTCTGTCAGTCTTCAAGTGTTCTTACTTTCCTACTCTTTCCCTCTTTCTCTAAGCTTGTGTCTCACACACACACACACACACACACACACACACACACACACACACACATTACTAAACGCACGTTTGTTTCAGCGCTGTCTGAGTTAATGTTAATGTCACTCCTCCAGTTCAGCGGATGTTTGATTGAGACAATGAAGTCAAAACAAGTCCACCTGGAAGCGTCAGTGTCGGTTCCAGCTAATGAAAAGCAGAAATCGATAGCTGGGATTTATGGGGAGGAAATCAAATGTCTCTTTGTTGGTCTGAGGGAGGGAATGTGTGTGTGTGTGTGTGGGGGGGGCTCTAATGGAGGCGTTCAGAGAGGACAGGGACACACTGCTGGAAATGCCTCGCTCGAGTTGTGGTCGTCCCATGAGAAATACACACATCACCATTACTGACTCCTCAGAGAGAGACACACAGAGAGAGAGAGAGAGAGAGAGAGAGAGAGAGAGAGAGAGAGAGATTTTTTTGAGTATGTGTGTGTGTGTGTGTGAGAGAGGTTATGTCAGCAGCCATGTCACCCTGTAGCCCAAGACCGGTTGCCCACTGAAGCTAAGCAGGGCTGAGCCTGGTTAGTACCTGGATGGGAGACCTCCTGAGAAAACCAGGTTGCTGCTGGAAGAGGTGTTAGTGAGGCCAGCAGGGGGTGCTCACCCTGTGGTCTGTGTGGGTCCTGATGCCCCAGTATAGTGATGGGGACACTATACTGTCAAAGAGCACCGTCCTTCGGATGAGACGTTAAACCGAGGTCCTGACTCTCTGTGGTCATTAAAAATCCCAGGATGTCTTTCGAAAGAGTAGGGGTGTAACCCCGGTGTCCTGGCCAAATTTGCCCAGTGGCCTCTGTCCATCATGGCCTCCTAATCATCCCCATATACTGATTGGCTTCATCACTGTCTCCTCTCCACCAGTAAGCTGGTGTGTGGTGGGCGTTCTGGCGCAATATGGCTGCCGTCGCATCATCCAAGTGGATGCTGCACATTGGTGGTGGTTGAGGAGATTCCCCCCTTCTATGTAAAGCGCTTTGAGTGTCGAGAAAAGCGCTATATAAATGTAATGAATTATTATTATTATTATTATGTGAGAGTTTATCGACGTGTGTGTGTGTGGCAGTTTATCGACGTGTGTGTGTGTGGCAGGTGACGTGATCTGATGTCTCTGTCACACAGCACAGATAAATCACTTGTGTGGTAAATTCACCATTTAGAAATGACCAATCAATCGTGGAAGCTGTTTAAATGTTAATGGGTCAGAACAGTGTTCGGGCTGTTGATGTGGTTTCCCTGTTTTCAGCTGAACTGCTGATCAAACCCCTCGCAGAGATTCTATTAGCAAATAAGCCCTTGCCTCGCAGGGCCAGATACACTTGTTCCTCTCATGGAAAATGTCTGTGAGAAAATTTATCAAGGTGGAAATGAATCCAGTTTAACCGTGGCCATCACACTAGATAAGAGAACATAAAACACTCCATGAATCAGATCCAACAAAGATGTCTTTCCTCTTTTTACCACAACATTGCATTAAAGATAAATAAAATATTCAGCAAGTGCAACATCTTTCATATAGAATCACACACTTCTGCTCCGATGGAAATCAAGTAAAATCGGACATGAGAGGTCAGATCTGACGGAGAGAGTCTGAGAGCTGGAAACTGGGAATGTAACTCAGGAAAGACATGTGGGAACATGGGAAAGCCATTAGGACAGTGGGATTGATTCCGACAGGCTCATGCTGGACTTTATCATCACTAGAGACGGGAACAGCAAAGAGGTGTCGCCGTGACAGAGAAGCCTGAGATGCATCACGGGTCAAAGGTCACATCAAAGTCCAGAGATCACACTATACATAATAAAAGACAAAGAACTAAAAAATTCAGCGTGTGAAGAAAAACTTGACTATGTGATATAATAACATAAAATAGGCTATAATAATAGTAAAGAATGGAGCTGATGGTCTCCTGGGGTTCATATGGACCTTCACTTGTTCTGTCAACTCACAGCGTTTGACCTCAATGCTCCTCCATACTCTCTGAAGAGTTTCTTTACTCTCTCCTCTGCTGATCCTAAAGGACAGAGAAAGACTGAAAGAGATCATCACCTCACACTGGACTGAGAGGACAGGAGGACATGCGTGGGAAAGCTGGAACATCTGAACACCACAAGACAAGATAATTTACTGCCGGCGAGGACAGAGACGAGCATTCAGCTGGAATCACAGGATGAAGAGCTACAGGAGCGATCAAAGGTCTCGACTCACCAACCCATTCTTTACTGTTATAATCACATCTGGAGAACAGAAATCATCCAGTCATTGATCAAACAGTGTGTGATGTGATCCCAGCCTCTCGACAGTCTAGATTCTGGACACTCATCAGCCAGCGTCAGCCTCCTGGGATGCTTTAAACTCAAGTGTGATGATGAGTTTCAAGTCAAGTCAGCTTTATTTATACAGCGCTTTTTACAATACAAAGTGTTTCACAGCAGCTTTACAGAGATAACAGGAAAATAATGCAACAAAGTTTGTTTCCAGAAGAAAATAGTGTCACAGTCCAGCTTAAGGAAGTTCAGTGATGGTTCATTTCTGTTGTAAAAAAGTTATTAATTTAGTTCATTGATATATATATATACAGTATATAGCTCTGGAGAAAAGCGTGATGTCATCGTCCAGCTCAGTTCTATAATGGTGTCAATGCAGGAGATCAATAATATTGTTGAATATTAAGTGTCCTTCAGTTTCAAACTTTTTTTAATTACTTAGTTTCCTTCATGAACTCATTTATTTTTCAGTTTTGTAAAGAAGTTAATATATATATATATATTGTCTACAAAACTGATTTCAAACATTTAAGCAGAAGCATTTATATAAACAGGTTTTGTGTATAATGCTTTGGCAATATTGCCAATGAAGTACTTTAGTTTGAGTTGAAACGGATCAGTTGGGGGGGGGGGGGGGGGGGGGGTTATCACTCATTACCCAGCATGCAGTCTGAGGCCTGACGAGAGCCAGACAGACCAGCAAGCCTCCAAACCCCTGGACTCATTCTGTAATGTCAGGCCGTGCCAATCACCTCACCCAAACCTTCACTCTTCTGCTTTCCTCCATATGCTCCATCACTTGAGAGAGGAGGATCAGTCCGGCACGCGTCGCTGCGTTTCGTGGGAAACTCAAAGGCATGTTACAAACCCTCATACTGAACTTTCACAGCGTAAATCAGGGGAAGCTTCATCTGGAGGAAAAACAGCTTTCTCCGTCACACAGTTCATGCAGTCATTCACATTTACGGCACAGGGAAACCAGTAAATGGCTGGATTGGAGCAGAACTTCATAGCAGCGTATAGTTGTGATGTATATATACCACATTCACCATGTAATGACATCTAATGGCACTGGCCATTTTCTGAAAAGTATGAGCTGTCTGGTCTGAAATATTCTTAGATCAGGGAGTCTCGAGGCCTGTGCCTCCATTACTGTCTGCTAGCTTGAGTCATATGCATACATGGGGGTTAGCAAAGCGCTGACATTAGCATGACGTTAATGGGGCTGTCAGTAGGTGTTCTCGTCTCAGAGTGGCCTGTTTCTGTCTGACATAGTAATTGCCTTTGGCTGACACAAATGTCCAGATCGAAGTGCAATCAAAACTGCAGCACATTTTTGGCGATTGGTTGGTGTTTATGAATCGTTTACCAGGGCTGAGAGATTTTAGTGAGGAGTAGGTCATTATTTCACACAGTCATTGATATGCAGAATTCTTTTTTGAAAGTCAAAGATAATGTCAGTGATGGTGCTTTGTTTTGCCTTTCTGTTCCCTTCTATCACTCATACATTTATCTGTGTATTGATTAACCTAAACACACACACGTATTACATATATTAACAATATATATCGTCAAACCGCCAAGCCCTAATATATGGTGAGAATTTAAAGATTGGGACATGCTTGATGCTAAAAAGAGTAATACGAGCACTCAGTGTGGGCAGACGCTGACTGACAGCATGACATCGCAAATCCAGTTCTCTGATCCTAACCTTAACTTATTTGGGCTTTAATAAGAATAAATGTAAGTTTAATTCATACAATGAATATTTTATTTTTATATTTGATTCTTAAATTTTTTTTTACTAATTCTCACTACATGTTAAATAAATCTATTGTACCAGAACATTCTGATAAAGTTATATTTTATTGTCCCTATTGTTTGTAATTTGCTTCTTTTTGTCTCATTTGTAATAACAGAAATGAGATAAAACAACACAAAATAACTATAGCTGTCACAGTTGTGTTTTGTTTAGTTGCCTGTCATCTTCATTGCCATTATCAGTTCATCAGTATCACCTGTGTGAAATATTATTTCACAATATTTTGTGAAATTGGACATTCAGTGAAGTATCTCTATTAGGCTGAACTCTATCTGCACCTTAATTACAAAAAAAAAAAGAACAGAAGTACAATTACATCTTTCCATCACCATCGTTACTTCTCACTTAGTAACAATTACTCAGTAACACAAAATAAATTATTAAAGGAATGACTGATGACATGGTAGTGTACATGTGTGTTTCATCTTATGTACAGGTCCGTCTTGCGAAATAATCCAGGTGGAAAGACTGAGTGAGAGGTTCTAAATCTTGAGGATCATCAGATCCTGTAGATATTGGACGACTATTTACAATAGCCTCTACTTCACACAATACCGTATGCAGGCCTTCTTTAGTTAATTACATTCACAGTTGGACTTTTCTTTACTTCTGGATCATCTTCAGACAGAGAGTGGGTTTTCATGTGTGTTACTGAGGGCCAGTCACATTCTGTTCTCCAAAGGATGTCTGGACCATGAATCCATCTTTTATTTTGCAGGAACCTTTCTGCATTCTGACCTCTTGAGACTTCATCAGCAGGGTTTGTTTTTGTGTCTACAAATTTCCATTGCGACAATTCTGTAGCTTCTCTTATCAAGGAGACTCGGTTTGCAACGAAGGTGTGGATTCTTATGTGTTTGTTGGCTATATATTTCAGTACAGATTCACTGTCTGTCCAAAAAATGGATGTTCCTAAGATCAGCTGCAGCTCAGCTTTGATCACCTTGTCTACCTTCATATCTAGATCTGCTACCTCATTGCTCCAGTCTGGGAATTGTTGTATTTATCAGAGCACAAACTCTGGATTTCCCCACCAGGAAGGTAATATGCACTGCATTTTGTTCATTCACAAGTCTGAGATAACTCACAGTTCCATACCCTTACTCGCTTGCATCAGCAAAGTGGTGAAGATGTGCTTGTGTATGCGTGCTCACATGTTTAGGCTTTACACACCTGCTCACTTTGAAGTTGATCTTTCCATTTCACCCACTTTTCATTTAAGCTCTTTGGTATCTCTTCATCCCAGCCGATATTCATTCTGCAAAGTTCTTGTAACAGCAGCTTATCAGGTAGAGTGAAAGGAGCAAGAAACCAGAGAGGATCATAAATTAAACTTACAGTATTCCTCGTCTGGTATGTGTTTGTGGTTGGATCGTGACATTGAATGTAAAATTATCACTTTCCACACACCAATATACACACAGTGCTCACTCTAATGGAAGTGTGTCTTCGTCCAGGTCTAGGTTTCTTATTCCCCTGGTTCGATCAGGTTCTGGAATGCTGGACAGCACCAATCCACTGTTGCTTACCCTTCTGGAAAGATGAAATCCTCCTCTTTCACAGGCAGCTGTCAAGTCTTCGATAAGTAAGATTGCTTCCTCCTTGGTGGCTACAGACTTCAAATAGTCATCCACCGAGAAATTAGATAAGATAGTGTCAATCCCTTCAGGCATGTAATACTGCTTGTTGTCCTCTCCTGTTTTTCTAAGTGCATAACGTGCACAGCTGGGTGAGGTTACAGCTCCTAAGATATCTACTGTCATGCGATACTCGAAGGGAGTGAGACTCGCATCACCTCATGGCCACCAGAGAAATCTTAAGAAGTCAACATGTTCTTCTGCTACCCTATAGTTGGTGAAACATTGCTTCAATGCCACTCATGATCGGCTCCTGACGAAACCTCATCCACACTCCTGTGAGTCTGTTCGTAAGATCCACTGTCCACCAAGTTGCACATGCTTTTCTTGTTGTTTATTATAAACTTGATTACAAAAAAATAAACTGAGAAAATAAAACTTTTAGAAAAGGTAATGCAAACTTAATGAAATCAAATAACTTTGGCTGGCAAGCAAACAGAAGGTCTGAAGACCCTGTGCTCCCAGCAGGCCACACTCCAACAAGCCACACCCAGGCCTTTAAGCTGCTCCTGTCCTGCAGAGGGCGCACATCTCCAGAAAACAAAGATTAACACAATTATCCTTCAAATAAGGGATACAAATGGCTCCTACAATGCTTAAAGACATTAGACTTA
This sequence comes from Leuciscus idus, assembly GCA_021554675.1. Taxonomy (NCBI): domain Eukaryota; kingdom Metazoa; phylum Chordata; class Actinopteri; order Cypriniformes; family Leuciscidae; genus Leuciscus; species Leuciscus idus. The sequence goes on along the minus strand of CM038622.1, from coordinate 201,807 downwards.
CTATTTAGAAAACAAACAACCAATTAACTATCAAGACTGACTGGCTAATGCTATTTCCCCCTTGCCAGTGCTCTTTTATTCCTTCATGTTAACTGAGGGAAAATCAGATTGATGTTTCGTTTTAACCTTAATCAACAAGTCGAATCGACCATGACATCCTCACCTGATCTTAAACCTCAATAACACAGAGATTCGCTCACCCACTGCTAGATGGAGTTGTAGGGCTGCAGAGTTGGGGTTTGGGGACCTGAACTAGTTGATATGGGAAATCAGCAGCCTAATAAAGAGGTTGACGGGCACAAAGTATTTAGAAAAAATTTAACTTAAATGTATTTAAATATGTTACTTTTATTTTCCAAAGGCTTTTAAACACAAAATACAAAATAGTATTTTGTATTTCAAATACGTATTTTAAAATACTGCCCATCCCTGTATATATGCCAATTTGTTGTCATTGCAAAAAAGTCATTCATTCATTTAAAATTTTAGTGATACACAGCAGTCAGATATGCTGAATTTCTTAGTGTGAAGCAAAAAATGTCAACATTTAAATTTAGAATGACATTTTTAACATTTAAAACAGCTGGCATTTAAATGCCTGTAATATACCTGACAAATCTCTCTTTTCAATAATAAAAAAAGGAGTGGCAGGAATGAGGTAGTGAATGTCTGATTTCGCCTTCCGCACCAGTTACTATAGTATACAGCAATATGTCAGTCCCAATCTCTCTCTCTCTCTCAACATGTAATGAGTCATTAAACCTTGCCACACATACGCTTTTAAAACTCCATCAAACTTCTCATACATATCAGAAATTCAGTCCATTTAAAGCAGACAGACAGATTTGCCATTCAATGAACTGACATTGCCCATTTAAAACACTATAAGCCACTTAAAGCACAGACACTTAGTCCATTTAAAACAGGCAGCTAGCTAATGCAGAAGTTAGCACATTTCCCAGTGAACACTACGATCCATAGCCGGGTCTTTAGCACTCATTACTGCCTGTCGAGCAGTCCTGCAGTTTTGATGAAAGCCGACAGCACACATGGTTGGAGACAGTGACACTGAACTAACATTGATTGGTAGTTGATGACCACAAGATCATGCAGGTGAGTGTCTGTGCAGGACACAAAAGGGTGTTACTCAATCATGGGGCATGATGGGCAGTATTTATATCGTTTTTACCACTTATACACAGCCATGTCCAAGTGATCTGATCTGACGTGTACGCAGACTGGTGCATAGATATATACACACTAGATGTTGCCTTAAAGACATTCGTTCCAATGAACTGCCGTAGACAAGGCGACATCTAGTGTGTATATATCTATGCACCAGTCTGCGTACATGTCAGATCAGATCACTTGGACATGGCTGTGTATAAGTGGTAAAAACGATATAAATACTGTTCGTTTTCTCACACAAACCGCTCGTTTCGTGTCGTAGGCCATCAATGTGTACTTACGATGGGGAATTGTTTAATTTGGACGACGGGGAATTGTTTTAATTTGGACTCTGTGCATGCTCTTTGAGACAGTGACCATAGACCTGCATTATATGACTGACAGACAAGAACGGTTTGACCTAAAAATATCAAAATTGAAACTACTGCGGAAAAAAATACACCTACATCTTGGATGCCCTTGAGGTAAGCTAAAACATACCAAAATTTAATTTCAAAGTGAACTATCCCTTTAATCCATTGGGGGTTTGGTTTAGGGCTGGGCCATAATGATTTTATCAAGTCTGTTGAAACTGGTTGAAAAACATCCATTGCAAATGGCCACTGATTGGTAAACGCCCAATTTGGTTTTGCATGTGCACTTCTTAGTAGTCTAAGACTATGTCAGTCCAAGTCCGCTTTTTGTGCATATCAGATTGAAATCAGATTTAGCAAGTGTGGACGGCAGTTCAGTTACAAGCTACATTAATATGTGGTTTGAAATACTATTCAAATCTCATTTCTAGAAATCCATTTCAGTCTGACTGCTCTGATCGGATTTGCATGGTTTACACGCCAAGTAAAACGTAAAGGTGCCAGACGAGCAGAAAAAGACAATATAACAGAGACTTTTTTAAAAAACCAGCAGAGACGACAGCACTGAATAAAGCCGTTCACACCTCCTCCGGTTCTGTCACCGATGATGCAGTCGTCCAGCGCGCCGGATACACGCGCTCACAGCTGTGTTCCAAACCCCTCCATGCTGTGGTTGTTGTTGGCGTACACCTAACAATGCAACGTCATTACCATATAGTGTAACGACTGAGACAAATCAGACACAATTATTTGTTATATTTAACAAATAATCTTTAAAACTCACTCTGGGATCTATGGTCCCATCCCCCCAACACGGGCAAGAAGGGTCTTGGTTACCATGACTACAATCAGATAAGTTGTTTTTATTGCTGTTAAAAAATGTGGTCACGTGGAAAAAGCAGAGGCTATAGAAAAGACCCACAGCCCTTAAAACAGACTTTCCTGCATTATTTTATGACCAAACTGATCTGTAAATGAACATGCACCCCAGGACACTGAGTGAATGATTTACTGTCTTGTGTAGTGTCTTTTGATACTATTATGTCTTTGATACAATGTATTTTATGATAGAACCAACGGTCAATGTAACCCCACCTGTATCATGTCTCCTATCTAATTAATCCTCATTTAATGACTCACACTTTAGTGTACATCACCTTCTCGTAGAATGCAGTGTGTGTTTGTTATATCTATCTGAGTATAAATTAACACAAACAGCAAGACCTATGTCTAACCACACTTGAGACCTGTTGGGGGATTTATCCCTGTTGGGGGATAAATCCTCCCAACAGAAGTCCATCACAACTCCAACCATCAACTCCGACTTTCTCCCTTCTCCTGTTTGCTCTGCGTGTCCTCTCTGGCCCAGGCCACACTCGGCACTCCAGCCATGGGAACAGAGTCAAACCAACCACGCACGTTTATCACCAATTCTTCAGTCAACGCCGAAGAAATCAGTTGAGACTCATGGGACCATCAAAATCCTTCTTCAGGAACTTCACAAAATGTTTCACTGCGAAGGCCATGCAAGTATAGATTTAATGAGGCGCTCTGAAAATGATAAACTGATAAATCTTTTCATAGTTCCATTTCCTGCTTCCGGTTTCATTCTGTCACTCACCATTTTACCTAGGCATGTATGTACTGTATGTGTGTTTAGTTTAGTTATGTTTGTGATTTAGTTGATACAACTTGTGCACAATACGTATTTGGTTCTGATTCTCTGCTTGCAACAAAGTTTATTTTATGATTTAGATGTTGACTACAGGCTCTTACTCTTACTGACTATAGCACTGTACAGAAAGAAAGACATTTCCCTCCCCCGGAAATGAACATTTCTTAGAATTAATAAACAATTATCACTGAGTGTTCACGGGACGAACAGGTGGATTGATAGTAATGTTAATTTGACTACATTAAGTTAATTCTATTAACTGATCCAAATATTCATAATCAATTATAACAAGTTATGATTGATTATTAATTTAAGCCCACTGGCAACTATAGTTGCCACAGTGTATAGTTGTCATTTTCCTTTTGTAAGTATTTTTCTAGATTTTATCCATGTTTTATGTCTCAATGACATTCAAGCAAACAACCAAATAAAGGATTTCAAGAAAGAAAAAAAAGAAAAAAAAAGGTATTCACTTCCTTTTTGTCACATGAGGCTGTCAACATCCTACCCCTACTTCCAGGAAGCATGGCGAAGGCAAACCCTCCCAAAGAAAGGTCATTTTCATGTTACTAATAAGTATTTTTTGTTGACATATACAGTATATATATATATATATATATATATAAAATCATGAAGGTCTCTAGAATCATCCAAACGAAACAAATCTTACAAGAGATCTATAGTTTTTTGTATACTTAGTCAAAAGTCCAAGCAGCAACTATAGTTGCCGGTGGGCAGATGCCTTGTAAGTACATATATCATGGGAACATGGGTATACTGTGTTAATAGGTTAATAAATCAAGGTTATTGGTCTTGTTTAGTGCATAAACATAACTTAACCCTTTAAATGACATCTCTACTGTTCATAAATTGTCTGTATGCACTGTTATTTTTGTTATTTGCCATTTTACAGTTAACAGTCGGGCTGTTTGGGTCTCAGAGACCCCAGGCAACAAAATGTATTTTTTTTGCAAAATAATATATATTTTAAACAAATGTAATTTTACTCAGTTTATTAATGTTTTTACTCCACATCTGGACATTTTTATTCCACAAAATTTATATAAATAAATGAATATTTTATTAAATAGGTTTTTATAAAAATAAAAATAAATCACCTTATAAAAGACCCACATTTCAAAATTTCATTCATGAGGATAACATGGATAATTTGACATGGTTTAGTGTACGATTTTTGCCCATATTTTGGAAAATGCAGTTTTAAAAGTAAAAAAAAATCACTTTAACCAGTAGATTGCTGCAGAGCTCTAAAAGCACTTAAAGTTTAAAACTAAAAGACATCTTTTCACAAGTTTTTCCAGTTAGATTCATATCTACATATTATGAAATCACAATTATAACAATAAAAGTTACTTTTTGCCAAAGTTTAGCAGTTTTTGTACTGAAAAGAATCAGTTTTTCAATAATGTTACATTATGATTGAATGATACATTGTCTCTCTCTCTCTCTCTCTCTCTCTCTCTCTCTCTCTCTGTGTCTCTCTCTCTGTCTCTCTCTCTCTCTCTCTCTCTCTCTCTCACCCTCTCTCTCTCTCTCTCTCTCTCTCTCTCTCACTCTCTCTCTCTCTCACTCACTCTCTCTCTCTCTCTCTCTCTCTCTCTCTCTCTCTCTCTCTCTCTCTCTCTCTCACCCTCTCTCTCTCTCTCTCACTCTCTCTCTCTCTGTCTCTCTCTCTCTCTCTCTCTCTCTCTCACTTCCGGTGTGGGTGTTGAGTGCATGAGTGGTGTATTGCGAGTGGAGTGTGGTGAGTGAAGTTGTTTTCTGTGTCTAAATATCTTTCTCTTTTCCGCCTATTTGTTCGTGTGTGTTTGTGGTTTAGTTTGTGGTAGTTTTGTGTGTGGTTTGGGCCGCGTGCTACCGGGCTTTACCGGGGAAAGCATGACGACCCCAGCTACACAGGGTTTGTCCACGCTCATGCGGCGTCATGCAGTGAAAGTGGCGTTTGCGGCGAGCATAGAAGATATTTGTTTAGCGATCGGCGAAGTTGTGGGACATGGATCTATTCTATACGCATCGAGGATGAATAACGCTACTGTGATTTTTCTTAGTAACGTTGAAAAGGTGAATGAAGTAGTTGAGAGTGGAATTGTGATTGGTGGCGATTTTGTTCAGGTTCTTCCCCTCTCACTACCATCTAAGAGGGTCACCTTATCTAACATTCCCCCCTTTCTCAGTGACCAGATACTAACAGAAGCATTATCACGTTATGGAAAATTGGTGTCCCCAATAAAAAAAAATCCCGATTAGCACGGGCTCTCCCCTGTTGAAACATATTGTGTCTTTCAGGAGATTTGCATACATGATTATTCAGGATGATGAGGAATTGGATTTTTCACTTAGTTTTAGAGTTGATGATTTTGATTACATCATTTTTGTAACAACTGCGAAAACGAAATGCTTTGGTTGTGGAAAAGCAGGACATCTGATTCGTATCTGCCCAGAAAAGAAAGTCACTGAGAAAGGGGATACGGTTTCCAATCCAAGTACGAGTAGTGGAGAAGCTGGTATAGTTTCACTGAGCTCGGAGTTGCAGGGTGACAATCATAGTGAGACTGAAGTGGTTACTTGTAACGAGATAGCTGGAACAAAATCTGTTGTTGTGACAGGTAGGCCTATAGATTCAGAAAAGAAAGACCAAGTTGATATTGCATCGGATGTAAAACAATCAAAACATCCTGAAAAAAAAAGAGAAGATGTTACTATTGGAAATGTAACACAGGTTGTACAGAAGAAGAGTGGAATTGATTGTGTGGACATGGAAATGGAGGCACAAATAGAAATGTTCAAAGCACCTCTAAAAAGAAAAAAGATTGATAAGTCTCAAAATAAAAAAGCTGGGAAGAAAGTTGACTTAGATGGTAGCAATGATAATGAAACTGAAAGATTCCAGTGTGGCGTTGTCTCTGAGTGACTTCTCTGTTCGTAGCTATGATAGTGAAGAGATAAAATTGTTCCTTAAGTCAACGAAGAATAAGAGAGGGGTGTGTGTACAAGACTATTTCCCTAATATAACACAGTTTGTTGAGAAAGCAAGAAATTTTATGGCTGAAGGATGCTTCACAAATAAAGAAGTTTATCGTTTAAAAAAGTTGGTGAGGAATGTAGAGAAACTTAAAGATGATGTTTAATAAGTTAAGCTCATTTTCCACATTAATGAGTGTGGGTTTTTTTTGGTGGGTTTTTCTCCTATTGGTCATGAGTGAAGTTAGTCTAGCAACCCTGAATGTAAATGGTGCTAGAGATATTAAGAAAAGAGGAATGTTAAATGTATTAATGAAACAGAAGAATCTTGATATTTTAATGTTACAAGAAACACATAGTGATGGGGGGAATGCAGCAGACTGGGGAAGAGAATTTGAGGGGTTAACAATTTTAAGCCATAACACTTCAATAAGTGCAGGAGTTGCAGTGTTATTTTCGAAGAATTTTAGTCCAATTTCTTACGTAGTTGATGAAGTTGTGAAAGGAAGATTACTAAAAATCAGAGCTGTCTATGAAAGCTATGTTTTGGTTTTTATCTGTATTTATGCTCCAACAGTTCCTGTGGAAAGATTGTTTTTCTTAGATTTATTATGTACGACTTTACAAAGTTGCTCAGAAGAGGAATATTTGTTTTTGGGGGGAGATTTTAATTGCACAGAAAATATGATTGATAGGAACCATGTTGAACCCCATTTACCGTCTCAGAAACGTCTTATTCATTTCATTAAGAAGTTTGAACTATGTGATATTTGGAGACAATTAAATGGAAATGTGAGACAATATACATGGGTTCATATGAGGGAAAACATGGCATCCCTTGCCAGATTAGATAGATTGTATGGGTTTACACATCAGCTTAATATCTTCAAAAAATGCTCTATAATTCCAATAGGGTTTTCTGATCATAGCATGGTACAATGCAGTTTTATTTTAAATTCCATTAAACCTAGCAGCGCCTATTGGCATTTCAACATTTCTTTACTGAGTGATAGTTTTTTTAGAGACACTTTTAAGTATTTTTGGCAGAATTATAGAAAATCAAAGACTAATTTTAGATCAATACAGCAGTGGTGGGACATTGGTAAAGTTAAAATTAGACAGTTTTGTCAACAATACACTTGCAATGTCACTATAGAGGCTAAAAGATCTTTGGAAATTTTGGAGAATGAATTAAGTGAGTGTCAAAAAATAGCTGAATCAACTGGGACAAGTGATCATTTCGAACGATTTTTCAAAAAGAAAGCTCAGTTAGCGGATCTGCTAGAATACAGAACACAGGGCGCATTGGTCAGATCAAGATTTCAAAATATAAATCATATGGATGTACCGTCAAAATTCTTTTTCTGTTTAGAGAAAAAAAATGGGCAGAAGAGACTGATTAAAGCCTTGCGGTCGGAAGATGGTCAGTTTTTGCTGAACCCCAGCGATATTCGAAAGAGAGCAGTTGGTTTTTACAAAAATTAGTTTAGAAGTGAGTATGAAACGGAGGGTGATGTAGACAGCACTTTCTTGAGCTCCCTACCAAAGATGTCAGAAGAGGGTAATGTGGCTCTTTCAGGTGTGCTAAGCCTGGGGGAGCTATATAAGGCCCTTCATGACATGGAATCGGGAAAAGCTCCTGGGATTGACGGCCTCCCAGTTGACTTCTACAAGTCTTTCTGGGCCGAATTGGGAGAGGACTTGTTACAAGTTCTGAGTGAGAGTCTGTCAGTAGGTATGTTGCCGTTGAGCTGCAGGAGGGCAGTGATAACGCTAATACCAAAAAAAGGAGATTTGACTGACATAAAGAATTGGCGCCCTGTATCACTTCTTTGTTGTGATTACAAACTGCTCTCTAAGGTATTGGCAAACAGATTGGCTGAAGTAATAAGGCAAGTAATACATCCAGACCAGTCCTACTGTATTCCTCGCAGATCCATTTTTGATAACATCTCTTTAGTTCGGGATGCTTTAGAGGTGTCAAAGTTGCTTAATTTGGATTTTGGATTGATCTCACTGGACCAGGAGAAGGCTTTTGATAGGGTTGAGCACCCCTATTTGTGGAAAACTTTAGCAGCTTTCGGTTTTAAAAAAGATTTTATTATGATGGTCCAGGTACTCTATAGTGATATTGAAAGTGTATTGAAGATTAATGGCGGTTTATGTGCTCCATTTCAGGTTAAAAGAGGTGTAAGACAAGGGTGCTCTCTATCTGGAATGTTGTATGCCTTAGCCATTGAGCCTTTATTACAAAAAATAAGGGAAAAAATTGATGGATTACATTTGCCTAACTGTACAAAAAAGATATGTTTATCTGCTTATGCTGACGATGTAATGGTGTTTGTAAGTGGACAAAAAGATGTGCAAAGTTTATTTGATGTAATTAATGATTTTACTCTTGTATCTTCTGCAAAGGTGAATTGGAAGAAATGTGAAACACTCTTGGTTGGTAAATGGAAAAACGGTAATCCAAAAATTCCTGAAGGTTTGGTCTGGGGTAAAGGTGGTTTAAAATATTTGGGAGTTTTTTTAGGTGATGACACGAATCAACAAAATAATTGGGAGGGAGTTGTTGAAAAAATTAAAGGACGATTGGAAAAATGGAAGTGGCTGCTCCCTAAAATGTCATATAGAGGACGCATTCTTATCATCAACAACCTGTTCACGTCTTCACTGTGGCATAAGCTGGCGTGTGTTGATCCTCCTCCCCAACTACTGATGAAAATACAGGCGATACTTGTAGACTTTTTTTGGGACAAATTACATTGGATTCGACAGAGTGTTCTTTATCTACCCAAGGAAGAAGGAGGACAAGGACTGATCCATTTACAGAGCAGAACTGCCGCTTTTCGTTTGCAGTTTCTGCAGAGACTTTTAGACGGTGCATCGGATGTCAGCTGGAGGGCAATGGCACATATTGTTTTGCAAAACTTTGGACGTTTCGGACTAGACAAACATTTGTTTCTACTAAACCCTTTAAAAATGGACTTGTCTGTTTTCCCTCCTTTTTACAAGAGTTTGTTTAAAGTTTGGAGTCTGTTTAATATTCAGAAATCCGAAAACCCGTATTCACTTCACTGGCTCCTGGAGGAACCTTTAATTCTTGGAGCCCGGTTGGATGTAAAGGACAATAACAGTTTTCTTAATTGTGGCTTTAAGCTTCAAGAATCAAAAGTGATTATTTTAAGACAATTGTTGGACATTGCTGGAGAAAATTTGGACAATGATGTAAAAGTAGCAGATTTTTTAGGCACTAGATCTATTCGTTTAGTTGCTCTTTTTTTGAAAAAGTTAAAGTCTACCCTCACAACAGAAGAGAGTTTAATGGTAAAAGAATATTTTTCTGGAGAATCTATTCCTGATGAAAATGATTTTTTTCCTTGTTTAATGCTTTCACCAAAGTTGGATGGTTTTAAGGGTTTTCCATTTAAAATTTGGGACTTGCGGTGGTTAGATTTATTAACTACTAAAGGAAAGATATTGTATGGAGCTTGTGTGATGGGGTTTAATAAGAATCATCTGGCAAGTAAACCTGATACACCGTGGAGGAAGTTTTTTGGTTTGAAGGAAGATGTAAAACCAGAATGGAGAATTCTATATAAACCGCCATTATCAAAAAAGGTTGGGGATTTGCAATGGAGGATTCTTCATGGTATTATAGCGGTTAATTCTTTTGTTTCTGTTTTAAATGTGGAAGTTAATGATGATTGTCCCTTTTGCTTACAAAGAGAAACAGTTTTTCATGCATTCGTACAATGTGCTAGATTGATATCATTGAGTTTTTAGAAAAAATTTTTGTGGGTTTAATGAATCGTTTACTGAAACTGTGTTTATCTTGGGTTTTAAATATAGTCAAAAAAATAAGTATATTTGCCAGTTACTGAATTTTATAATTGGTCAAGCGAAAATGGCAATATATGTTAGTAGAAGGGATAAAATTGAACAGAAACCTGGTCAAAACATCGAGACTTTTTTATCATTGGTGAAATCAAGAGTATGGATTGATTACAAGTTTTATAAAACTATGAATGATTTGTTTATTTTTGAGAAGATTTGGTGTTGTAAAGGAGTTGTTTGTGCCATTTTAGAAGATGATTTAATATTTTTCCCGTAATTTGTTTTCTGTTGTTTTAACTTGTTTAATTTGTGTGTATTAAGTTGTTTGTGAAATAAAGTCTTTGTTTAAAATTCAATTCTCTGTCTCTCTCTCTCTCTCTCTCTCTCACTCTCTCTCTCTCTCTCTCTCTCTCTCTCTCTTTCTCTCTCTCTCTCTCTCTCTCTCTCTCTCTCTCTCTCAGTGAGAAACAGTGTTCAGTGGAGGTTTATTTCTGTGGCCGGTCAGCATGGCTGCAGGTGAACAGTTTAACTTGCACAAACTGACGCTCCGACATGCTGCCTCGTTCTGACGCTGTTCGGTTGAAGAGTGAAGTCTAGCAGTAGATGAGATTGCTGGATAAGAAAGTGTTAAATCTGCTTGCAGAATGAATAGTGCTATTGTGATTTTCTAGAAAACATAGACAAAATAAAACAGCTACTTGAGAGCGGAGGTGTGATTCAAGGTTCCTACACACCAGTTTTGTACCTAGTAATAGGGGTGTAAATCGGAGCCTACATGATGATTCGATACGATACCGATTTCTTAAGCCAACGATTCGATTATTTTCGATACTTCAGAATTCCCCGCGATACGATTCGATTCGATTCGATAAGATTCAATACTAGATTTTTACATGATATCTATTAAGTTTCAAATAAATCAACTAAAATAATACATAATTTGCCTTTTATTGAGAATACAGAATACAATTGCATGTCACAAAGAAATTGTTTTTCCACCTCCACGAATGAATGTTGTTCATTATGTCGCCTTGTTGAGGTAAATTGTAGTTTTCCTTGCTTTACCCCGGTCTTAAAGTAAAAAAGATGACTGTGAAAATAGTAGAATTAAATTAAATACATTTATGGTGAGATTACAACAATTTATTTAATTAAACGCATTTATGGTGAAATTACTACATTTTCATGTCAATCTGTGTTCATTTTGACCACGAAACATGCGCTGTCACTTTAATTCAGCGCGTGCAGCACAGCAGAAATAGACTCGGTGTGGAAACGATCTCTGCACTGCTGTATACGCACCGCAACTGGAACGGATAAACGGACCGCAACCGCGTGCAGTGTGAAAGCTCTAACCTGTTAACATGGGTACTGAAAAAAATACGCACCGCATACGCACTGCAAACGGAGTATGTGTGAAACGGGCGCAATCAGACAAACAGCAACATCTCTTATTCTGCTCTGAATCTGTTTTCCTGAAGCCAAAATACATCCACACCCATGACTTGACGCCGACTGGAGTGTGTAACATTTCACTGTCATTGCCAGCTCGCTCTGAGGGATCCATCGCTCTTGAAAGTCAGACTCAACAATGTGTGTGAACATAGATAGACTGTGAAACGTAAGTAACGCGTGTGAAGCGGTGTGAAGTAGAAGACAATAATGAGGTTAGCTCCACCCGCAGCTTAGTAGGTTGTACGCATATGTCGGAGCAGATGCTGAAAATAGACAGGCGGCAAAATAAACACATGAATCGATACTCTTGCGGACGCATCGATGCATCGAATCGTCGGCTGTATAATCGATGCATCGATGCGAATCGATTAATATTTACACCCCTACCTAGTAAGTCCTGCTAAAAAGGAAAATTATTTCGAATGTACCCCCATTTCTGAAAAACAAGCTTTTGGAAAAGGAGCTGGGGAGACACGGGAAAATAGTGTCTCCGATAAAGATAATTCCTATCAGCTGTACTGTAAGTCTCCTCATCTTAAACATGTTGTGTCTTTTAGGACACAAGTTCACATGATTCTTAAAAAGAGTGATGAAGAATTAAACTTGGTGTTTAAAGTTGAAAACATTTTTATACTGTGCATGTAACATCAGAAGCGATGAGATGTTTCGGGTGTGGATCTGTAGGGCATGTGATTCGCTTGTGCCCGGTGAGAGTATGTGAGAGCATGTGAGAGCATGTGAGAGCATGTGAGAGTATGTGAGAGCATGTGAGAGTATGTGAGAGTATGTGAGAGCATGTGAGAGCATGTGAGAGCATGTGAGAGTATGTGTGAGTATGTGAGAGCATGTGAGAGCATGTGAGAGAATGTGAGAGCATGTGAGAGCATGTGAGAGAATGTGAGAGTATGTGAGAGCATGTGAGAGTATGTGAGAGAATGTGAGAATATGTGAGAGTATGTGAGATTATGTGAGAACAGGTAAGGTAAGGTAACTTTATGTATATAGCACATTTCAGCGGAGTGTAATTCAAGGTACTTTACAAACAAAAAAACAAAACAAAAAACACATTGGAATGCAGTTTAAAAAATGAGAACAACGTTTAAAAACAGATTAAATACAGGAATAAAAGTTACAGTACAGTACGGTGAATTAATTAAAAATAAGCAACATTAAAAAGATAGGTCTTCAGTCTTGATTTAAAAGAACTGAGAGTTGTTGTGGACTTCTTGTGGAGCTATCTGGGAGTTTGTTCCAGATATGTGGAGCATAAAAGCTGAATGCTGCTTCCCCCTTTTTGGTTCTGATTCTGGGGACAGCAAGTAGACCTATCCCAGAAGAGATCCGAAATGTATCTAGGTCCTAAGCCGTTTAGTGATTTGTAAACCAGCAGAAGTACTTTAAAATCAATTCTTTGTGGCACAGGAAGCCAGTGTAAAGACCTCAAAACCAGAGTGATGTGATCCATCCTCCTGGTCCCTGTGAGGACCCGAGCAGCAGCATTTTGAATCAGCTGCAACTGTCTGATATGGCGCTTTTCCACTGCATGGTACGGCTCGGTTCGGCTCGGTACGGTTCGACTCGGCGCAGAACGGTTCGGCTCGCTTCGCTTTTCCACTGCGTGGTACGACTCGGCTCGGTACGGCACGGTTCGGTTCGCTTTAGCTCGGTTGCTTTTCCACTGCAGTTAGTACCGCTTCAAAGTGGGTGGGACTGATCGTTATAGTTGCCGTCTCTACTGCCATGACATCATCATATTAAATGCGAATTTTTCATTCCGGGTTTCCCCATCCGCTCCTCTGCAACCAACGAGAGGAACGTCTGCACCTCGTCCACTGACCACGATTCAGCCATTTCTTTTTTGAAGTTTATACTCTTTTTTTTTTTTTAAGCAAATACTTTTAAAACAGGCGCTACAGCGTTGGCTGTTGTCTTCTGGCTATTTAAATCAAGCGGGTTTAGTGTCTCGTGTCGTAAATACAATGACGCTGGTAGTGATGATTCTGTCTGACCAATCAGTGATCTGCAGTGTTTTCACGTCACATTTTAGTATCGGTACGGTACGCTTGGAACCTCAACAGAGGTGGTACCATTTAAAGCGAGCCGAAGCGAGCCGTACCGTACCGTACCATGCAGTGGAAATGCGCCATAAGTGAGCCGTACTGAACCGAGCCGTACCGTACCATGCAGTGGAAACGCGCCAAAGCGTGCCGTACCGAACCGAGCCGTACCGTACCATGCAGTGGAAAAGCGCTAATAGATTTTTTCGGGAGGCCTGTAAAGACACTAGGTGTTTCTCAATGTCAAGGATACTTCCTTGGCAGGACTGGTCCTTCCAAGTCACTTCCTTCAGAGGCTAGGCGAGGCTCCTCTTTAGCATTCGGAGAACACGTACATGGAACAGGCTGTTCTACACGGAGACGTATGAACGCCTCCGTTTGTTCCTTGGTCCCTGTTAAAAAAGATGAGAAAGCTATGAATAACGCTGTGAATGGTATAATATTAACGTTAAATTACTTTGTACAACTTAACTAGTTATTTATAAAAGAAATGCCGGTGACGGCAACCAAGCTAACAATTGTTAAATGACAGGTCCGGTTCAGTTAGCCATCAATAACGTAATTTGTATATATTTGTATAATTTATAATATCAATACGGTAGTAATTTGTACTGGCATTTAAACGTTAAACTTTACTTAAATGTACTACGGTTATAACAAATGTTTGGTAACGTAAATATACTTACATTTGAAAGCATATTGCCCCGTTATTGCTCCGACTCCGCTAACGTCCGACATTTTGTATTTTTTTAACAAAGCTGCGCGCATAGGATTGTGGGTGATTTGAGAGCGCGAAGGCTACACATATGCATCCTTTCCTGTATATGGGATATTTTTTGAACGAAGGGTCTGTCCTTGGTTGAAATTCCGAGGATCCTCGACATTGGAACAGTCCTTCGACGTATGTCGATGACGTAGCATCCTCGAAATTCTGGCTTCTGAGGATCCTTCCTTGGCATTGAGAAACATCTACTGTTACAGTAGTCAAGTCTACTGAAAATAAAGGCATGGACAAGTTTTTCCAAATCCTGTTGGCACATAAGTCCTTTAACCCTTGATATATTTTTAAGGTGGTAGTAAGCAGACTTTGTTACAGCCTTAACGTAATTGTTAAAATTCAGGTCTGGGTCCATAATTACACCAAGATTTCTGGCTTTGTCAGTTGTTTTTAGCATTGTTGGAGATAGGTGCTGACTTTTAAGCGTTCGTCTTTTACTCCAAAAACAACCACCTCAGTTTTTTCCTCATTTAATTTAAGAAAATTCTGGCACATCCAATAATTAATTTGTTCAATGCACCTAGCCAGTTCTTGTATTGGCCTGTAGTCTCCAGGTGACAAAGTTGTGCAGACTTGCGTGTCGTCCGCATAGCTGTGATAGCTGATGTTGTTGTTTTCCATAACTTTAGCTAGCGGAAGCATGTAGATATTGAACAGTAGAGGTCCCAGGATGGAACCTTGGGGAACTCCACACACGTCATACTTATGTGCTCAGATGCAAAACTGCCTATGGACACATAGTAGTTTCTATTCTTTAAGTAGGATTCAAACCACTTTAGTACTGAGCCGGAACGGCCTATCCAGTTTTCCAATCGGTTTAGTAGTATGTTGTGGTCGACCGTATCAAAAGCAGCGCTGAGATCTAGCAATACTAGGACTGTAGTTTTGCCACTATCTGTGTTTAGGTGGATGTCGTTAAAGACCTTAACAAGAGCCGTCTCAGTGCTGTAATGTGGTCGAAAACCCGACTGGAAGGCATCAAAAATATTGTTTAAGGACAAAAAAAAAGGTTTAGTTGTTGAAAAAACGCTTTTTCAATTATTTTACCTGAAAATGGAAGGTTTGATATCAGTCTATAGTTGTCCATTAGTGACGTATCTAGATTGTTTTTTTTTTAAGAGTGGCTTGATTACTGCAGTTTTTAGGGCCTGTGGGAAGATACCTGCTTGAAGAGACATGTTTACAATCTGTAAAAGATCTGAGGCCAAACAGTTTGAAACATTTTTTAAAAAGGTCGGTTGGCAGGATATCAAGGCAACAGGAAGAGGTTTTCAGATGTTGTATAATGTCCTCCAGTTTATTTTGGTTAACTATTTGAAATTCTCTCATATGGGAATTGATTTCGCCTGAGTACTTTGATAGTCAAGTCAAGTCAAGTCAAGTTTATTTGTATAGCGCTTTTCACAATACAGATTGTATCAAAGCAGCTTCACAGTATTAAATTAAAATAATACAACAAAGTTTGTTTCAAGAGGAATTTATTGATTGATAAAATTAAATTAAATATCCCCAAAATATACCCAACTGAGCAAGCCAAAGGCAACAGTGGCAAGGAACCGAAAAACTCCATCAAGTGACCTAATGGTGTCCTAAAACTCCATCAGGTGACCTAATGGAGAAAAAAAAACCTTGGGAGAACCCAGGCTCAGTCGGGGGCCAGTTCTCCTCTGGCATTTATGAGCTAGAGGCCGGATTGTAGTTTGAACTGTAGGATTATATGAATGCCTGGCTGAAGAGATGCGACTTTAATCTAGTTTTAAACTGGGAGAGCGAGTCTGAGCAACGAACAGTATCAGGAAGACTATTCCAGAGTTTTGGAGCCAAATGTGAAAATGCTCTCCCTCCTTTGGTGGTTCTGGATATCCTAGGTATGACCAAAAGCCTTGAATTTAGTGATCTTAAAGAGCGCGATGGATTATAGGGCGATAGAAGATCCGTTAAATAGACTGGAGCTAAGTCAGTAGCAATACCTTATAATTAATACAGAGCTTTATAGGTAACCAATGCAGTGATGATAAAATCTGTGTTATATGATCATATTTTCTTGATCTCGTAAGAACTCTAGCGGCGGCATTTTGGACTAACTGTAGCTTGTTTATTGAGGATGCAGGACAACCAGCTAATAAAGCATTACAGTAATCCAGTCTTGAGGTCATGAATGCATGAACTAACTTTTCTGCATCAGAAACTGATAGCATATTACGTAGCTTAGCAATGTTTCTAAGGTGGAAAAAGGCTGTTTTTGTAACATATGAAATATGATTTTCAAAAGACAGGTTGCAATCGAGTATAACACCCAGGTCTTTTACTGTAGAGGATAAAGTAACAGGACATCCTATGATGTTAAAGTTGTATTGTGCGAGGTTTTGTGGGCGGTTTTTTGAACCGATAAGTATTACCTCTGTCTTGTCTGGATTTAATAAAAGAAAATTATGCGTCATCCAATCTTATATATCTTTAACACACTCTGTCAATTTGGAAAATGTAGCGTTTTCATCCGGCCGTGATGAAATATATATTTGAGTGTCATCAGCATAACAATGGAAACTAATTCCATGTTTCCTTATAATATTTCCAAGTGGCATCATATATATTGAAAATAACAGAGGGCGCCTAACACAGATCCCTGCGGCACTCCATAGTTTACTGGAGTTATGGTCGATTTTTCTCCATTTAAATAGACAAAATGGTAGCGGTCAGATAGGTATGATTTGAACCAGCTTAGTGCTTAGTGCTTAGTGCAATTGAAGATTGAACGTTTACAATTGTGGTTCTGATGCTTTCTATTTTCTCAGTGAAGAAGTTCATGAAATCATTACTACTGAACTGTAACGGGATATTTTGTTCGGGTGACGTCTGTTTATTTGTTAGTCTAGCCACGGTGTTAAATAAAAACCTTGGATAGTTTTGGTTGTTTTCTATTAGTTTGCGGAGGTGCTCAGCCCTGGACGCTTTTAGGGCCTTTTTATAACGTGACATACTGTCTTTCCACGCGATTCTAAAGACCTCTAAATTAGTTTGTTTCCATTTACGCTCTAAAATATGGGTTTCTCTCTTTAAAACATGCGTAGTATTATTGTACCATGGTGCTTTATTTTTCTCTCTGACCTTTTTTAATTTAATAGGTGCAACCACATCCAATGTTCTAGAGAGAATGGTGCTCATAGTGCTAGTTAGTTCTTCTAGTTCATCTGTTTGTTTGGGTTCAGGCAGCAGCTGAGACAGATTAGATAAGCAATTTGAGAAATTATCTATGGTGGATGGGAGGATTGTTCTGCCTGGTTGATAACGCGACGCCGCATGACATATTACAGCAGTACGTAATATGCAAGTTACCATGTAGTGATCAGTGACATCATCACTTTGTGGAATGATATCTATATCGGTTGGATCGGTTCCATGTGATATAATTAAATCGAGTGTATGATTAAGACGATGTGTTGGTCCGGTGACGTTTTGCTTGACCCCAAATGAATTTAATAAATCTGTAAACGCAGCCCCTAACGCATCATTTGGATTATCTACGTGTATGTTAACCCTCTGAGGTCTGAGCTGTTTTCTGGGCCCTGGAGGTGTTCTGACATGCTCTGACATTTGTGTTTTTTTCTGTTACTAGTGACATTTTCATGGCTAAAGTCTAATTACACTGTATTCAGCACAAACACTGCTACAATAATATATCAGCAGCATGTATGTAAAAGTTTGTAGTTTTGAGATAATGACATTTATGCGTGGTTTGTGAAAATACAAAAAAAAATTCTCACTGAAATAAGGCCATGAAACCCATACTGATTATTTCTTCACAAGACTTTTGAAAATTGTATGACGTAGCCTAGAATATTTGCTCCAAAACTATGTGAAAATCACCCTGACTGCTCATTCAGATAAGACAATATATTGATTTAAAATTTTTACGACGTGTTTTGTGTGAGAAAGCTTTATGCTGGAGCTCATTAATATGTAAGCTTTTCACACCTGAGAAAGACAAAGACACTCCCCTAACTGCCCTATTAGGAGCTATCAGGCCCTGTCATTCAGAGCAACCTTGCACAAAGAATGAGGAGATTTAAAAAAAGAATGGCTTTTAGATTGTTTGGATTTATTTACAACACAACATAATCCAAAAATACACAACAAATGACAAAAGAGCACATTGAAAACAATGATCCAAAGACAGAGACCTTTGTGCCATTCCTAAAAACATTGTACATACCTTTCATTTCCAAGGTGTTTGATTTTCACTTTACCATGTTCATGTACAGAGACTCATGTGAATGTTGAAGTCAGCAGGACTCAGTTGCATCTGGTCCCTGAAAGAAAAGAAAAAAAGTGAACATACTGGTATCAAGAGAAACTAGGCCTGCACGATTTTGGGAATACATTTTAGATTTTTCTGGTTAAAATTGCTTTTTAAAATTCACAGAATACACACACACAAATGTTTCCAACAATATATAATATAATGAACACCATGTTTGTTGTGCCTTGTAGGCATAAGCTATGTGCAGTACTGCATAAAATAATTTTATTTTACAAAGCAGCCTATAAATCTTCCAAAAGATTTCAGTAACAATGCTAGAGAAAAATATATTGATTATCTTATGTTACTTCAAATGTTTCCATTCGTTATGATGATATGAAATGAGATAATAGTAAAAACATAAAGCCTAATGTTTGGTGCATTTTTCCTTTCAAACGCAAGCGCGCTCCAAAATATGATACATTCAAACGCACAGCGCGCTCCAAAATATGATACATTCAAACGCACATCGCGCTCCAAAATATTAAACATTATGGTTATTCATATCTATGTTTGAGCAGATATCCACAAACAGTATTTAACAGTAAACACGGGTCTAAATAGTATAATATTCACCATATATCTAGCAACAGTTCAACTGCAATGTGAAGTTTATGCAACAATACCATAAACTAATAAGTAAGAATTTCTTACCTTACATCTTTCTTGTCTTCAAATCGCGTTCTTCTTCTTCTGATGTAAATCCAATTTAAGCTCACAGCGCGTCTTCCAAACTCGACGAAAAGCAGAGACTTGTGAAGTGTTTTGTGTTTGAGGTAACGAGCGCGTTCACGTTCCATGTGGAGATTTGCATGTGAATCTTTTTTGCGCGAGTGGGCGTGGCCGAATTAAAAGTAATTAGCAAGCGTTTGAGATACTGGACATCCTGTTGGTTTTATACAAATTACTTAAACAGAGAATATTTGTTTTCAGTTTGAATCCGATCATTTAAAAGTACACACTTAAATGTGTATAAAGGTATATGGCTCATAAATGTGTGACAAGTATTCGCTGAGTTTTGTTTCAGTTTATAGACGTGCTCAAGAAAAAAAAGTTCACTGCGACGGAGAGGCAGAACGCACACCCTGTTTATTTTCTTTATTTTACAAAAGCAAAATGTTTTGATTTGATTGTAAGTGGACACATACAAAAGTAGAA
This sequence comes from Leuciscus idus, assembly GCA_021554675.1. Taxonomy (NCBI): domain Eukaryota; kingdom Metazoa; phylum Chordata; class Actinopteri; order Cypriniformes; family Leuciscidae; genus Leuciscus; species Leuciscus idus. The sequence goes on along the minus strand of CM038622.1, from coordinate 182,024 downwards.
ATAAGTAGAAAAGTAGTAGTAATTTAAGTTTATTGTACTACAATGTGAAGAAAATCCAGCAAAACGCGGGGGCGCGTTTGCCGACCTCAGAGGGTTAAAATCTCCAACAATTAATGCTTTATCGACATTGACTAATAGGTCTGAGAGAAAATCTGCAAACTCTTTTAGGAAATCAGCGTAAGGCCCTGGCGGTCTATATACGGTAGCCAAGGCTAGAGATAATAGGGATGTTTTTCTAACATCTAAGAGCGTAACATTTAGTACAAGTACTTCAAATGAAATAAACTTATAACCCGTTTTCTGAGTAACATTGAGAATATCTCTATACATAGTTCCCACATGACGTCACAACATACGGGCATTTGCCGACCCGGCGCCATTTCTGTGGGCATGCTGTGGGCAGAACATTAGAAGAAGAAGCTGAAAAGAGTTAATTTCGTGATAAAAAGTGAAAATGGTCATCTCCTGCTGGGTCAATGGATGTTCAAATCGTGCCGGAGGTTCAGTTAAATTTGGATTTTACAGTATACCCGTCATTAGACTTCATGAATGTGATGTTAAGCGTCAGAACAACGATGGAGGTTATGGCTGGCGAGGATAAACAGGAAAGAAACTCCCTCAAAACATGCAAGAATTTGTTGTGTTTTATTGCGAGTGTACACAAATATAAGTTAACACTTTGCAGTTTGAATGATGTCCTGTATACAAAATGACGAGGTATTAAAAACATACAAAAACAACATTGTTTCCACTGTTCGATCGCGCCCGCGACTCTCTCTCTCACTCTGCCACACGCACACACACAGACTGACGCACACACACACATTCCAGCCTTGCAATCTCAGATTATGTCCCTAAAGAACCCGCGTATAAAGTAGTTCCGCATTAACCGTTACATTAATTAATTTGCACGCGAGTTTTATTTTCATGCCGTGTATTCATATTCATGCACATATTTCCAGGCTCGGAATTGCTCACATGTGTTAAAACTCCTAGCCAATACCAGATAATGGTACACATGGATAATACTGTATCTGAGGCAAAGCTGCAAAATCAGTGCTCAGTTTAGCGCATACGGATCCACACCATTTATGACTGAAATGTTCGCATTGTACCTCTCTCTGTCTTGTGTTAATAGAGTCTCTTTATAATCTCTGTCACTTTGTCTCTTCATGATTTTCGTAACATTATAAATAGAAAGAAATATTCGAAATTTGCTTGTAAAACTCTATACTGTCTATGTTAAAACTTTGTAAACACAGCAGCTTATGCCCTCAAAGATGGCGTCTCCGGGGAGGTCACGTGACATTAATTGGCCTGTGGGAACTATGTATAGATGGTTGCAACACCGCCGCCACGACCAATCAGACGGGGCTCATGCTTATAACAGTATCCAGGAGGAGTAGACTCATTAATACCGAAATAATCATTTGGTTTAAGCCAGGTTTCAGTAAGGCAAAGTACATCGAAGCTATTATCTGTGACTATTTCATTTACAATAACTGCCTTAGGTGTGAGTGATCTAATGTTTAGAAGACCTAGCTTTAGAAATAGTTTTTGTTTACTAATAGCAACATTTTCTGTTTTAATAACAATTAGATTTTTCCTAGATCCTCCAGTAGATTTATTATTTGATCTCACTAAACGAGGAATAGACACGGTTTCTATGCAATGTTCTACACTAGTATTTATATCAGTTAAATTGGTGCAGCAGAGACTATGATTTGGACTTTTGGTTACTAGTCAAAGGGTATTTAACATTTTGGAGATGTTATCCGACAGAAGATCCGCTCCGAATCTGCTTGGGTGTAAGCCATCAGCACGGAAAAGCCTAGGACGCTCCCAAAACAGATTCCAATTATTTACAAAGAGCAGTTTCTGCTCATTGCACCATGACATTAACCATTCATTTAGCGCAAATAATCTGCTGAACTTTTCATGCCCTTGTCGGTACGTGGGAAGCGGTCCTGACACAATGATCGTTGTTTCAGGCGATGTGCTGCGTACCGTATCGATCAGATTCCTGAAGTCTTTCTTCAGAATCTCCGTCTGGCGCAGCCTGATGTCGTTCACTCCCGCGTGCAGGACCACAGTTCCGACGCGCTCGTCACCGTTCAGGATCTCGGGAACGCGAGCAGCGATTTCAGAAACACGAGCACCAGGAAAGCAGTGACTTTGCACCTTACTTTTACCTAACGTAGCGTGTACATGCCGAACGATGGAATCGCAGATGATCACAGCATCGCGTTCTGTTTCGCGTAGAGGGGAGAAGCGGTTTTGTGTGGATAACTCGAAAACCGGGAGGGTCGGAGAAAGCCTTGGTCTAAACCTGACTCGCGTCTTCCGCTGCGGAACCACCCAGGCTTCGTGGTGGCGTGTTGGAGCCGGAGTGAACGAGACCATGGCTGATCGCGACCGATGCTGAGGAACGCACGGAGTAGACTAGTGTTGTCACGGTACCAAAATTTCAGTATTCGGTACCGATACCAGTGAAAATCCACGGTTCTCGGTACCAATTTCGGTACCAAAGCTTAATTTAGATTAAATTTACATAATTATATTAAAGTGTATATCACAAAGATGGAAACTGTAGTATTATGACCGCCGCTAGCGTAGCTAGCGAAAGCGCGGTCATATATGGATTGTCAAAGTTTTTTTTTTTTTTTTTTTTCGTCACCTTACTGAATTTTTCGTCAACGATACCAGGGACACCGAAACACCGGGGAACATGAAATTTGGTGGGCATGTAGCCCCACTAGACTTCTAAGGAAAAATTTCGTTTGGTCCCCGGGGGCCACTCCCCCCCCGCGCTGGGCCCCCCCAAACCCAAAAAAATGCAGTTTTTCCTAAATAACTACCTGAACCGTGGCACCGAGGATGAAGAAATTTTTATGGTATGTTTGTCTACTAGACTTTTACGGAAAAATTTCGTTTGGTCCCCGGGGGCCACTTCCCCCCCCCCCGCGCTGGGGCCCCCGTAAATTTTTCGTCAACCATACCAGGGACACCGAAACACCGGGGAACATGAAATTTGGTGGGCATGTAGCCCCACTAGACTTCTACGGAAAAATTTCGTTTGGTCCCCGGGGGCCACTCCCCCCCCGCGCTGGGCCCCCCCAAACCCAAAAAAATGCCGTTTGTCCTAAATAACTATCTGAACCGTGGCACCGAGGATGAAGAAATTTTTATGGTATGTTGGTCTACTAGACTTTTACGGAAAAATTTCGTTTGGTCCCCAGGGGCCACTTCCCCCCCCGCGCTGGGGCCCCCGTAAATTTTTCGTCAACGATACCAGGGACACCGAAGCACCGGGGAACATGAAATTTGGTGGGCATGTAGCCCCACTAGACTTCTACGGAAAAATTTCGTTTGCTCCCCGGGGGCCACTCCCCCCCCGCGCTGGGCCCCCCCAAAACCAAAAAAATGCAGTTTTTCCTAAATAACTACCTGAACCGTGGCACCGAGGATGAAGAAATTTTTATGGTATGTTGGTCTACTAGACTTTTACGGAAAAATTTCGTTTGGTCCCCGGGGGCCACTTCCCCCCCCCGCGCTGGGGCCCCCGTAAATTTTTCGTCAACGATACCAGGGACACCGAAGCACCGGGGAACATGAAATTTGGTGGCCATGTAGCCCCACTACACTTCTACGGAAAAATTTAGTTTGGTCCCCGGGGGCCACTCCCCCCCCGTGCTGGGCCCCCCCAAACCCAAAAAAATGCAGTTTTTCCTAAATAACTACCTGAACCGTGGCACCGAGGATGAAGAAATTTTTATGGTATGTTGGTCTACTAGACTTTTACGGAAAAATTTCGTTTGGTCCCCGGGGGCCACTTCCCCCCCCTGCGCTGGGGCCCCCGTACATTTTTCGTCAACGATACCAGGGACACCGAAACACCGGGGAACATGAAATTTGGTGGGCATGTAGCCCCACTAGACTTCTACGGAAAAAATTAGTTTGGTCCCCGGGGGCCACTCCCCCCCCCCCACCCCCCCACCCCCCCCGCGCTGGGCCCCCCCAAACCCCAAAAAATGCAGTTTTTCCTAAATAACTACCTGAACCGTGGCACCGAGGATGAAGACATTTTTATGGTATGTTGCTCTTAAGGGCCCACATCAACCTAGCCCATAATCACTCATTTGTGATTTGCGCCCCTCCCATAAAAAATGAAAATGCAATATTATTCTGCTTTAATCGCCCCTATCTTCAGTGGAGATGTTCAGAACTGCACCATATTTCATGTGTATGATTAACTTGACATCCTCTGGGGGTATCCTCTGCTAAGTTTTGTAGAATTTCATCCATGGGGGGGTATAAAATAAATTCATTTATGTGCACATTTAGTGACTGTACACTCATCGGCCTGTAGATGGTGCTGTTGAGCGAAGGGTTGCTGGTTTAGGATGATACTGTCACACACACACACATGCAGGAATACAAACAAACGCAAGCATGCACACACACTGACATCCACACGCACAGACACACACCCATACACACACATACAAATCCACATGCACAGACACACACACACAAACACACACGCGCACACATGTACGCACACATACATACACGCACAGACACACACACACACACACACACACACAGACACACACATACACAAACACACACACATACACACACACACACAGACAGACATGCACATACTATTACTTTTTTTAGGTATATACATAAACACGCAATACAGCCAAATTACTCCACGTCATTTATTTTTGTGGAAAGCCAGTGCAGGCCTGAGCTGCGGTCATATTTTGTACCGCGATGCGGTACATCTAGTTAAAAACACTTTACAATAAGATTCCATTTGTTAGATAACATTAGATAAAATTACCTAACAAAAAAAACAATAGTTATATACTGTCGCAATTATTCTCCTTTAGGGGTTATTTTAAAAATACATTTTTAAAATCAAAAGTTAACATTATTTCTGTTAACATTATTTAATGCACAATGAATGAAGTGAACAAACATGACCAATCAAGTGTTTTGTATTAAATAACATTCACAAACATTAATTCATGTTGTAAAAATATATTGTTCACTCAATGTGTTATGTTAGATAACGCATTAAATTATGTTAATGAATGGTATCTTATTGTAGCATTACCAAACTATACAGGAGATAAAATATGTTTTATTTGACTTGACTATACTTTTATTTAATCCAAAACTGTATTCATATTTAACTTTAAAAGGGCTTTTTAAACCTGCTAAGAGTTATCCAGCCAAGAATAAGACTAGAACTGCTTTTCTGACGGACTGATATTAATGACGGCTTTTTATTTCTCATCTCCATAAATATATCTAGTAGTAAAGCTAATGCAAGGGCTAGAAATCAATTAATAGGCCTATGTCACACTTCCTCGTCGTCATGGAGAGCGCAGTTCGCACAAGCGTTTGTTCTTCCGGTGGCGTCTGTCGTTGCTATACATCCATGAACGCACATGGAAAAGCGTGCCGCGCGCCATTTGAAATAACGTATCTGCACGCGCAAAAACATCAGCACCACATCAGCAGCTTTTATGAAGAGGACGCAACTGCACGCGCTTCGGGCATGCACGCGCATCAAGTACCGGGTTTGAGAAAACCTGGTACCGTGACGTTTAAAAAAAAATTAGTACCGACTTGGTACCGAAGTACCGGGTCTTTTGACAACACTAGAGTAGACGCGGTCGGAGTCAGTGGGTTAGTAACGTTAAACACTGATTTGTGTGCATCGGCGCGTGATGTTTCAAGAGCCAAACACCGGTCTCTCAGCTCGGCCTGTCTCAATAAAAGGTTGTGGATCTGTTTCTCAACAGCTTCCAGCTCAGACTGCAGTGCGTGCAGCTCAAATGTGTCCTCACCTGCACCAAAAGGTAGACTACTTACATCTGATATATTCGCCATTTTAACAGATGGACAGTGAGTTAGCAACGAAGCTACCAGTGATGCTATCAATATTAATACTAATTTATGACTGAAGTCTTGGATATAATCCAAGTTTTAGTGGTAGGGGTGTAGAGTAGACGCACGATAGGTGAAAAAAAAAATGTTTGTTTGTAAGTGAGTGTGGAGAAGACGCGTTCAGCCGTGATCCACGGACGTAACCTTTAAGAGTATGCAGCGTTGGATCACTAATAGGCTTGAGACGCGTCTGCTCAACAGTCCGCGTTGTAACTATGAGGTTTGAGCAGTAGTGCTTCTCAGTGAGGAAAAGTAGAAAATGTTCGTTGTAAGTGAGTTTATACATAAATAGTGTATACATTGATAGTGTATACTCTGCATTTGATAAGGAGGCACTGACTGATTGTCTGTTTTTTTTCACTGAAAAATGTGGCAAAGACATTTCAGGCCTTGGAGGATAAAAGTTCAGATGTTACTACTATGGGGGGGTTTGTTAACCTATCGACAGTAGCAAACAAAGCACGTGCATTGTTATTGTTTTCAGCAATAATATCAGAGAAGAAGGACCGCCTTGCATTTCTGAGTTCCAAATTATAAATGTGAAGTCTCTCTTTATAAGCATCAAAATGGACTTGGAGATTTGTTTTTCGCCCCTTGCGTTCAGCTTTTCGACACTCTCATTTTCCGGATCTTACAAGTGGGTAATTTCTCCATGGAGATCTTTTTTTACTAGAGACAACTTTGACCCTAATGGGGGCAATTGCATCAATAACACTTGTAACTTTACAATTTAAATTATTCACAAATTCAGTGATTGAGGACCCAAAAAACGGCGGGAGTGGAGGAGAAAAGGTGAGTGAATGATTCACTTGTGCTTTCAGTGATGTATCGTTTTCTTACTATCTTTGTTTGAACACAGTTGCACACAGAAATAGCAGCGTTGAAGAAAACACAGGAATGATTAGAGAGAGCAACATCTGTCACTACAACCTTGGAAATATTCAAACCCTTGGATATAATCAAGTCCAGAGTGTGACCCTTAATGTGAGTGGGCTCTGCCACATGCTGAGTCAACCCATAGTTCTCAAAAACACAGTACAGTTCCTTGGTCTCTCTGTCCTGAAGGTCGTCAACATGAATGTTGAAATCGCCAGCGATAATCACACAGTCAAAGTCAATACAGATCATAGACAGCAATTCAGAGAAGTTATCAAAGAAAGCTGCGCAATATCTAGGTGGCCTGTAGATATTTAGAAATATAGCTTGAGGGGAGGACTTTAGCTGAAGAGGTACATATTCAAAAGAAGCAAAACTTCCATATGATAATTGTGTACATTGAAATGAGTCTTTATACAAAATGGCGACTCCACCTCCACTTTTATTTACTCTGTTCTCACTCATAAAACTGAAGTTTGGGGGAGCCGACTCAATGAGAACAGCCACATTGTTATTGTGGTCCAAGCATGTTTCAGTTAAAAACATAAAATCAAGTTTGTGTTTGATGATAAGATCGTTGATTAAAAATGATTTTTAGCATTAGCAGTACGCGCAGACCTGGCCGCTGCTAGACACTCACCAACCGATCTCTCTGATACAATCTCTGTCTAATAAAATAAAGTCATGTTATTCATATGCTATTTTAAGGGCGCATGCTTGGCCATAATCAATGTAGCGGCACAACACTTTGCTTATCTCATCTACACACAGACGCAGCATTTCTCATTTTTAGAAAACCATACATTATTAAAGGAAAAAATATTAACACACGAGGGAAATCATTGTTGTGTCCACGAAGATGTGAAAAAATAGGCATACATCTAGTTTACACATTTACCCAAATTTTTATAAGCCTGTTTAACCGAAGCTAATTTGGGTGTGTTTCTCCATCCCCAATGTCACTTCTCTGTGTTTTACGGCCCTGACGAGAACGTTGGTCTCCTCGGCTGTGAACCGCTCCTGGCGTGCGTCTGGCAAATCCGCCGTTAAAATAGCAAAATGCCATGGAACAAGCACGCCTGCTCTTAAAGGGAATGTGAGATGTCGCTCTGATTGGTTTATTTCACGTTACGCCCAAACCACACCTATGAGTAATGAAGCTACTTCAGACCAACCCATTTTAGATTTGCATCGGGCGCAAGAGTCATTTATCCCGCCTGTATAATAGCAACAGCGCCCGAGATCCGCCCACAAAGTTACTTGCGTTTCGCGCTTGATACTTGCATTTCAGATTGTTAAAATAGGGCCCTTAGACTTTTCAGCAAAACTCTAAACACATTCTCATTCTCAAAACACATTCTGCACTGTAATGCACATGTCATCGTGACAAAAGTCAATTGAGAAAAACTGTAATGGTGGTAATGGCAGTGGAAGAATGCAAAGTAAACTCCCCATCACCATCGGTGAGTCCATTTAATTCTCCAAGTCTTTCTCTGTCAGAGTAACTTGCTGATTATCTGACTGACACTGAATGTTTGGACTGGCGGACATGACGTAGGTGAAAGTATGTGAGATTATGTGAGAGTAAGAGTAGGTGAGAGTATGTGAGAGCAGGAGAGAGCATGTGAGTATGTGAGAGTATGTAAGAGTATGTTAGAGTAAGAGTAGGTGAGAGTATGTGAGAGCAGGTGAGAGTAAGAGTAGGTGAGAGTATGTGAGAGTAAGAGTAGGTGAGAGTAGGTGTCACGATCCACTCACAGGAAAAGAGGAGAAGATCCAATAGCAGTAAGTCATATTTATTGGGGAAATCCGTACTCGTAAACAGTCCAGGCAAAGGTCAAACTCAATGTAAGCAATCCAAAAATACAAGAACAAGACACAGACGATCAACAGACCTCAAAGGTGGTGTGACGAATAACAAGGACTCCGTAACAAACACTAAAACAGACAGGGTATAAATACACACAGAACTAACAATCATGAAGGGGAACAGCTGGGTACAATGAACAGTGATGAGTGCAGACAAGGATTGTGGGAAATGCAGTGCCTAATGAGAATGACACCCAGGGAACACAAACCAGACACTGTGACAGTAGGTGAGAGTATTTGAGAGCAGGTGAAAGTAAGAGTAGGTGAGAGTATGTGAGAGCAGGTGAGAGTAAGAGTAGGTGAGAGTATGTGAGAGTAAGAGTAGGTGAGAGTAGGTGAGAGTATGTGAGAGCAGGTGAGAGTAAGAGTAGGTGAGAGTATGTGAGAGTAAGAGCATGTGAGAGTATGTGAGAGTAAGAACAGGTGAGAGCATGTGAGAGTATGTGAGAGTAGGTGAGAGTATGTGTGAGTATGTGCAAGTATGTGAGAGTGTGAGAGTATGTGAGAGCAGGAGAGAGTATGTGAGAGTATGTGAGAGCAGGAGAGAGTATGTGTGAGTATGTGAGAGCAGGTGAGAGTAAGAGTAGGTGAGAGTATGTGAGAGTAAGAGCAGGTGAGAGTAAGAGTAGGTGAGAGTATGTGAGAGTAAGAGTAGGTGAGAGTATGTGAGAGTAAGAGTAGGTGAGAGTATGTGAGAGTAAGAGTAGGTGAGAGTATGTGAGAGCATGTGAGAGTATGTGAGAGTATGTGAGAGCAGGAGAGAGTATGTGAGAGTAAGAGCAGGTGAGAGCATGTGAGAGTAAGAGCAGGTGAGAGTAAGAGTAGGTGAGAATATGTGAGAGTAAGAGTAGGTGAGAGTATGTGAGAGTAAGAGTAGGTGAGAGTATGTGAGAGCAGGTGAGAGTAAGAGTAGGTGAGAGTATGTGAGAGTATGTGAGAGTAAGAGTAGGTGAGAGTATGTGAGAGTATTTGAGAGCAGGTGAGAGTAAGAGTAGGTGAGAGTATGTGAGAGTAAGAGTAGGTGAGAGTATGTGAGAGTAAGAGCAGGTGAGAGTAAGAGTAGGTGAGAGTATGTGAGAGTAAGAGTAGGTGAGAGTATGTGAGAGCAGGTGAGAGTAAGAGTAGGTGAGAGTATGTGAGAGTAAGAGCAGGTGAGAGCATGTGAGAGTATGTGAGAGCATGTGAGAGTATGTGAGAGTAGGTGAGAGTAGGTGAGAGTAGGTGAGAGTATGTGAGAGTATGTGAGAGTATGTGAGAGTAGGTGAGAGTAGGTGAGAGTATGTGAGAGGATGTGAGAGCATGTGAGAGTATGTGAGAGTATGTGAGAGTATGTGAGAGTAAGAGTAGGTGAGAGTATGTGAGAGTAAGAGCAGGTGAGAGCATGTGAGAGTATGTGAGAGTAGGTGAGAGTAGGTGAGAGTAGGTGAGAGTATGTGAGAGTATGTGAGAGTATGTGAGAGTAGGTGAGAGTAGGTGAGAGTATGTGAGAGTATGTGAGAGCATGTGAGAGTATGTGAGAGTATGTGAGAGTATGTGAGAGTAGGTGAGAGTATGTGAGAGTATGTGAGAGCATGTGAGAGTATGTGTGAGTATGTGAGAGTATGTGAAAGTATGTGAGAGTATGTGAGAGCAGGAGATAGTATGTGAGAGTATGTGAAAGTATGTGAGAGTATGTGAGAGCAGGATAGAGTATGTTTGAGTATGTGTGAGTATGTGAGAGTAAAGAAAACACAGGAATGATTAGAGAGAGCAACATCTGTCACTACAACCTTGGAAATATTCAAACCCTTGGATATAATCAAGTCCAGAGTGTGACCCTTAATGTGAGTGGGCTCTGCCACATGCTGAGTCAACCCATAGTTCTCAAAAACACAGTACAGTTCCTTGGTCTCTCTGTCCTGAAGGTCGTCAACATGAATGTTGAAATCGCCAGCGATAATCACACAGTCAAAGTCAATACAGATCATAGACAGCAATTCAGAGAAGTTATCAAAGAAAGCTGCGCAATATCTAGGTGGCCTGTAGATATTTAGAAATATAGCTTGAGGGGAGGACTTTAGCTGAAGAGGTACATATTCAAAAGAAGCAAAACTTCCATATGATAATTGTGTACATTGAAATGAGTCTTTATACAAAATGGCGACTCCACCTCCACTTTTATTTACTCTGTTCTCACTCATAAAACTGAAGTTTGGGGGAGCCGACTCAATGAGAACAGCCACATTGTTATTGTGGTCCAAGCATGTTTCAGTTAAAAACATAAAATCAAGTTTGTGTTTGATGATAAGATCGTTGATTAAAAATGATTTTTAGCATTAGCAGTACGCGCAGACCTGGCCGCTGCTAGACACTCACCAACCGATCTCTCTGATACAATCTCTGTCTAATAAAATAAAGTCATGTTATTCATATGCTATTTTAAGGGCGCATGCTTGGCCATAATCAATGTAGCGGCACAACACTTTGCTTATCTCATCTACACACAGACGCAGCATTTCTCATTTTTAGAAAACCATACATTATTAAAGGAAAAAATATTAACACACGAGGGAAATCATTGTTGTGTCCACGAAGATGTGAAAAAATAGGCATACATCTAGTTTACACATTTACCCAAATTTTTATAAGCCTGTTTAACCGAAGCTAATTTGGGTGTGTTTCTCCATCCCCAATGTCACTTCTCTGTGTTTTACGGCCCTGACGAGAACGTTGGTCTCCTCGGCTGTGAACCGCTCCTGGCGTGCGTCTGGCAAATCCGCCGTTAAAATAGCAAAATGCCATGGAACAAGCACGCCTGCTCTTAAAGGGAATGTGAGATGTCGCTCTGATTGGTTTATTTCACGTTACGCCCAAACCACACCTATGAGTAATGAAGCTACTTCAGACCAACCCATTTTAGATTTGCATCGGGCGCAAGAGTCATTTATCCCGCCTGTATAATAGCAACAGCGCCCGAGATCCGGTTACTTGCGTTTCGCGCTTGATACTTGCATTTCAGATTGTTAAAATAGGGCCCTTAGACTTTTCAGCAAAACTCTAAACACATTCTCATTCTCAAAACACATTCTGCACTGTAATGCACATGTCATCGTGACAAAAGTCAATTGAGAAAAACTGTAATGGTGGTAATGGCAGTGGAAGAATGCAAAGTAAACTCCCCATCACCATCGGTGAGTCCATTTAATTCTCCAAGTCTTTCTCTGTCAGAGTAACTTGCTGATTATCTGACTGACACTGAATGTTTGGACTGGCGGACATGACGTAGGTGAAAGTATGTGAGATTATGTGAGAGTAAGAGTAGGTGAGAGTATGTGAGAGCAGGAGAGAGCATGTGAGTATGTGAGAGTATGTAAGAGTATGTTAGAGTAAGAGTAGGTGAGAGTATGTGAGAGCAGGTGAGAGTAAGAGTAGGTGAGAGTATGTGAGAGTAAGAGTAGGTGAGAGTAGGTGTCACGATCCACTCACAGGAAAAGAGGAGAAGATCCAATAGCAGTAAGTCATATTTATTGGGGAAATCCGTACTCGTAAACAGTCCAGGCAAAGGTCAAACTCAATGTAAGCAATCCAAAAATACAAGAACAAGACACAGACGATCAACAGACCTCAAAGGTGGTGTGACGAATAACAAGGACTCCGTAACAAACACTAAAACAGACAGGGTATAAATACACACAGAACTAACAATCATGAAGGGGAACAGCTGGGTACAATGAACAGTGATGAGTGCAGACAAGGATTGTGGGAAATGCAGTGCCTAATGAGAATGACACCCAGGGAACACAAACCAGACACTGTGACAGTAGGTGAGAGTATTTGAGAGCAGGTGAAAGTAAGAGTAGGTGAGAGTATGTGAGAGCAGGTGAGAGTAAGAGTAGGTGAGAGTATGTGAGAGTAAGAGTAGGTGAGAGTAGGTGAGAGTATGTGAGAGCAGGTGAGAGTAAGAGTAGGTGAGAGTATGTGAGAGTAAGAGCATGTGAGAGTATGTGAGAGTAAGAACAGGTGAGAGCATGTGAGAGTATGTGAGAGTAGGTGAGAGTATGTGTGAGTATGTGCAAGTATGTGAGAGTGTGAGAGTATGTGAGAGCAGGAGAGAGTATGTGAGAGTATGTGAGAGCAGGAGAGAGTATGTGTGAGTATGTGAGAGCAGGTGAGAGTAAGAGTAGGTGAGAGTATGTGAGAGCAGGAGAGAGTATGTGAGAGTATGTGAGAGCAGGAGAGAGTATGTGAGAGTATGTGAGAGCAGGTGAGAGTAAGAGTAGGTGAGAGTATGTGAGAGTAAGAGCAGGTGAGAGTAAGAGTAGGTGAGAGTATGTGAGGTTTAAGAGTAGGTGAGAGTATGTGAGAGTAAGAGTAGGTGAGAGTATGTGAGAGCAGGTGAGAGTAAGAGTAGGTGAGAGTATGTGAGAGTAAGAGCAGGTGAGAGCATGTGAGAGTATGTGAGAGTATGTGAGAGCAGGAGAGAGTATGTGAGAGTATGTGAGAGCAGGAGAGAGTATGTGAGAGTATGTGAGAGTAAGAGTAGGTGAGAGTATGTGAGAGTATTTGAGAGCAGGTGAGAGTAAGAGTAGGTGAGAGTATGTGAGAGTAAGAGTAGGTGAGAGTATGTGAGAGTAAGAGCAGGTGAGAGTAAGAGTAGGTGAGAGTATGTGAGAGTAAGAGTAGGTGAGAGTATGTGAGAGCAGGTGAGAGTAAGAGTAGGTGAGAGTATGTGAGAGTAAGAGCAGGTGAGAGCATGTGAGAGTATGTGAGAGCATGTGAGAGTATGTGAGAGTAGGTGAGAGTAGGTGAGAGTAGGTGAGAGTATGTGAGAGTATGTGAGAGTATGTGAGAGTAGGTGAGAGTAGGTGAGAGTATGTGAGAGTATGTGAGAGCATGTGAGAGTATGTGAGAGTATGTGAGAGTATGTGAGAGCAGGTGAGAGTAAGAGTAGGTGAGAGTATGTGAGAGTAAGAGCAGGTGAGAGCATGTGAGAGTATGTGAGAGTAGGTGAGAGTAGGTGAGAGTAGGTGAGAGTATGTGAGAGTATGTGAGAGTATGTGAGAGTAGGTGAGAGTAGGTGAGAGTATGTGAGAGTATGTGAGAGCATGTGAGAGTATGTGAGAGTATGTGAGAGTATGTGAGAGTAGGTGAGAGTATGTGAGAGTATGTGAGAGCATGTGAGAGTATGTGTGAGTATGTGAGAGTATGTGAAAGTATGTGAGAGTATGTGAGAGCAGGAGATAGTATGTGAGAGTATGTGAAAGTATGTGAGAGTATGTGAGAGCAGGATAGAGTATGTTTGAGTATGTGTGAGTATGTGAGAGTAAAGAAAACACAGGAATGATTAGAGAGAGCAACATCTGTCACTACAACCTTGGAAATATTCAAACCCTTGGATATAATCAAGTCCAGAGTGTGACCCTTAATGTGAGTGGGCTCTGCCACATGCTGAGTCAACCCATAGTTCTCAAAAACACAGTACAGTTCCTTGGTCTCTCTGTCCTGAAGGTCGTCAACATGAATGTTGAAATCGCCAGCGATAATCACACAGTCAAAGTCAATACAGATCATAGACAGCAATTCAGAGAAGTTATCAAAGAAAGCTGCGCAATATCTAGGTGGCCTGTAGATATTTAGAAATATAGCTTGAGGGGAGGACTTTAGCTGAAGAGGTACATATTCAAAAGAAGCAAAACTTCCATATGATAATTGTGTACATTGAAATGAGTCTTTATACAAAATGGCGACTCCACCTCCACTTTTATTTACTCTGTTCTCACTCATAAAACTGAAGTTTGGGGGAGCCGACTCAATGAGAACAGCCACATTGTTATTGTGGTCCAAGCATGTTTCAGTTAAAAACATAAAATCAAGTTTGTGTTTGATGATAAGATCGTTGATTAAAAATGATTTTTAGCATTAGCAGTACGCGCAGACCTGGCCGCTGCTAGACACTCACCAACCGATCTCTCTGATACAATCTCTGTCTAATAAAATAAAGTCATGTTATTCATATGCTATTTTAAGGGCGCATGCTTGGCCATAATCAATGTAGCGGCACAACACTTTGCTTATCTCATCTACACACAGACGCAGCATTTCTCATTTTTAGAAAACCATACATTATTAAAGGAAAAAATATTAACACACGAGGGAAATCATTGTTGTGTCCACGAAGATGTGAAAAAATAGGCATACATCTAGTTTACACATTTACCCAAATTTTTATAAGCCTGTTTAACCGAAGCTAATTTGGGTGTGTTTCTCCATCCCCAATGTCACTTCTCTGTGTTTTACGGCCCTGACGAGAACGTTGGTCTCCTCGGCTGTGAACCGCTCCTGGCGTGCGTCTGGCAAATCCGCCGTTAAAATAGCAAAATGCCATGGAACAAGCACGCCTGCTCTTAAAGGGAATGTGAGATGTCGCTCTGATTGGTTTATTTCACGTTACGCCCAAACCACACCTATGAGTAATGAAGCTACTTCAGACCAACCCATTTTAGATTTGCATCGGGCGCAAGAGTCATTTATCCCGCCTGTATAATAGCAACAGCGCCCGAGATCCGGTTACTTGCGTTTCGCGCTTGATACTTGCATTTCAGATTGTTAAAATAGGGCCCTTAGACTTTTCAGCAAAACTCTAAACACATTCTCATTCTCAAAACACATTCTGCACTGTAATGCACATGTCATCGTGACAAAAGTCAATTGAGAAAAACTGTAATGGTGGTAATGGCAGTGGAAGAATGCAAAGTAAACTCCCCATCACCATCGGTGAGTCCATTTAATTCTCCAAGTCTTTCTCTGTCAGAGTAACTTGCTGATTATCTGACTGACACTGAATGTTTGGACTGGCGGACATGACGTAGGTGAAAGTATGTGAGATTATGTGAGAGTAAGAGTAGGTGAGAGTATGTGAGAGCAGGAGAGAGCATGTGAGTATGTGAGAGTATGTAAGAGTATGTTAGAGTAAGAGTAGGTGAGAGTATGTGAGAGCAGGTGAGAGTAAGAGTAGGTGAGAGTATGTGAGAGTAAGAGTAGGTGAGAGTAGGTGTCACGATCCACTCACAGGAAAAGAGGAGAAGATCCAATAGCAGTAAGTCATATTTATTGGGGAAATCCGTACTCGTAAACAGTCCAGGCAAAGGTCAAACTCAATGTAAGCAATCCAAAAATACAAGAACAAGACACAGACGATCAACAGACCTCAAAGGTGGTGTGACGAATAACAAGGACTCCGTAACAAACACTAAAACAGACAGGGTATAAATACACACAGAACTAACAATCATGAAGGGGAACAGCTGGGTACAATGAACAGTGATGAGTGCAGACAAGGATTGTGGGAAATGCAGTGCCTAATGAGAATGACACCCAGGGAACACAAACCAGACACTGTGACAGTAGGTGAGAGTATTTGAGAGCAGGTGAAAGTAAGAGTAGGTGAGAGTATGTGAGAGCAGGTGAGAGTAAGAGTAGGTGAGAGTATGTGAGAGTAAGAGTAGGTGAGAGTAGGTGAGAGTATGTGAGAGCAGGTGAGAGTAAGAGTAGGTGAGAGTATGTGAGAGTAAGAGCATGTGAGAGTATGTGAGAGTAAGAACAGGTGAGAGCATGTGAGAGTATGTGAGAGTAGGTGAGAGTATGTGTGAGTATGTGCAAGTATGTGAGAGTGTGAGAGTATGTGAGAGCAGGAGAGAGTATGTGAGAGTATGTGAGAGCAGGAGAGAGTATGTGTGAGTATGTGAGAGCAGGTGAGAGTAAGAGTAGGTGAGAGTATGTGAGAGCAGGAGAGAGTATGTGAGAGTATGTGAGAGCAGGAGAGAGTATGTGAGAGTATGTGAGAGCAGGTGAGAGTAAGAGTAGGTGAGAGTATGTGAGAGTAAGAGCAGGTGAGAGTAAGAGTAGGTGAGAGTATGTGAGGTTTAAGAGTAGGTGAGAGTATGTGAGAGTATGTGAGAGCAGGTGAGAGCAGGTGAGAGTATGAGTATGTGAGAGTATGTGAGAGCAGGTGAGAGTAAGAGTATGTGAGAATATGTGAGAATAAGAGTATGTGAGAGTATGTCAGAGCAGGTGAGAGTGAGAGTATGTGAGAGTATGTGAGAGTAGGTGAGAGTAGGTGAGAGTAAGAGTATGTGAGAGTATGTGAGAGTAAGAGCAGGTGAGAGTAAGAGTAGGTGAGAGTATGTGAGAGTAAGAGTAGGTGAGAGTATGTGAGAGTAAGAGTAGGTGAGAGTATGTGAGAGTAAGAGTAGGTGAGAGTATGTGAGAGCAGGTGAGAGTAAGAGCAGGTGAGAGCATGTGAGAGTATGTGTGAGTATGTGAGAGTATGTGAGAGTATGTGAGAGTATGTGAAAGTATGTGAGAGTATGTGAGAGTATGTGAAAGTATGTGAGAGTATGTGAGTATGTGAGAGCAGGAGATAGTATGTGAGAGTATGTGAAAGTATGTGAGAGTATGTGAGAGCAGGATAGAGTATGTGTGAGTATGTGAGAGTATGTGAAAGTATGTGAGAGTATGTGAGAGCAGGATAGAGTATGTGAGAGTATGTGATGGCAGGTGAGAGTAAGAGTATGTGAGAGTATGTGAGAGTAAGAGTAGGTGAGAGTATGTGAGAGTAAGAGTAGGTGAGAGTATGTGAGAGTATGTGAGAGCAGGTGAGAGTTTGAGTATGTGAGAGTATGTGAGAGCAGGTGAGAGTAAGAGTATGTGAGAGTAAGAGTATGTGAGAGTGTGTGAGAGTATGTGAGAGCAGGAGTGAGTATGTGAGAGCAGGAGAGAGTATGTGAGAGTATGTGAGAGCAGTTGAGAGTAAGAGTATGTGAGAGTATGTGAGAGCAGGTGAGAGTAAGAGTATGTGAGAGTATGTGAGAGTAAGAGTAGGTGAGAGTATGTGAGAGCAGGAGAGAGTGTGAGAGTATGTGAGAGTATGTGAGAGTATGTGAGAGTTAACACAGTGAAACCGGCGTCCGTTAGGACTGAAAGTGGAGCCCCTTTATAGGACGAACCGCAGGGAATTATGCAGGTTTCATTCATAGTTACATTTTCACTGTTACGGAGGTTGCAGCCGAAGAACGAATTTGGAACTGTTTCTCACACAACACAATCATATGGATTTTGAATATTTTAATTACAGCACATAAATAAAATGTATTATGTTTATGATTATTTTTTGGTGCGTTTGAGGTTGTTTTTTTCCACAGGAAACAAAATAAATATTAGATTTGTAATGGTTAAATGGTTACAGAACATTTATTTATTTTAGGATCTTAATATCTTGTTAACAATTAAGTTCTTTCTGCTTTGAAACTAGATGCACCAAAGTCACAGAACAGAATGAAATGCTATAATTTCTATTTAAGTAAATAAGCCAATTGCATTTAAAAAAAATTCTTCATCACAAGAAACTCAATGTTAGTATATTTGTTCATTTAGTTATATATTTCTTTCAGCTTGTCATACACCTGTGGTCTCACATTTGGTGTGAAATGTTGCGGTGACATTACAGTAAACAAGTGTCTTTAAACAAATCACACTACATTACACAGCAGTCCCATCATGCATTTCTATACTCTGTGTCTTATACCCTCACTGACCCTTCAGGAATCCCAAGCAAAGACATGACAATCAGATATGTGCATAGTCGGGGAAAAGTTGGATCCTATATAGGTAAATGTCGCTTTTGCTAAAGGTCTGTGACAAAATGCAACATTTTGTGAAGAGAAAAAGGAGGAGGATGAAAGAAAGAGAGAGTAAAAGCTCTCGGCCTGTTGGATGTGGAGTGTTAATGGTTTGCTGATTGCTATGCAGTAACCAGCTGTTAGCAGGTAATTGCGGCTGAAGTGTGTAAAAGCCCTGACGCCTCCATCAGCGCTCCCCCACCCACACACAGACACACACACTCACACCCACGCACACACACACATACACTCACGCACACACACACTCACGCACACACTGCTGCAATATCTGTCATATCACAACAGCAGGGCTGGATTTGTGGCTTCATGACTATTTTGCTCTGCTTTTGTCTCAAAATCTCATGAAGAAACATAAGTAAAGTCAAGTAATATTCTTTTCCTCCATTTTCATCGTGATGTTAGGCTCAGGTTTTGATTGTGAACGCTGAAAGCCTGACAGAAAACTGGCTCAAGATTTTTCATTTTTCATCTCGTTGGTCTCAGAAGTCCATTAGAACTGCTTATGTATGATGTGAATTTCATATGAACCTGTTATAGGCAAGGCAAGGCAAGGCAAGTTTATTTATATAGCACATTTCATACACAATGGCAATTCAAAGTGCTTTACATAGAAGAAATTAAAATAATTAAAAGAAATAAGAATAATTAAAACAGTTTAGAAAAATAAAATACAGTACAGTACAGTACAAACAGTCGGACGAACAGCGGCACAGTGCTCATTCAGTAAATGCACAGCTAAACAGAAGTGTTTTGAGTCTGGATTTGAATGTGATACTGTAGGAGCACATCTGATCTCTTCTGGAAGCTGGTTCCAGCATAATAGCTAAATGCAGACTCGCCATGCTTAGAGTGAACCCTTGGTATTTCTAGCTGATATGATCCTAATGATCTGAGTGATCTGTTGGGTTTAAATTCAGTGAGCATATCTGCAATGTATTGAGGTCCTAGGCCATTGAATTATTTATATACCAGTAATAATACTTTAAAATCAATCCTACATCTAACTGGGAGCCAGTGTAAAGACCTGAGGACTGGTGTGATATGTTCATATTTTCTGGTTCTGCTCAGAATCCTAGCGGCAGCATTCTGTATGAGCTGACACTGTCTTATGGTCTTTTTGGGAAGGCCAGTGAGGAGTCCATTACAATAATCCACCCTGCTGGTGATGAAAGCATGCACAAGTTTCTCTAAGTCTTGTCTGCATCTAATTCTTGCAATATTTTTCAGATGATAGTATGCTGATTTAGTTATTGCTTTGACATGACTACTGAAACTAACGTCTGACTCTAGTGTCACACCAAGATTCCTGACTTGATTTTTAGTTGTTTGACCCCTAGAGTCAAGGTATGCGTTCACCTTGAGAACTTCATCTTTGTTTCCAAACGCAATGACTTCAGTTTTGTCTTTGTTTAACTGAAGAAAGTTTTGGCACATCCAACTGTTGACTTCATCAATGCATTGGCACAGGGAGTCAATGGGGCTGTAATCGTTAGGCGATAGGGCTAAGTAGATCTGTGTGTCGTCGGCATAGCTGTGGTAGAGCTGTGTGTCGTCTGCAGAGCTGTGGTAGAGCTGTGTGTCGTCTGCAGAGCTGTGGTAAGCAATTTGGTTATTTCTCATTATTTGGCTCATTGGGAGCATATACAGGTTGAACAGGAGTGGCGCAAGAATTGAGCCTTGAGGGACTCCGCATGTCATGGATGTCCACTCAGACTTATGGTCTCCTATACTCACATAATAACCTCTCCCATCTAAGTATGACCTGAACCATTTTAGGACTATCCCAGAAAGCCCCACCCAGTTTTCCAGCCTGTCCAGAAGTATGTTATGATCGACAGTGTCAAATGCAGCACTGAGGTCGAGTAGTACCAGCACTGATCATTTGCCTGAATCAGTATTTAAGTGAATATCGTTTATTATCTTTATGAGCGCTGTCTCTGTGCTGTGGTGCGGTCGGAAACCAGATTGAAAATTGTCTTCCGCCACACGCTTTTCTGCATTGTCTTTTCATATTTTGCACTGCTGTTGAGTTTCTCCAAGGTGCTTTTTGTTTGCCACTCTTCTTCCTGACTTTAACAGGAGCAATATCATCAATTACACTTTTAACTTTTGAGTTAAAAGAATCAAGGAGAAAATCAGCAGAGTCAGCAGATATGCTTGGTGTTAAGGATATAGACTTCATAAATAGAACACTAGTGTTCTCATTTAAGCATCTCTTCTTGACAGACACAGATCCAGCTTCAATGGCAGGAGAGATCAATATATCAAAGAAAATACAGAAATGATCAGACAGTGCTACATCCTTAATAACAATCGATGAAATGTTTAGACCCTTACTGATAAGTAAATCTAGAGTGTGTCCGCGATTGTGTGTGGGTCCATGTACATGCTGAGTCAGATCAAACGTTTTTAAAACAGTTTTGATTTCTTTTGCCATATTGGTTTCTGCATTATCTATGTGGATGTTAAAATCTCCAGCAATGGCAAAACAGTCAAACTCTGAGGTAATTGTTGATAACAGTTCTGTAAAGTCCTCAGCAAAGGCTGGAGAGTATTTTTGAGGCCTGTAAATAATGATGAGTAAAATGCGTGGAGCACCTTTTAACACAATACCCAGATATTCAAAAGACGTGTAATTCCCAAATGATATTTGCTTACATTGATAGATATCTTTAAAATGAGCAGCTAGACCCCCACCTCTCTTTACAGCTCTGCAGACACTCATAACAGTAAAGTTAGGAGGGGCTGTTTCATTGAGGATTGTTGCACTGCAGCTGCCTTCTAGCCAGGTTTCATTTAGAAGCATAAAATCCAGGTTGTTTGTGGTTATTAAGTCATTGACTAGAAGTGATTTATTTTTAAGTGAGCGGATGTTTAAAAGTGCTAACTTAACAGTCTTACTTTTTTTCCCTACACCAATCTTAGTTAGACGTGCAATAGGCACCAGATTAGTTGGGTTTGCTGTATAGGCCTTAGACTTTCTATCTTGTAACAGAACAGCAATAGAGAAAGATACAGGCACACTGGGTTCCCGCTTGTTCTGTAAACATTTGAGAAAGTTACTGTTATCATAGCGGGGACCCGACATATATAGCTGGTATTAGTTGTTTTTGGTTCACCTCGAGCAGATGGAGGAGGGTGTCGAAACGATACACTGTAAAATGTAATTAGTTGACCTTACTTAAAAAAAAGTATGCAAACTCGTTGCCTCAAAAAAATTAAGCAAAGTAATCTTAAGATTAGTGAGTTAGAAAAGCTTGTTTATTTTAAGTGTGCAGTACTAAATCAAGTAGTACCACTAGCACGTTTTTTTATGTTCATGTAACTTAATAGCCATGCTTAGTGTTAACTTAGTTTTTTCATTTTGTGTGGATTGCTTGATATAAATTTAACCCCACTTAGAATGACTAAATACCTACAACTTAACACTTTTAGTTCTGCTCACTCATTCTGCAAGTTCACTTAAATTAAAGAAACCAATTTCTGAGTTAGGTTTCCTTTATTAATTATAGCAGCACTATCCTTGTACAGCATAATATTTAGAATTTCTTAAAAGTTTCCATTATACAATTGTTTATTATTTTTATTATTATTATTTTTTTTGTTTGTTTTTAGACACATTGACATCAAGAATCAGCCTGTGAATCTCAACAATATTGACAATTATAGAGCATGTTGCAGTGCATTCTGGGTGCAACCAATCAAAACTCATTCATGGCTCCCATCATGCATTGCTGCATGAATAAATAATGAGCTTATGATCAGAGGTGATCTGTTTGTCACCATTGCTGAGATTCATACGCTAATTCTTGATGTCTGTGTGTGCCTATATAAAAAAAAAAGGAAGTTTTTTTAAAATTATTTATTTGATTATTTGGATTTCATTGAAAAGGCTAAAAATTTTATGCTGTACAAGGACAGAGCTGCTATAATTAATGAAGTAAACCTAACTCCGAAATTGGGCTCTATATGAGTTCAGCAAATCAGGTCAAATGATTGTGAAATAACGATTATGTTAAAACACAACCAACACCATCAGATCACCATTTCTATTTGTTCATCTGGCTGTAATAACTCAGGTACAGCAGCCAAACAAAAATCTAAAATTAAAGCTATAAGGGTCAAGAACCCAACTAAAACAAACACTTATCACCACAATGGTGGCTTAAAATGACGGTTTTCTCCTTCAGCCAATAGTAGCTATTCAAGGGCGGGTCTTGGCGTGGCCATATATCGCCGTCTAGCGTAGAGAAGACTGATCTGCGCATGCCCACAGGTCATAAACTTACTTTTTCTAAATGAATCCAGCTCAAGTAGACTGAGCTGGTAAGATTTTTCAACCTCAAAGTACAAGTGACTTACTAAAAGTGAGTGTTAATAGCAGGTTGAAAAAAAAATGATTAAGGTCAATTTACTATTTTTAATTAAATACCATGTTTGCATTTACAGTGTAGAAATATACAACTTTTACTGACAAAGAGCGTTTACAACCACTGGAAACAATGAAATCCAAGAAAGACCAAACCGACCCTGATATGAGATATGGAAACCTCGTAGATAGATAGATAGGTTTGTAGAGAGATTCTCTCTCTCTCTCTCTCTCTCTCTCTCCCCCATCTGTGTGTGAACCATGAAGGTTGCCAGGCGACAGGGTTGCCTGGGAGCATGACTTTGATGGACAGTCACGGTGTAACAGATTGGAGCCCCTGCCGTTCACAGTTTCTCACAGACTCTGCAGCAAAATGGCCGCCACTGCTGATCAATGACTGAGGAAGGCAATTAAACAAACCCGGAGCCTTCAAACCCTGCGGTCAGGAGCAGAACAGCCACACACACACAACACACACACACACACACACACACATGCCCACATTCATCTCAGAGCCTGTTATTGCTGCTGGCGGCTGGCTCTCAACAGAAGAGTGATCAAGTCACATGCAGTTCAAAGAAAACTTTATCTTGTGTGGGTCAAAACCCTCAAATGTATAACCTTCTCAAACTATAACTGGAGGAAAAGGTCTATATTTTTATTACTACTTTTTTGCTTTTCACATGGAATTCATACAATATTTATTAATGTTAAAAATATGTTTTAATGCAGCACATTTAGGGCCCTATTTTAACGATCTGAAACGCAAGTATCAAGCGCGAAACGCAAGTAACTCTGTGGGCGGGTTTTGGGCGCTGTTGCTATTATACCAGCGGGATAAATGACTCTTGCGCCCGACGCAAATCTAAAATCTGTTGGTCTGAAGTAGCTTCATTATTCATAGGTGTGGTTTGGGCGTAACGTGAAATAAACCAATCAGAATGTCATCTCACATTCCCTTTAAGAGCAGGCGCTCTTGTTCCATGGCGGTTTGCTATCATAACGGCGGATTTGCCAGACGCATGCCAGGAGCGGTTCACAGCCGAGGAGACCAACATTCTCGTCAGGGCCGTAAAACACAGAGAAGTGACATTGGGGATGGAGAAACACACCCAAATTAACTTTGGTTAAACAGACGTATGATAATTTGGGTAAATGTGTAAGCTAGATGTATGATTTTATAATAAACTGTCTATCTATCTATCTATCTATCTATCTATCTATCGTAATAATGTATGATTTGCAAAAATGAAAACTGCTGCTTCTGTGTAGATGAAAGAATCAAAGTGTATGCGCGTTGTGCACACTCTACACTGATTATGGCCAAGCATGCCCCCTTAAAATAGCATATGAATAACATGCGCAACGCACCACTGACTTAAACTAGATTTTTTCGGTCAGTGGCGGAATTGTTTTCTAAACCTGCAAAATAGCACCAGGCAACGTTTGCGCCTGAACACGCCTCCTCTTTGCGCTGAACCGCCCCCCCGGGAGCGCAAGTGTATTTCTTAGTTTACCGACGTGCGTCTGTGGAGGGAAAAGTCCGCTGTGCGTGGGTGCAAAATAGGAATGATACATGCGTCGCTGTACAAAGTCAATTGCGCTGGGTGCAAGATAGGGCCCATAGTGTGAGTGTGAACTCTGGAGTGTGAGTGTGTGTGTGTGTGTGTGTGTGTGTGTGTGTGTGTGTGTGTGTGTGTGTGTGTGTGTGTGTGTGTGTGTGTGTGTGTGTGCGAGTGTGTCAAGGTGCAGGGCCCTAACCCTAACCTAATTTATGCAGCCTAATATTGAATTCTAAAAATTGATAATATGTTATGTGTATGCTAGGTCAAAGAGATGTGTTTTTAGTCTAGATTTAAACTGACAGAGTGTGTCTGCTTCCCGGACAAGGATATGCTAAATAGGAGAAGAATCTACTGCCAGCAGTCGATTTTGATATTCTAGGTATTATCAACTGGCCGGAATTTTGAGATCGCAATAGACGTGAAGGACTATAATGCGTTAAGAGCTCGCTCAAGTACTGCGGAGCTAAACCATTTAGTACTTTAGCAATTAGTAATATTTTAAAATGTATACCATGTGTAATAAAGAGCCAATGCAGTGTTGACGGAACCGGGCTAATATGGTCATAATGCCTGGTTCTGGTAAGAACTCGAGCTGCTGCGTTTTGGACCAGCTGTAGTTTGTTTATTAAGCGTGCAGGGCAACCACCCAGTAGAGCATTACAATAATCTAGCCTTGATGTCATGAACGCATGGACTAACTGTTCCGCATTTTTCATTGAGAGCATATGACGTGGAGATGCGGATGGAAGAAGGTATGAGATGGAAGAATGCGGTTTTACAAATACTAGACACGTGACTTTCAAATGAAAGATTGGTATCAAAGAGCACACCCAGGTTCCTAACCGACTTGACAGAGCAGCCATCAAGTGTTAGACAGTATTCTAGGTTATTACGTGCAGAGGTTTTTGGTCCAGTAATTAGAATCTCTGTTTTTTTCGAATTAAGTAGTTGGAAATTACTAGTCATCCAGATTTTTATATCAGCTATGCATTTTGTTTATTTTGTGAATTGGTAAGTTTCGTCAGGCCGTGAAGAAATATAGAGCTGAGTATCATCAGCATAACAGTGAAAACTAATTCCATGCTTCCTAATGATATCTCCCAAGGGTAGCATGTACAGAGTTTTTATGCAACGATCCTAGTACTGAGCCTTGTGGTACTCCATACTGAACTTGTGATTGATATGACATCTCTTCATTTACTACTACAAACTGATAACGGTCAGATAAGTATGATTTAAACCATGCTAATGCAATTCCACTAATGCCAACATAATTTTCGAGTCTATTTAAAAGAATGTTGTGGTCGATAATGTCAAATGCAGCACTAAGATCGAGTAACACTAATAGAGAGATACAACCATGATCGGATGAAAAGAGCAAATCATTTGTAACTCAAATGAGAGCTGTCTCAGTACTATGGTACGGTCTAAATCCTGACTGGAAATCCTCGCAGATTCCATTTCTTTCTAAAAAAAGAACATAGTTATGAAGATACTGCCTTTTTTAGTATCTTTGACAGGAAAGGTAGATTCGAGATCGGCCTGTAATTGACTAATTCTGTAGGATCAAGTTTAGTTTTTTTAACAAGCGGTTTAATCATAGCCAGCTTAAAAGTTTTTGGTACGTATCCTAATGACAAAGATGAATTAATGATATTAAGAAGAGGATCTATGACCTTTGGAAGCATCTCTTTCAGTAGCTTAGTCGGTATAGGGTCTAACATACATGTTGTCGATTTAGATGATTTAACGAGTTTAGAAAATTCTTCCTCGCCTAAAGCAACGAATTGATTTTTTCCTCAGGGAGACTACAATGCACTGCCTGATGCGATACTGTAGTAGACGGTTGCATAGTTATAATTTTCTCTCTAATATTATCAATCTTGTAAGTAAAGAAGTTCATAAAGTCATTACTTCTGTGCTGCTTGCAAACAACTGGGGTTAAAGCTTTATTTTTTGTTAATTTAGCCACTGTTTTAAATAATGTTTGTTCTATGGCCTAAAATGTTAGAAATGTTCTTAGAAGGTTGAAAAATAAGCAGATTCTAGCAGTTTTTAAGGCCTTTCTGTAAAAAGTCATGCTCTCTCTCCACGGAATGCAAAAAATCTCTAGTTTTGTTTAACCTAACCTATCCATTAAATCAGAAAACATGAAATAACACTTAATTTCAACATTAACTCACCCGATCCAGTCTCATGAAAAGCATGTAGTGAACGTCTCAGGTTACGACTGTAACCCTAGTTCCCTGAGAAGGGAACGAGACGATGCGTCAATGACGCTTTGGGAACGCTCCTGCGTGATTGCGTCTGAAGCACTTCTGTCAATTAGTCCAATGGCGAGAGTGGGCGTCACGGGCGGGTGACGTGACGACCAGAAAAGGATAAAGTACATCTGGAATAGAACCGCGCTAGCTTCGAAAAGGGGCCAAAGCAAGTCGATCACAGGGATGTAGGAAGTATGGCAAAGTGACGCATCGTCTCGTTCCCTTCTCAGGGAACTAGGGTTACAGTCGTAACCTGAGACGTTCCCTTTCGAGGGAACTCGCGATGCGTCAATGACGCTTTGGGAACGAGAATACCAAAACGCCATACGAACCAGAGCCTGTCTGTGTGAATACTGCACAACTAAGACAAGAGCACCTGAGAACCACGTCGAAGTTGTAAAACCTTACGAATGTGAGCGGAGAGGACCAGCCTGCCGCATACCACATCCAGGGATATCTACATATATAATAAGGCTTCTAAGCTGCCATACTCCTGTCCTGGTCTAAAAGCACCACGGAGTAAACGACCAAAGGTGTCCCCCCTTTCAGGGAAATACCACCAAAAGGGACATGGTAGGCACTAAGGCCGCCACATACACCTTCAGTGTGGAAGGGGATAACCCTGCAGAAAAACGAACCTGCAGTAACTCAAGCACTGTACCAATTGGGCAGTAAACTGGGCCCCACTGTCCAAGATCTGCAATATGAAGTGAAAACCCATCACTTAATACATACAGTTTCCTCGTGGAGGGAGCTCTGGAGTGAAGTATGGTCTCCACAGCCTCAGTTGAGAGACCAAAGTCAATGAGTTGGGCCCCCTCAGAGGCCAAACCCACAGGTTCCAAATCTCTGGGCTGGGGTGAAGGGTCACCCCTTCCACTTGAGACCGAAGGTCCCTCCTGACTGGAATCTTCAAGGGAGAGCCGTTGATGACAGACACCAGGTCCGAGAACCAGTCAGCTCGGCCAGTACGGTTCTACTAGTAGTAGAATTATTCCGTCCCGGCGGACCTTCTCCAGAACTCCTGGGAGCAGAGTAATCGGGGAAAGACGTACAGACATAGCATGTCAATACCACAACGTCCAGCCCCAATGGAGCTGGGTGTGTGAGGGAGAATCAAAGTGGACCATGCGTCGTATCCTGAGACGCGAAGAAATCCACTTGTGCCTGGCCATAAACCCCCCAAATGTGCTCCACCACCTCAGTGTGGAGCCTCCATTCCCTGGGCCTCAGCCCCTGCCTCAACAGGATGTCTGCTCCTACATTCTGATGCCCTGGAAATAAACTGCTTTCAGGGAGAGCAGCTTCCCTAGGGACCACAAGAGAATCTGGTGCACCAGTTTGCATAGTGGACGAGAACGCAGACCCCCTGCCGATTATGTAAGAGACCACCGATGTGTTGTCTGTACAGACAAGCACATGATGGTCCCTCAGGTCTGGGAGGAAATGTCTCAACGCATTGAAGACTGCCATCATCTCCAGGCAGTTTATGTGCCAAGAAAGATGATGACAGGCCTTCCATTACCGCTCCCCAGCCGGTGAGGGAAGCATCTGTCGAGATAGCAACTCAATGGCAAAGAGCTCCCAACACCGGAACCTGGGATAGGAACCAGTATTTCCTCCATATAACCAAGGCGCGGAGACACCGTCGCGTGGTCTTGATCGTACGAAGTGGGTTTCCCCAAGGGTCTCATGTACAGTAGGCCAAAGGGTATCACATTGGACGCTGCTGCCATGAGGCCCAACAGTTTCTCGAACTGTTTCACAGTGTGTGACTGGCCTAGCTTCAACTCTTTTGTGGCTGTGAGGATAGCAGCTACACGAACGGGCGATAATGTGGCTCGCATCGTGACTGAATCCCATACCACGCCAAGGAAAGTGGTTCTCTGTAGTGGAGAAAGCACACTCTTCTTGGTATTGAGTCTCAACCCCAATTTCTTATGTGAGCGGGGACGACATCTCGTTGCCGGGCCGCTAACTGTTCTGATTCCGCAGAATCAGCCAGTCGTCGATGTAGTTCAGAATGCGTATGAACTGCAGCCTGAGCGAGGCCAGAGCTGCATCTATGCACTTTGTGAACGTGCGGGGTGATAGAGCGAGGCCAGAGCTGCATCTACGCACTTTGTGAACGTGCGGGGTGATAGAGCTAGACCGAATGGAAGCACCCGATAATGATATTCTTTACCCCAAAAGGAAACCTCAGGAACTTCCTGTGTTGAGGGAGGATGGAGACATGGAAGTAAGCGTCTATTAAATCTATCGTGGCAAACCAGTCCTCAGATCTGATTTTGGTCACGATCTGTTTGAGTGTGAGCATCTAGAACTTGAGTTTCATGACTGCACAATTCAACAGACGAAAATCTAAAATGGGACGCAACCCCCCATCCTTTTTACAGAATAATAAAGTAGCGACTGTAAAACCCCGATACTCTGTCGGGTGAGTACACCTGCTCTATAGCTCCCTTCGCTAATAGAGACTCTGCTTCTTGCACCATTACCAGAACCTGCTCGGAATGTACTAACGCGAGAAGCACCCCGTTGTAACGAGGTGGAGGAGAATGAAACTGGATTCTGTAACCTCTCTCTATTATCTGCAGGACCCATGGAGATATATTCGGCAGATTCTTCACTCTGTCAGAAATCTACTAAGGGTACCAGTCTCTCGAGATTGGCCTCTGGTGCTATTGTAACAGCCACTTCGGTGACCTGAAGCATACTGGCAGGAAACAATCGAACTGACTGTTTTTGAACCCCCCTCAGAGGATGCGAGTTTGACACAGAGTCGTGGTGACACTGAGCCATGTGGTCGCTGGAGACCGCTGCGCCCTGAGGCACCAAGGGTGGTGGGGTTGGCAGAATGGCCTCCTGAGGGCACCGAAGTTGGGCGGGCACCGTATACTGAGGTATACACCGCTCCACCCCGGTCGGGGTTGCCCTCAGTGGTCTGACACCAGTAGCGTCATGACCTTGGCCAAAGCCTTTTTCGCAGAAAAAACGGTCCTCAGATCCATCTTCTTCTTCAAAGGCTTCTGTTGAGAATGCCATTCCGGTCCCCAATTTTTATGAGGGGGAGCACAGGAAACGACACTCTGTCCTGTACAAGGAGTTTGTTAATGGCTAGGGCTGCTCCGCCCAGCAGCCCTATTTACGCCTTACCCACCAGTGGCAAAAGTCTCTAACTGGCCTGGAGAGTAATGCCGAGCCTTAAGGGGAGCCTAAGCCGTAACAGGACTGATAGCTCGCAAGCGTCTGTTCTGCCTTTAGCATCGGCCATGCCCAAGCTCTTTCAACCCAATTTTTTAAACATCAATTTTTAGAATTGAAAATCCAGGTAGAAAGGGTTGATCAGGGATAAACTGGAAGGCCCTGACATGGAAGCTATAAACTCCAAAACTCATTGTACACAGGGGATTGAGATGGAGAATCTTCAATTCCCTTAACTCGATGCTCAGCACATCCATCTCCTCTAGGAGAGGAAGGGCGGAAGAAGCCGCGGCGCGGGCTTCCGATCCCAGAGAGAGAGCGCTGGATCCCCCGGGTAAAGGCAGAGCAAAGGCGGAGCCCGTCTCTAACCCCTCCGCGAGATCCATTTGCGAACCCCACAATACCAGCTTCCGTGCTGCCTCGGCAACAAGGGGGCCGGTACTGCGAGGAACGCGAGCCTGAACACCCTCCTCAAAGAGTGACAAGCGGGAACGGAGCGAGTAAAGCGATAATAACTCGCAATGCTCGTAGTCAGCGCCCTCGAGCGCTGACAGATCATGCTCCGTTCCAAACAAACAACACATACATCGTGTGTATCCCCACCCTTAAAGAAAGAGGGCAGGGAGGAACACACGATCTAAGGTTGTTTTGTTCACCATAACATCTATGCTTGTGACTGATATAGTGACAGACAACAATAAATAAGACAGATAGTATGTAACACAGAGCGCTTGCTGAGGCACAGAAGCTGGCGCGGTTCTATTCCGGATGTGCTTTATCTTTTCCTGGTCGTGACGTCACCCGCCCTTGACGCCCACTCTCGCCATTGGACTAGTTGACACAAGTGATTCAGACGCAATCACGCAGGAGCGTTCCCAAAGCGTCATTAGGCTTGTTTGAGATGAGCAAAATCTGCGCAGAACCGATCACCGGTGATCAGCGCGAGATGCATGCCGGTTAGAAATGTGTCAGAGTGCGGTCCGCCTTGCTCTGATGTCATGCTGACGTATGTCAAAAGTCTCTCGCGAGCGCAAGGCGCACGTGTCGGATTCTGCAGTCGAGCGCAGTTGCTCTCCACCGACTGCGCTGATCAAAAGCATGATGGGAAACGACTTGCTGACGACACAGCTTAATGCTCATTGGTTAAAACAACTGTGATGTATTGTTCTCTTTTAAAATGTTTGATTTTAAAACTCTAATATAATGTTTTATGTGTATGATGTTATGTTATGTGTGAATATTCCCAAACTATTTGACAGTGCGATCTCTTTAGGTTATGCAATTAAATGTTTATGAAAAACAAAAAACAAAAAAAAAAAACACATATGTCTGTAAAGAAAAAAATATTGATAAACATGTATTTGGAATGGAATTAAATAACAAGTAGCCTACTTTGGGTGTCTTGTTCATTTTATTTATTTTCATATAAAAGCAACAGAACTTGAATTACATCCAGTTTATTAGCAACACTGTGCACGAGCGTGAATCCCGTGAATCCCGCGATATCCATCTTTGATCTCACAGGTGTCAGATCCACTATGAGAAGAGAGAACTGTCCGGCTTGCCTGCGCTTTTTTCACTCCTCCTCTCACTGCAGCCGCCTACTCTCGCGTACATTTCAGGCGAGGCAAGGCGCATCTCAAACAAGCCCATTGACACATCGCGAGTTCCCTCTAAAAGGAACTAGAAATCCACTGCCCTGTTTCAATTGTCAGCTCCTGGTGACTAACAACCAACTCTTGCTTGTCTATATTCTTCTGTACTGTATGTTAATTATTTTTCTTCCTTGTTGTTTGCTCGTCATCTTCACTTTATTTTTCACAAAGTATTATTTTGCTTTGCTTCAGCTATGATAAAGAGACATCCACTGCATTGTGTGTTTGTGCATTTAGGGGGCGGAGCAATGAAGGGAGGGGTGTGTTTGTTTGGATTTGTTTCCGGGAAATCACTTACTCTGCCTTAGAGTAAACTTCATTTTACAAATGTAGGTCTATTTTTACCTCTGATTGCCTCATGTGACAGGTAATCAGATATGGGTCTGTATTGATCTTATACAGCAGTATAAAAGTATGTAAATAAACATGAAAAAACAAAACAATAAAACAAAAGAGTGACTCAAAAGAGGTTATTGTGTGTGGAACTACTTTATTCTGCCATGGATTCAAACCTGTAGTTGATAGTTTAACAGACACTCACAAGTTTCCGTTACTAATTCTAAAACATCACTTTAGATCTAAAAATGACAGCTTAGGCTTCTTCATTGAAAGATATTAGTGTATTAGAGTATTACTGAGTATTATGAGCAGACATTCACACTAACTGCTCTTCTCTTTCAGATTAAGTTTCAGAGGTTGTGTGAGATTTTAACTAGCGTAAAGGTGATGACTTACAATCACATCAGCACTGACGCTGTCAGCCAGATAAATCAGTCCTCTGTGGAAATGCCAGTGTCATCATGAGCACATCAGTCACACATCAGACCACTGCTTTGTTTGCCTGAAATGTCACGACCCCAGATAAAAGCGCCATTGTTTGCTTTTTGAGATACAAGCACCAGTACACAAGTTAATTAGAAATTAGTAATGAAGAGAAGCCGTTGGTCTGTGTAAGACTGTAATTGATCCGGTGTCCATGCAAGCATGCGCTGTAAGTTTGTGTTCGGATATCTTCCCTCTTGTTTAACCCAGTGCCTGTTGTCTTTTATCTTTACAATAGAGAGTCTTGTGTGGAAGTGATCTTGCTTTGCTGCCTAAAGAAAAGTATACAGACGTTCCCTCTGAATAATCTACACACCTAGTTTATTTGTAGCATTTGATTCGGAACCTGGAGTGTTTTTTCCTTTAGTTCTCTTTGTTTAGGCATATTTGAACACTGAAATTACACTCGTATCCATACCAGAATAACTGCAAAGAGAACTGGAACAATTATTATGGAAGACAGATCTACCTGTTGGCAGCTTGCTTATCTGTAGTAGAGCTACACACACACACACACACACACACACACACACACTCTCTCTCTCTCTCACTCACTCACTCACTCACTCTCACACTCACTCACACACTCACTCACTCACTCACTCACTCACTCACTCCAACAATGCACCACATTGCACAGCTCCGCAAGCCACTCCCACTAATTTTCACAACACAAACGTCCGTGTCTTCGTCTGATTCAGAGATTTCGTCCAGGAGAAATTGGCATCATTGAAATCCTTTGCAGCAAACGGACTCTATCTCTGTGTCCGTAGGCGCACAGTGAGAACACAGGCACCACCAGTCCGCCCCAGCTTGAGCCAGTCCAGGCTCCTCGTCCGCAACAGGCAGGTCTTCTGCCTCGGCTCAGCTGCCTCCTGCTTCTCCATCAGCCTCCGCTGCTCTTCACTCTATTGCAGCTCGTAAAGATAGTCACGAACATCTGATTTGAGCATCAGACTTTCGAAATCCTCTTCTTCCATATCATATTGAGTACCTTCCGCCATTGTCGTAACTTCACATCTGGCACCACAGCACCTGTTAGCTTAGCTTCCAAACAAGATGGCGGATATTGCTTTTAGTTTCTGCAAGTGAAGTCCCACCCACTGATCTGTAATAGGTCTGTATCGTGAATGGGTCCGACCCCCTGGAAAAAATGAGGAACGAGTGTTTGTAGTCTCAACCCCTCTACAAAGAGATAGGACTTCCTGCTTAGAATGACGCAAAATGACGATTTTTACATAATTATAAGCAGGAACTGCAATACTGAAATCCGTATTTCTCCCATCTCAGGGGAAAATGAGGGAATAATGCACGACCATTCAAAAATGTGACTGGGTTTCTAACGATACAAAGCTTAATGCAAATGGGTGAAGTGTCCCTTTAATAACCATC
Organism: Leuciscus idus; assembly: GCA_021554675.1. Classification (NCBI taxonomy): domain Eukaryota; kingdom Metazoa; phylum Chordata; class Actinopteri; order Cypriniformes; family Leuciscidae; genus Leuciscus; species Leuciscus idus. Next base: position 148,364 of record CM038622.1, on the reverse strand, counting down.
AGACCTCACTCAAAAGCACAAACATCAGATGGAACGCCATTCTAGACGCAACTCGGATGCCACGTTCTACACGAAGGAGAGAAAACCAGTTCCCTTTCAAAAGCTACACTCAATGCTGCACAACACAAACGTCCGTGTCTTCGTCTGATTCAGAGATTTCGTCCAGGAGAAATTGGCATCATTGAAATCCTTTGCAGCAAACGGACTCTATCTCTGTGTCCGTAGGCGCACAGTGAGAACACAGGCACCACCAGTCCGCCCCAGCTTGAGCCAGTCCAGGCTCCTCGTCCGCAACAGGCAGGTCTTCTGCCTCGGCTCAGCTGCCTCCTGCTTCTCCATCAGCCTCCGCTGCTCTTCACTCTATTGCAGCTCGTAAAGATAGTCACGAACATCTGATTTGAGCATCAGACTTTCAAAATCCTCTTCTTCCATATCATATTGAGTACCTTCCGCCATTGTCGTAACTTCACATCTGGCACCACAGCACCTGTTAGCTTAGCTTCCAAACAAGATGGCGGATATTGCTTTTAGTTTCTGCAAGTGAAGTCCCACCCACTGATCTGTAATAGGTCTGTATCGTGAATGGGTCCGACCCCCTGGAAAAAATGAGGAACGAGTGTTTGTAGTCTCAACCCCTCTACAAAGAGATAGGACTTCCTGCTTAGAATGACGCAAAATGACGATTTTTACATAATTATAAGCAGGAACTGCAACATTTCTCCCATCTCAGGGGAAAATGAGGGAATAATGCACGACCATTCAAAAATGTGACTGGGTTTCTAACGATACAAAGCTTAATGCAAATGGGTGAAGTGTCCCTTTAATAACCATCAGACCTCACTCAAAAGCACAAACATCAGATGGAACGCCATTCTAGACGCAACTCGGATGCCACGTTCTACACAAAGGAGAGAAAACCAGTTCCCTTTCAAAAGCTACACTCAATGCTGCACGAACAGTGCTATGGGGAAAACATCTTCGTTTGACCTGTTGTGAAGTAGTGTGGCAAACACGCCAAAGAATTTGGCTTAAATAACCTCTGTTGATGACGTCATCAGAATGCATTTAAATGCATACGGATTACTTAAACAGAGAATATTTGTTTTTGATATGATTTACATAATTTAAAATAGAGACTTCAAGCTTTGTAAAGACATATGTTTCATGTCAGTGTGACAAGGATTCGCTGAGTTAAAGATCATTTTCTGACGCATCACTTCACATTAAAAGAGAGACGGCAGAACGTGCATCATATTTATTTTCTTTATTTTACGAAAAACACAACATTTTGTTTTTATTATTGGTGTACACAAATAAAGGAAGACATTTAACAGTTTTGAATGATGTATAACACTTGCCTGTATGACAAAAAGTTATTTGGGTCTCTTTTGCACTGATAAGAAAAAAAGCGAGACAATCAAGCCAGCACGACGGCCAACTTACTACGTCACTTATTACCTTCACATCTATCCAATCATGTCCTAATACTTGCTGTATAAAAGATCGGTACTTACACATGTTTGAGTTCGCAGATGCTGACGCGAACAATTACCTCCACCCTCCCCACCACCACCAGGATGGTCCTGTCCATACCTCCCGGGGGGTCGGCTGCGCACCTGCCTTCATCTTCAGGCACGAAATGCAGATCCGCTACCCTCGGATTATGCACTACGGACGGGGCCTATGCCAAAGAACTTTATAAATAATTGGTTGCTGGGCTGTCAATAAATTAATGCTTTGTTACATCATTCTATCTCCCGAGTCTTTCTGGTAGAAATTACTTTCCATCCCTTTCAAAAGAGCTCTAGGTCTTATGGCAGCTATGTCCACGGTGATATGTTTGGGCCTTCTGCACATGAGACCATTTTAGCTGTGGCTCAGAGCCAGGGGATTTCATCCAAGGGCAAATCCCCAGAGGCAAACAGGGGTAAGGGCACACGCAGAGTGCTTCGTGCCCTTTCTAAAATCCATGTTTATGGTAAGCGTACACATTAAACGATTTGTGCCCTTTCTAAAATCCATGTTTATGGTAAGGGATATGCGCTGCTGGCTTCGTATCCTTTCTATGTGGCTCAGGCCCTGGTTTCTCACCTTGGGTCCCACTCTAGGTGCATGTTGTCGGGGGATCTGGAGAGGCCGTCATCTCGACTGGCACATCAATTGCCTCGAACTGATGGCTGTATTTCTGGCCCTGGAATACTTCCTCCGGCAGTTAAGGGGCTACCATGTTCTGGTGTGGGTGGACAATACTGCGGTAGTCACTTATATAAATCGCCAGGGCAGACTGCGTTCATGCCGTTTGAACAAACTAGCACAGCAGATTCTGCTTTGGGCTCAGGACCATTTCCTGTCCCTAAGGGCGATTACCATTCCCGGAAGCATGAATGTGGCAGCAGATTTATTGTCCAGACGGGAGGTCACACATGGGGATTGGAAGCTCCATCCCGATGTGGTCAGTCAGATCTGGGAAAGATTTTACTGTGCAGAGGTGGACCTCTTCGCTTTACAAGAAACAGCACAATGTCCCCTTTACTTTTTACTGACACCTCCAGCCCCACAAGCTTCTGAATCTAGAGTTGTTGTTTTTTCATGGCTATCACTAAAGAGAATTGGAGATATGCAGGACCTGTCGGTTTCACCATCATGCTTATACTTTGCCCATCAAGGCTATTTTGCACCCTCACACTGACTATCTTCCCAAAGTTTCATTTTTGACAGTACATCCGGTCATTGTTGAATCCTTCTGTCATCCGCCGTTCACTACCGCCGGAGCAGGAGAAACTCCACTTACTGTGTCCGGTTCGTGCTCTTCAGATTAACGTCCCCCACACTAGCCAGTGGCCTAAGTCAGAACAGCTGTTCTTTTGTCATGGGGGCCGTAAAGCAGACTATCGCATTGGGTGAGGGATGCTATTGCTCTAGCCTTTGAGGCGCGCGGTCCAGCTTCGCCTCTGGGACTTAGGGCTCATTCTACCAGGGATTTGCATCCTCCAGGGCTTTAGCAAGAAGCGCCCCTTTGCAGCACGTATGTGATGCGGCAGGCTGGTCCTCTCCGTACACATTTATTAGATTCTATAGTTTGGATGTTCACGTTACTTCAGGCTCTCACGTCCTTGAGTCGACATCCCAAGGTCATGTCCTTCTCGTCTTTGTGCACACACACTACACAACCTTGAGGAGTCCAGAGACAATTCCAGTGCAGCTGCGTTGGTATTCTCATTCCCCTAGCGCTGTTTTCGCAGCAGCTTTTGAAAGGGAGCATCTCAGGTTACTTGACTCTAACCCTGTTCCCTGAAAAAGTGGGAACGAGATGCTGCGCTTTATTGCTGCACTGAGGGCGTGTTCAGGATGTTCTTCAGTTAAAATGACCTGATGAGCGCACCTGTCAAACGTCTATTTATAGCCTCTGATGTTTGCATTCCGATGACGTCATCATCAGAGGTAATTTAAGCCAATCATTTGGCGTGTTTGCCACACGTGTTTACAACCAGTCATGCAAAGACGTTTTCCCCATAGCACTGTTTGCACAGCATCTCGTTCTTGCTTTTTCAGGGAATAGGGTTACAGTCAAGTAACCTGAGACATTTTCCACTTCCAACCTCAATAAATTCGCAAGTCACGGTCACATGTGCACACCACAAGATGGCACCATGCGTCAGCATAAGTCATTCACACAAAACACTCATGTTTGCTTTAAAAAATATATAAGTATTACATTATAAACTGAATGTCTTCACTAAAATATCTATTCTTTAATCAGGGCATTTTCCATGACCTACCCAGTTATTTCTGATTACCAGATAAGTACAATTTAAAAACACAGTTGTGCCTAAAGCCCTATTCAGACGTTAATTGTTTCTCATGTGGACGTACGTAAAAATAAATTTGCACAGCACCTCAGTAATAAAACTTTTATTAATTGACAGTGGAGTGAATTTTGTGATTCTACGAACCCGGGAAGGCGCTGCACACGTGGTCAGTCAGTCGCATGATTGTTTGCTGTATATAAAATTGTATATGTTTGGAATACAAAAAAAAAAAATAGTTTTTGATGTAATAACATTTTTATTAAATAATATGAAAATAATAACCTATTTATTATTTGAGTATTTAAGTCTCCTCTTTAAAAATAAAAAGATAGACACGCTATAGTTAAAATGGTTTTCTGTTTTATCTCAAAAGGATCGATGTCATTTAAAAAATGTGGAAATTAGCAAGAATAAATTTAATACAGAGTCTTATTTACATGAGGTAAGCAAAGATGCTTGGTTTATATTTTTAATGTATATAAGTGCTGTCATAATAACGGCCCATTTCAAATGTTAACGTACTTTATGTTAAAGTGTAGGCTACATCTTTAAAATGCATCCAAATTACATCGAAGTTCAACCATACGTTGCTCAGCAGTGGTCAAGGATTTAAACAGTGATTTTTCAATTGATCACTTCTTGTAAAGTCAGTGATGTGGATTCTGACAGCAATTAAATTACCACACAACCTTGGTCTTTGTCAAAATAACATATGTAATTCAGCCGGGGATTTTTACGCTGGAGGTGGGAGAAAAACACTGATATTCTGGATTCTAACAGCAATAAAATCATAGACTAGCCCCTGTAAATGTTGAAAAGTCCTTATGACCCCATGAGAAACAATTACCATCAGACTAGGGCTTAAGTGATGTGCCATCTTGGAAATGACATCAAACAATGTTTCTTACTGAGGTTGGAAATGATTGATTTTAGAGCGCTTTTCCAGTCATCATTTTCAAGAAGGAGGTGGAAAGTTGTCTGGAACGCACCATGACCCCTAAAAGGGCGAGCAAAAGCGGCCGAAGGCTGTGGATGATTGATCGACAGGTGGGTTAAGGTGGATTTCAATGGAAAGGTCAATGGAATGGTTGGTGTGTGTGTGTGTGTGTGTGTGTGTGTGTGTGTGTGTGTGTGTGTGTGTGTGTGTGTGTGTTTGTTTGTGTGTTTGTCAGTACGACCCAAGCAAGCACACTCTCAATTCTTGTTTGTCTTTCATTCAAAATATGCTAATATAGCTAGGAGTACTGAAGCATTATGCCTGTCTGCAATTATTGACATTTGTGAATGTGTACAGTACATGCTTGGTGCAATCATTGAAGGACGAGGTGAATGATACAACCACATTAGCACAGAATTCAGGAATGGAAACCTCAACTCAACACTGGGGTGTGGGAAAAGCAATCTAGAGACTGCTCTTATTCAAGGCAAATTAATAGAGCTGTTTTATCTGCACCCCAAAGGAGAGCGAGAGCGAATGCGGGCGATGGGTGATTATCTGAAACATCTAATGGAGCCTTCTTATTTCACTGCGGAAGTAACCATAGCAACAGGAAGCAGCCACAGACACAAAATGGCAGGTTCAAGCGGGAAAAGAGAGTTGCTGCACCAACCGAATGCTGCCTATTCCTTTAAAAACAGCATGGACACAGTATGCAATAATAAACCTTTCACAACATTGCTGTCACATGACCTCAATACACACACGGTTTATTTCACGGAGTCCAGAATTTTAAATTACCATCTTTACTCTTGGCTTTCCAGTCTAATAATGAGTCAAGAATAAAAGATATCTACGAAAACCTGGCAGATTTTACTTCATCACATACCTGTAGGTGAAGATGTGCAGAAAGTGAAGTGTATTGCATTGTGGGACACAGTATCTCTTGCGGAGTACCCTGTTGTGTACATATGTATGCAAATTCAGCAGATAATATAGTAGGTATTCTACATACAAAACACAGTATATATAATATGTGCTGCAGAACAAGAACGTAACTGGGGGGACCAATTTTTTTATAAAGCCTACAGAACTGTGAAGGAACTTCTACTTCTAATTCTAGTTGGAAAATAATAATTTTTAACTATATGCAAATAATATTAGACAGTAAGGAACCTCTGGGTGGAATATAACAACACTGAGCTTTTCCACAACGGCAGGTTTGCCCTTTATCAGGTAAATCAGACCCATCCAGTCTGAACATGTGGCAACAGCTCTTGTTATTTCAAGACCAACGAGACCGAGCCTCTGCAGGTGATCTGGCATCTGGTCTTCAACCAGCCAAAGAGATCCACGTCACAGCCCTCCTGCTCTCCTTCCACTGGTTCCCAGTGCCGGACAGAAAATTATTCAAAATTATGACACTGTCACGAACCAAAACTCACCCTCTCTGCTCCTCTCTGGTGGAATGAGCTGAAACTCCACCTGAACCGCTGAGAACACCTGACACACCCTCTGAATATGTGTTTTCATTGAACAGCATTTTGATATGCAAATGAGTAACACAGTGATTGGCTGATGGACATATCTTAATGAAAACACTGTGTAATTGTAAGAAAGAGACTAAAACAGTGAAGTTTTGCATAAAAAACGATTTATTGTGACATAATGTTTTTATTTTGTTTTGTTTTTTTACATTTGTGTTTGTTATAATGTGAACATTTTGAAATAAACAGACAACCCAGCAAGACCGGAGCTGATCACATGCACATTGTTGTCGTGTGTTTATTCCACCATTCCACAGATTGCTGGGAACGCTCAACTGTCAGCTGATACGGAGATCCTGTGATCCACATGCAGACCTCAGAACTGAGCTTGCACTGAAGAAAATCTCATTTTGAGCAGTATTGAGGGGATTCTGACTAACCCTGATTGGCCATTTGGTTAATGCTTTCAACATCTGTGATTGGCTACAATGCTCAGAGCTTCAAATAACACACTGAAAATAGAAACCTTTGACTCTCTTCACAGAGGAACGCTCACACAAATACACATGAAAGCGTTTGAAAGCAGCCGCCTATCAGTCTCTACTCGGTACTGAAGAAAAGCTACAGAAATAACATTTAGAAAATGTCATAATGTCATTCTTCGTACCGAAGTCTCCGGTGCTTTTGACAACACTATTCCTTCACATATCGCTGCCGCTGCAATGCTGACACACAAGCAGTTTACAGGCGATGACCCCTTCTCATACGGTATCAATTAGTCAGCAAGTTACTGAATTGTTAAACTGAATTTTTATTGTTAGGTACAGCTTACTGGTTAACATTTGAGCAGTCGGTGTCCTCGTCATCCACATCAGCTGGTCTTACGGATCCGACAGATTTTCAACCTGAAGTTGGAGGAGGAGTTCAAAACCAAGCCGTCAAATCCGACACTTTCTGCTTTCCGCTCTTTATTGCACATGAAATGGACTAGATGTGATATTTGTCAAATAAACAGACGTTTAAGACTTTTACATGAAACAACAGAAAAATTTTTCATTCAATACTTTCTGTACTGCTTTAATATGGAAGCTTGTTTCTGCCACAGTATAAACATTAAAAAGGTAATTGAGACTTTTTGGCTCACAATTCCGTCTTTTCTCAGAATTGTGAGATATAAACTCGCAATTGTAAATTATAAAGTCAGAAATGTGAGCTAATAATTCCAATTTCAACTTTCTTTGATTTGTTATACGAGATTAAACCCTTCTTGAAATGAAAGTGGAAATGACTTGTACAGACAAATTTGATTATAATTTAAAACAGAATGAAGCTAAACTAATACAATTACGCTAAATACAAATAATGTAGGTCCATTTTTTTGCCAATTTAATTTTGTGAGCAATAGAGAAACTAGGGTGTCAGAATAAACATAAAAAGCTTGTCTTTGGCAATGTCTGTCGATCGTGAAATACAACCCTTGAAAAAGCCTTCAACCTGACGGCAAACAACAGCAACAAACTCCCACATCTGCTAGGAGAACTGAGCTGGCTGCCAGGTTTGTGAAGTGTAACAGCCGCATTAATGACATCAACGCTGTAAACATTTGGATAAAAACATTTTGTCAAACTTCTTTTATTATTGTGTGTAAATGTGAATGTCTGTAATTTAATGTTACCTATGCTTTGGCAATGTAAAGCCTTTTACCAATACATTAACACTACTTAAATATGAGCCAGCAGATGCTCTAGAAATACTCGTGTTACTTTGATGCTACGGCACAGTGATGTGGCGTCGGCGCGGTCTCAAGTGCTTGAAGTCAGATGCAGAGCTGCATGAATCTGAACACACAATCATCTAACTACTGCAAGCACCAACACGAGACCAAACGTCACCCGACTGAACGCCACAATAACCCCTCTCACGTGTCAAAACTCTTCAGGAAACGCTCCTGAACAACGCTGAGTACCAGGCACGTGCACACATAGACATCAAAGGGGGCTTGAGCACCTGCCCTTTTTATTCCTGGAGAGAAAGTGCCCTTTTTTCTGGGGTGCTTTTTTAAAAAAAAAATATTATTTATAATATTAAAAAATTATTCCTGTTTGCGCACAGCTTCCCTGTCAAACAAATATATTTATTGAAGAATAGTATATCTAAATATCAGGTCAGGAGTTCTGAAGCGCTCCCTTTCTCTCTCTCTCTCTCTCTCTCCCCCTGCGTCTCTGCGCAGCGGCGCACATCGGCACACATCATACACACACCTGCAGGCAGCAGCAGCCCCTCCCAGCAGTGTTTTTCTTGGCTTGTGCTGAGGTGAGTGGCGCTCGAAATTCGAAATTCGAGGCACTGGTCGAGGCTCGAATTTACTGCTGATTAGCCAAAGACAAATATTATATTTTAACCTGTGTTTTGCTAGTATGCATGCCTCATGAGCTACTAGACTAGCTAATGTGTAAGGGATAATCGCAATACATTATCCCGCTTATTACATGGCTACCTACCAAATAAATAATTAATTTGACACAAAATATTGATTTAAAGGGGAGTTTATTGATTTAAACCCGATTGCATTGCTTCCGCTAAAGAAAATAGTACGCTCCGTCTCTACGGTTAGAATCCTGTGAGTCCATAGCAACGCTCTTTTTTTCATGGCAACGGTGTGTTATACTCCGCACAGCGGTCTGTTATCAAGCAATAACACACCGCATTCTACATCGGAATTCAACCAAGCCATGTAATAAAATAAGTTAGTAATACAATTTATTTTTGTATTTTTGTATTTTGTCAATCATTTTTGCAGTGATTTTTTTCAGTAAAGTTAACAAAATAGCAGCAACAGCCCTCTTCAGTTTAGAGTGAATATTTGTGTTGATTTTAAAGTGTTATGTATTCTAATAACACCAAAATAATTAAAATGATGTAGTGCCTTGTGCAAAAATAAACAAATTATTAGTAAAACACGCCCCTCTGCTTGATGCAGTTATTTAGGTTATTCTAAATATATACTTGAAACTAGTAGCATAGAAAATGTTTTCAAAACATGCACATTGTGGAATGGATCCTTTGCTGCTCTATAATAGTGAATACTAAGGAGACCATGGTTTCTGTGTGAACTGATTATTTTGTAGACATCTTTTGAAAATGAAACAATTGCGTGAGTTTGAGGAAGATAAAATTAATTAACTTTTTTAAATTAATTTTTTAAAAAGGAAGTCAGAGTTGCGTTAATATATATACTTTTTTGTAAAAAAAAAAAAAAAAACGTAATTATGAGAAGTGCCCTTTATTTCACTTGAGCCCCTGCCCCTCAAAATGTCTGTGCACGTCCCTGCTGAGTACTCCATGCCAGTGGTAAACTGGAACATTTTGTAAATAATTTTCCAGGACAGTTTATAATTTCACTCATTTTCCATGTGTTTTATTTTTTCAGTTTTCCAGGACTCATGAGGAACCCTGTATTACTGTCATGTTATGCATCACACCATCAAGTCAAATCTTTTATCAACACCTTCAATGCAACGCAAGTCGCTTTAGATAAAAGTGTAAAGTGCTTCCACCATATGTCAGTAATGAAAAATATTCAGTCAGACTGTCAGTATGAATACAGCTGACGGATCATCTCACACACGTGTTCAGGGCCAGATTCATGCATTCAGTGCCTCGGCTCGCTGTCCAGGGGCCAATTACAAGAGGAGAAATCATTATTATTATTATTATTATTATTTCACTCTAATGCTAAAACTCTAAAAAATTATTAATAATATTTGTTTCCTGTTTTACTTTGATTTTCTAATATGAAATGAAAAGTTCAAAAATGATGTGAACCCATAACAGACAAACATGCTCTTTTTCTATTTCTCTCTCGTTCTCTCTCTTTATTTTCGGATGGCACTTTTATCTACAGCACTAAGAAGAATCCGACAATACATTTTTTTTGGCCCATCATCCTAATGGTCAATAAACTGAAAGGTCAGTCATTTCAGGCCCAGATATTGCTCACGACGGTGGAGAGAATGGTCTAAAGGCGGGGGTGAAAGATTGGTTAGCAAATCGCAATATGAAGCTTTACAGAGTCCCGTCAAGCGCTATAAGCTTTGATGGCGGGGAAATTTGGGACAAAACACTTGATCCATTTACTGCGGGGTCTCTCTCACACTGAGAGCGCTGAAGCTGTAAGCTGTAAAGGTCAGCTGTAGAGAGATGGGATCCTGCTAAACACACATGTGAACCTGTCACATGCTATCACTGGTAATGCTAGCACACATTAGCATTGTGAAATCAACTGTTTTGATTAGAATGTGTTTGTGTTTGGATGTTTTGCTGTGAGTTTCAGCTATAGTAGTGATTCCTGTCGCTCTAACAGTAGAACATGGAGAATCAGAAGGAGCTGTTTGATGTGTATGTTTACACATACGAGGAATTTTTCTTGGTGACAGAAGCTTCCACATCACAGACAGAATGACAGTGACTAGACAGATAATAAAAATATTAGGGATGCACTGTAATTTCGCCGAAAATTGTCAGCCAAACAAGGCCAAATATATGAGCTGAAAATATATAAATATATGCCACCTCCCCTCAGTGTTCAGCGCTCAGGTTCGCCATTTTCACTGGATGACTGTGACACTTCGCTCAATATTCTGCTCTATGCTATGGGTTTAGCGAATTGTTTTAGCGAATTGATTCCTCTTTTGGATCTCCGTTCGCTCGCTCGAACGGACACATTCACAAAATATTTTACATAAAGAGATTGGATGTGTATCATTATATTGGGTCTGTGCATTCGATCTTAAAGTGACAGCAACCTATAAATACTTGCTGCTGACTCAATGTTAATCAAACAACAAAAGCTTTAACAAAGATTAATCTACATTTCATTTATACAGTTAACACTATAGTGTTTTTTGTACATTTAGTCCTATTATTACATCTCTGTACTTAAAATACTCTACAGTTAGACCTTACTTCATTTGTAACTTTGTTGTTGTATTTATCTATGATTGTAATTAGGGTATTTCATCTTAATAATATTAAAGAATCACACACACACTGCTTTAACATAAATACTGGCGAGTAATGCACTCTATACTCGTAACCATGAAAATGACAATTCAGTAAATATCGCCTTTACTCCAGCATTGATAATTGTATGAACTTTCTTGATGCTAATTTTAGCATTTTATTATTCATTTAATCACAGTTTTAAACCAATATGAAATATGCTTATGAACTGACTTTATTTCAAAAACCTGATTTTAACCCAATATCTGCAACTGTATTTTAAAAATCACATTTTTACCAAATAGATCATAAAAGCATTTTAAAACTGAATCCTACTCAAATTCTTATTAATATTACACCATGAAATGCTCTTTTACACATAATGGCTGAAGGACTGATGCTAGATGAAGTTTAAACATGTGATCACAGGCTGATTCACACTTGTGTTTTAGCTTAGTTTCATTAAAATCACACACGGCTAACGTTCTTAAACATTGATTCAGTTTATCATTCATCACTCACCCCACATTTTCATCCCAACCATGGTATTTTTAAACACTTATTCCTAATTTTTCTCACGCTGAAAGTTGCAATCTTTTACCAGGATTATGAACATTATTGTTCCCATTTTAGGCGCAAACACTCTTAATCACCGTCAAGTTCAACATCTATTTTAAAGTTTCCTAATGTTGTTTTGGAGTCTCCTACAACAGGTTTACATGCAGGAAAATGTGTTACTGAATGTATTTGTGTTGTCAAAGTTTTAGTTTTTTAATTAGAACTCAATAAATTGTTTTTGCATGTCATACCACATCCTGTAGGGATACCACTTGTATAATAAGGCTTTCTAATACTTTTTTTTGTAAAGTATTTTTACTTTACAAATTACAGACATGGCCGATTCACACGGGATTAAGATCACAGACAACCTCCGCAATTATTACAAATGACTAGAGGTCACCAGGTAATACTTATCCCGTGCGAATCGGCCATGTCTGTAATTTGTAAAGTAAAAATTCCCCCGCAAATGACCTACCATATCTCGCCGAACACCGAGGTCCTGTGATAATATTAGTCCCGTGCGAATCGGCCGAACACCGAGGTCCTGTGATAATATTAGTCCCGTGCGAATCGGCCGAACACCGAGGTCCTGTGATGATATTAGTCCCGTGCGAATCGGCCGAACACCGAGGTCCTGTGATGATATTAGTCCCGTGTGAATCGGCCGAACACCGTGGTCCTGTGATGATATTAGTCCCGTGCGAATCGGCCGAACACCGAGGTCCTGTGATGATATTAGTCCCGTGCGAATCGGCCGAACACCGTGGTCCTGTGATGATATTAGTCCCGTGCGAATCGGCCGAACACCGAGGTCCTGTGATGATATTAGTCCCGTGCGAATCGGCCGAACACCGAGGTCCTGTGATGATATTAGTCCCGTGCGAATCGGCCGAACACCGAGGTCCTGTGATGATGTTAGTCCCGTGCGAATCGGCCGAACACCGAGGTCCTGTGATGATGTTAGTCCCGTGCGAATCGGCCGAACACAGAGGTCCTGTGATGATGTTAGTCCCGTGCGAATCGGCCGAACACCGAGGTCCTGTGATGATATTAGTCCCGTGCGAATCGGCCGAACACCGAGGTCCTGTGATGATATTAGTCCCGTGCGAATCGGCCGAACACCGTGGTCCTGTGATGATATTAGTCCCGTGCGAATCGGCCGAACACCGAGGTCCTGTGATGATATTAGTCCCGTGCGAATCGGCCGAACACCGAGGTCCTGTGATGATATTAGTCCCGTGCGAATCGGCCGAACACCGTGGTCCTGTGATGATATTAGTCCCGTGCGAATCGGCCGAACACCGAGGTCCTGTGATGATATTAGTCCCGTGCGAATCGGCCGAACACCGAGGTCCTGTGATGATATTAGTCCCGTGCGAATCGGCCGAACACCGAGGTCCTGTGATGATATTAGTCCCGTGCGAATCGGCCGAACACCGTGGTCCTGTGATGATATTAGTCCCGTGCGAATCGGCCGAACACCGAGGTCCTGTGATGATATTAGTCCCGTGCGAATCGGCCGAACACCGAGGTCCTGTGATGATATTAGTCCCGTGCGAATCGGCATCTCTGTGATTTGGCGGGGTCGTTTATAATTTTTTCAAGGTTTTTGTTTCCTGTGCGCTTTTTTATCCATCTTTCGTGAAGAATGGAGGCGGCGTTGGAGTGTTTTGATAGTATTTTGGGTGCTAGGGCTGGGGGATAAAAGATAACGATAATTATCGCGATATAATTTATTCTCGATAAAACTATATCAAGAGTTCGATAAATGTTCGATAATGTTTATGCGCCAAAAGCGGAACAAAACTCATTTGAACCGCGCGCCACACGGACCATTAATCCGCTCGGCTCAAAGTCCAAACGGCAGTGCAGCGCGAGCTCACTAGAGCAGAGGCGTTTACTCTGATCGCTCTCGCTCACGAGATCCAGAGAGAAGCGCTTGAGTTCAGCGAAGAACACACGTCTCAGTGATTTAAACCAGTTTAAAGGCAGATGAAACAGCGCTGACAAACAGGAGAAACACTGTGGGCAACGATACAGACAGAAGGCTTTTCCGTCTAAAATTTCCATCATTTACCATGGATTTACTGTAACGTTAGTCTAGTAATATTAACTGCACCATGAAATGTGGGATATACATATTGAATTGTATTATATTATTAATGTAGACAATGTATTAAAGGACTAATGGAATATAATTACAGTATTTAATAATATATTAAAGGGCACCTATTATGCAAAATTCACTTTTACATGGTGTTTGAACATAAATGTGTGTTGGCAGTGTGTGAGCAAAACCACCCTAGAACGATAAAAATGCACCCAGTGTTTTTTTTCAATCTCAATAAATCATAAGCACTGTCTCAGAATGAGCTGTTCTCAGATTCAGCGCAATGTGACGTAGAATTGCGCAGGCCCCTCCCACGACTGTTGAGTGACACTTCAGTTTGAGCATAGACCCGCCCTGAGTGAGCTGGACACAGTCCGCCATTGTTCGACGCTTGAGCAGCTGTAGACAAGAATGTCTCCTAAGCGATTGAGGTGTTTTGTTGTTGGATGTCAGAATGAACATATCAGTCTTCATTTACTCTCATTCTTACTCGAGGATGGATCTGTACCAACTGTTCGTGATCCAGATTACACTCTCCGGAGCGACATGACTAACGTTACTGACCACGGCAGAAATGAAAGTGAGAGCGCGCACTTTATGACAGCTCATCGAATAGTTTTACGGATTTACAGTGTACCAGTTTATTAAGCACAGACTGAAAAGGTGTGTATATATTTGTTTGCTGTTAGTTGTAACGAGTGTTTTGTGTACTTCGCTGTGTATGTTCCATGATAATGAAAGGGAGAGAGAGAGAGTTTATGGATAAGACTTTAATGCTCACTTCTTATACTGTGTTTATTTAGCTGTTCTTACAGTGATTCTCTGGAGTAAAACTAACGCTTCATCTTTTGTGTGATGTACAATAAACTTCATTGAACTCATCAGTATATTTTGGTCATCATTCGGATGAGGTCTGCTACAGCAGGCTTTTATTAATAGTGGATAAAAGCAGATGACAAATAAGTTATAACCATAATTAAGCTAAACTATACCTGTTTAATCTCCATACAGTATATATTCTCTGGCGCTGTGGGCATTATTGTCCGACTCCGAGTCAAAATGAACACGCTACTGAGAGTTTCTGTTTTGATATTATCAGATGAGATTGTCCTGACTGAAGCACGAGCTCGTGAGGCTCCGCCCCCTGGGCCGGCAGCAGCAGTTAATTTGCATTTAAAGGGATACACACTAAAACAGCGCGTTTTTCTGAGCCCCCAAAAAATGACAATTTAAACATGCTGTAAAAAAAATATCTGTTGGGTATTTTGAGCTAAAACTTCACATACATACTCTGCGGACATCAGAGACTTATTTTACATATTGTGAAAAGGGTCATAATAGGTGCTCTTTAAGGCTACTTTTTTTCATACAAATACCATTGAAACCATAAAGTTACATTTTGCCCTTATAGTGAGGTGCTATAGGCTATGCCTGGTTTTATCTGTGGTTATCATGATCTAAATGCATGATACTGGATGACCAATGGTTAATTTTAATAAAACTCATACAGTCAGAATATTATATTTTACCACATAAAAATGTTACATAGTAAAAACATTAACATAGTAAATCTGCATCCTAACTCAAGCTAATACTATTGTCAACTCACTGTCAAAAATGCATTTTCGAGACAAAACATAATATTAATATTGCAGCCTGCACTGCAAACTGAAGATACGTGCCATTAAAGTCAGGCAACACAAACCTGTTTCAAGACTAGAAACAATATCCCCCATTAGCACACGCAGAATGAAATACATTTTTCTATTAAGATATTTCATTTGTTAAGGAAAAATGACAAATGTTTGAATGTTGTACCTCAGATTTGTGAAATGTTCTCCTGTTTGGCAAGTGTTTGTCATGATATGTTCTGACAATAAAGAGTAGTTTAAAACCACAATTAACGCTCTGGTTTCTACAACTTTCACTTGGGAGCAAAAATCTGCCTTTAAACTTGAAAGAAAGAAATATTTGACATTTATCATGATAATTATCGATATCGACTGATATAAAACAATTATCGTGATAATTTTTTTTTTGGCCATATCACCCAGCCCTATTGGGTCATATCGCTATACACAATACAACTATACAATTTGCAGAAAGAGAAAGCTGAAAACCATGATTAGATGGAGATGAATGACATGTATAGCAGCATGCGGTAAAGAACATTCTTCTGTTTATAATATATCAATACAGCTAGACCTATAATAATGACAAGACATTTCCAAGCAATAGCCTATTGACATCATATCTGGGAGATAAGTCAGTAAATTCGAGTAAAATCACAGGCTTCGCTTATCCCGTGCGAATGTGCCACACGAAATTCAGATGTGGGTGGGTAATTTCTAAATCACACGAGGTCCCCAGATAATACTAATCCAGTGCGAATAGGGCTTAAGCCGCCATACTGGCCATGCATGTCCTGGCCTCAAACCACCACGGGTGCCAACGGGTTTCTCCCCAGGGATACACTACCCAAAGGGACCTTCAGTGTGGAAGGGGATAACCCTGCTGAAAAACGATTCTGCAGTAACTCCAGCACTGTACCAACCGAACAGTTAACTGGGTCCCACTGTCGAGTTTCTCACCATGAAGTGAAAACCCTCCACGTCAATGCATACAGTTTCCTCGTGGAGGGAGCTCTGGAGTGAAGTATGGTTTGAACAACCTCAGTCTATGAATCTGGCTCCCTCAGAGGCCAAACCAACAGGTTGACCCACTTGACATAAGTCAAGTCACATTTATTTATATGGCGCTTTTTACAATACAGACTGTTGGGAAACAGTATTGTCTTCTACTACTGTCGTAAAATCTGTCATGGTTACACCAGGGGATACACGCGCATTTGTTGACAAGCCGATACCCCCGAACTCTGCAGAAGGAGTTCTCACGTCTTGGGCAGACTGCTTGTGTTGCGTGTAAAATGTCTTCATCCCAGGTACAGTGGCATATATTTCAGCATGTCATATGAATATAATTTCATGGAGGGGTGCCCGTATTTTTTTCAAACGCCAAAAGATTGCGTAGCTCACGTTTACAAGCCAGCGTCATTATAGTAGCCTATTGGCTACTGTTTTACAGAATGGATATGCTAATTCAATTCAATGTTTGTGTGGTAGCTTACTAGCTACCAGATTGATAATTCGCTCCTCTACTAGCATTACTTGATTCATGAAGATAAATGGAGGACCAGATAGCTTCCGTAACATAGCCAGGCAGACAAAAAATTCGAAAAACTAGAGATAGTATGCAAGCAATATACTTACTAGTCCAACAGCATGACGGCCGAGTCAGCATTGGTCGGGCACCCCTCCTCCTCCTTTAACTCACGCCAGCGAGCGAACGCTAGACCAATATTGATCCTCGTCCGGCCTTTGATTTTGCCACTCTCCCTTTTTCTCTTCCTAGACTCCTCCGACAAAACCTTTGCCTTCTTCGGTTTCGTTGCTGCTTCGGCCATGACAACAACATACACACGCTATACCAGCCGGCAGACAAACGCTAGTTGGGCTCTCACGTCCGAATTTGAGGAAATGGGGAGTGGGGGGGTGGTGGGGTGGTGGGGGAAGTGAGGTATGCCATAAAGCAGTCGAATTTTGTAGTTATTTTTGTGCTCGGGTTACTACCCGAACCCCGAAGTTACGTAGTGCCAGTAAAAGCAATACAGACCCCGTCAGGCTATGGCAGACGTGTCATTCAACCTATTGTAAGTCGATGTACCATCACAAGGGTCTTGGAAAATATATTATGAAGGTTGAAAAACTACATGGTGTTGCTTTAAGTGATTGTTCATTTTAGCTGTAAACAAGTTGTTAATTTAGTTCATTTATATATATATATGTAGCCGCTCTGGAAAAAAACGTGATGTCATCGTTCACCTCAGTTCAGTTCTCATATAATGGTGTCAATGCAGGCAGATCAATAATATTGTTGAATATTAAATTAAATGTCCCCAACTAAGCAAGACAAAAGCCAAAGGTGAAAAAAGGCGACAAAGGCGAAAAATGCGACAGTAGCAAGGATCCAAAACTCCATCAGGTGACAGAATGGAGAAAAAAACCTTGGGAGAAACCAGGCTCAGTCGGGGGCCAGTTCTCCTCTGGCCAACGAGCGAACAGTGGGAACACTTCAGGGATGCGTCATGGATGGGTCCAGGTGCAGGTCCACCATCTGATCTGGATATGGCCAGGATCCGGCAGACTGTGGTAAACCTCGGATAAACAGAGAGACTAATATTAGCGTAGACGCCATCCTTATTATGATGTAACGAGTACATCAGGATTTATGGGGAGTGTTGCCGGTTCCGACTGACCTGGGGCCTGTACCATGAAGCCGGTTTAGGTGGCTAGCCAGCTATGTTTCAGTTTAGTTTCCGCCAACCCTGGGTTTTAGGTACTATGAAAGTAGCTTGGCTTTAATCGGTGTTCGTCGCCATGGTATCTTACGCTGCACGGCTAACCTGCTCCGGGGCAGGTTATGTTCTGGATTCAAGATCTCAGACTGAAGTTTGACCAATCAGCTGAGAGCAAAGAAACATATAGGTGACGTAACTTATTCCCAGTGTCTGTTACAATGACTTCACCTTTTCTTCCAAATCCTGTGACATCTCAGCGCAAATTGTTAGACGAGCACTTCGTAGAGAAAGAGTTTTTAGCCAGACAAAATCCCCTTGCCTTTCCTGATAGTTACTTGTATGAAAGATACAGATTTTCCGCGGAAGGAATGTCTTATCTTTGCGAACTTCTTGAGCCGCACATAAAGAATTTAACACGTCGAATTCATGCACTTACTGTACCGCAAATATTGCGTTGCGTTTTTTTGCAAGTGGTACATTCTTGTACGGTGGGTGACGCACAGAAGCTCGGGGAAAACACGGTTTGTCGAACCATTCGTAAGGTGGTCCTCGCTCTGCAGGAGTACATGAATAGTTTCATTAATAGTGTTCCCCGGACATTTATCGGCCATGTCCATAAAAGAGGGCTTTTATAAAATTGCCGGTAAGATATATTGTTAGGGTGACATCACATGAACACATTTTATTTTATTTTTTTCAAAAAGCAAATTGCACAAATGTACTATACAATATAATACATGTTAAGAATTATTTCTTATAAATCTTTATTATTATTCTGTTAATCTTATGATAGGATTCCCTAGCTTTCTTAGTAGTACAAATACGTTCTATATTTATGTAAAATTATGTATGTATGTGTAGCCTATAGCCTATTTTTATAATATATAAAAAATGTGCATGTATCATTTTTTATATATTATAAAAATAGGCTATAGGCTATATTACACATATAGGCTACACATACATACATCATTTTACATAAATATAGAACGTATTTGTTTAACTTACACATTAACAATCAGCAATCTTTCTCCAACAGTCTTCTCTTGCTTTGGCAGCAGAGACCGTATTGTTTCGAGCTTGAAATACATATTTAAATTAATCGTAATTATGAATGATTATCTCTTGCTCCTCCGCGGAAAAATATATCGCTCTCGCTCTACCCGCGATTGGTTGTTCAGTGTCGACGTCACTCTTTTATGTGCACGCGCGCGTGGAGTAATCATAGCTTAAGGATCAAAGCCTGAGTTGACAGAGAAAGTTGATGAGCTGCATCATGGTACCAATAAAGCCTGATTGCATCGGTTTGGTTTTGTCAACTCAAAACTAATCCTGTAACCCCGAGTTTGTTCAGCTACCTTCATGGTACAGGCCCCCGATCTATGCAGCCTAACATTGAATTATAGAAGTCTATAATGTGTTATGTGTATGCTAGGTCAAAGAGATGTTTTTAGTCTAGCTTTGAACTGACAGAGTGTGTCTCCTTCCTGGACAATGTTAGGAAGACTGTTCCAGAGTTTTGGTGCTAAATAGGAAAAGGATCTACCGCCAGCAGTCGATTTTGATATTCTAGGTATTATCAACTGGCCGGAATTTTGAAATCGCAATAGACGTGAAGGACTATAATGCGTTAAGAGCTCGCTCAAGTACTGCGGAGCTAAACCATTTAGTGCTTTGTAAGTAATCAGCAATATTTTAAAATGTATACGATGTTTAATAGGGAGCCAATGCAGTGTTGACAGAACAGGGCTAATATGGTCATACTTCCTGGTTCTGGTAAGAACTCGAGCTGCTGCGTTTTGGACCAGCTGTAGTTTGTTTATTAAGCGTGCAGGGCAACCACCCAGTAGAGCATTACACTAATCTAGCCTTGATGTCATGAACGCATGGACTAATTGTTCTGCATTTTTCATTGACAGGATATGACGTAATTTAGAAATATTTTTAAGATGAAAGAATGCGGTTTTACAGATGTTAGACACGTGACTTTCAAATGAAAGATTGGTATCAAAGAGCACACCCAGGTTCCTAACTGATGACGAAGACTTGACAGAGCAGCCATCAAGTGTTAGACAGTATTCTAGATTATTACGTGAGAAAAATTTTTGTCCAATAATTAGAATCTCTGTTTTTTCAGAATTAAGTAGTAGGAAGTTGCTAGTCATCCAGTTTTTTTTTTATATCAGCTATGCATTCCGTTAATTTTGTGAATTGGTACATACAAACAGTGTATGATTATGATTCAGGCAGCATTATAGGTCAGAAGTCATATTGGATCAGAACATTCAGAATATTTATCCAGTTCCATCTGGTTGAAGATCGGAGTTATGCCGGAATGGAGATGAGTTTGTGGAGGATCAGTGCTGATGGCTGTTGTGTCGATGAGGCCTTACAGGGGAGAGTCTAGTTGTCTGTGCGGGGGTGAAGAATCGTGCCTCCCGCCTGAGACAGAAGGTCCCTCCTGACCGGAATCTGCAAGGGAGAGTCGTCGAGGAGAGACAATAGATCCGAGAACCACACTCGGTTTGGCCAGTACGATGCTACTAGTAGTAGACTTATTCCATCCCAGCAGACCTTCTCCAGAACTCCTGGGATCAGAGCAATCAGGGGAAAAGTGTACAGATGACGTTATGACAATGAGCTCCTATGGGACCTTGGGACAAGAACCAAGGCACATAACCATGATCATGCGGAGTGGGTTCCCTCTCTGGGAAAACCCTTTGGTCCTGAATCACCCCTGCAAGAGTGTCATGTACAGCAGGCCAAAAGGTATCACGTTGCCATAAGACCCAACAGTCTCTGAAACTGTTTGACAGTGAGTTACTGGCCTAGCTTTATCTTGTTAATGGCTGTGAGATTCAATACGAGCAGGAGACAGAGACGTGCCACCATATGTTACGATATCCATTTGCGCTCAACCACTGCGCTGTGTCTGCAGCCACGGGACTGGACACCGAGCCTGATCACCCTCCTTGAAGAGGACCGGAGGGACAGGAGTGAGTGGAGCGGTAATATCTCATGCATGCTTCGCTCCCAAACAAACCACGCACAAATTGTGTGTATCCTCACTCGTGATATAGCTAGGGCTAATCCTAACACACAATATAAATGCCTGTTTGCTCTCCATTATTGTCTTGTGCTTTGTGACTTGGACAAACAACACTAAATAAGACAGACAATTCACACAGAGCGCCTGCTGAGGCACAGTAGCTGACAATGTTTGGTCTGGATGCGTTTTATAGCTTCCTGATCCTGACGTCACCCCGCCTGTGATGTTCTGTCATTGGACTGAGTTCACACACGCTTCAGACGTAATCACGCAGAGCCATTTCCAAAGTATCCTTGACCAGCGCTTGTTCCCTTAAAAGGGAACTCACTGTTCCTATAGAGATGGAGACTTTATATGCTGAAATGCATCAAAATACTGATGTACCTGCTGCAGGGCTGATGTGTTTACCACCGGGGTTTCGTGGCAGTAGATTACACTGGTTCAGAGTCTAGCTGGATTTTATTCGTACCTGTCTTTAATGGCAGGCCTGGCTGAGTGAGACCACAGCAGTGCTTGTATAAACTAATATCAGATTAGTGGCAGAAGGACAATATTAAGCAAATGTCCAGTTCAACAGTTTAAGTGTCACTTGTGCTTTTCACCTCCCCAGCTCTGATAAAGTCCAATGAAATTCTGTTATTTTGAGGGAACGAGAAAGGAAAAAAGAAGTACGGAGGGAAAAATAGATCAATATTTAATTTTCTCTGCTGGTGAAATGTTCAGCGCCTAATCAGCAGGGACTGGGAAGATGACACCAAGAATGTCAATTAGATGAGAGTGTTGTGTTCATCTCTCCTTTTCATCAGTCACGTTACCATTGAGGTCAAACCCAGGGTTCAGAAGTCAAATGTTTGCTAACTATTCTGTTGGATAGGCCATTTACAGTGGCGTCTTGCACTGGTTTTCCACTGATCTGGTATCAGATGAGAGGACAAACTAGGACTAGTACTTATGGTGTGCATCCGAGTTCGTTTGATGTCAGAGTTGGCTTGATTTGGTTTTGTGTGTGTTCTCACTCACTGTCCTGACTAGCGGGACGGGCGCACTGCTAGCAGAGAGAATGTACTGCGCATTTCTGATGGCCTTCCCTTACGAAAAATAAGTTTATTCAAGTGTGCTAATAGTAGACTTAATTTAAACAAAAAAATAAGAAAGTATACTTTCAGTAAAATTTTTATATACTTCTCAGAAATATACTTTATGGGCCCTATCTTGCACCCAGCACAATTGAGTTTGTACAGCGACGCATGTATCATTCCTATTTTGCACCCGCGCACAGCGGACTTTTCCCATCCACAGACGCACGTCGGTAAACTAAGAAATGCATTTGCGCTCCCGGGGGCGGTTCAGCGCAAAGATGAGGCGTGTTCCGGCGCAAACGTTCCCTGATGCTATTTTGCAGGTTTAGAAAACAATTCCGCCACTAACCAGGAAAAACCTAGTCAAAAGTCAGTGGCGCGTTGCGCATGTTATTCATATGCTGTTTAAGGGCGCATGCTTGGCCATAATCAATGTAGCGTGTGCACTTTGCTTATCTCATCTTCACACAGACGCAGCAGTTCTCATTTTTAGAAAACCATACATAATTACAAGGAAAAATATTACACGAGGGAAATCATTGTTGTATCCATGAAGATGTGAAAAAAATAGGCATAAATCTAGCTTACATATTTTACCCAAATTTGTATACGCCTGTTTAACCGAAGCTAATTTGGGTGTGTTTCTCCATCCCCATACAATGTCACTTTTCTGTCTTTTACGGCCCTGACGAGAACATCGGTCTCCTCGGCTGTGAACCGCTCCTGGCGTGCGTCTGGCAAATCCGCCGTTATAATAGGAATCCGCTATAGAACAAGCGCGCCTGCTCTTAAAAGGAATGTGAGATGTCGCTCTGATTGGTTTATTTCACGTTACGCCCAAACCACACCTATGAGTAATGAAGCTACTTCAGACCAACACATTTTAGATTTGCGTCGGAGAGTCATTTATCCCGCCGGTATAATAGCAACAGCGCCCAAGACCCGCCCACAAAGTTACTTGCGTTTCACGCTTGATACTTGCATTTCAGATCGTTAAAATAGGGCCCTAAGTATTTCTTAGAAATATACTTAAAATTGCACTTTAGTATACTCGAATTATACTGACAGAAAGGTCTAAGTATATTTGGCCTACTTGTACCTATCTTTTGATCGAGATATACTTAAATGTATAGTTAAATATTCTAAGTATACTTGGCTTGTAGTTGTGTTTAATCTTTGGATTGAGAAGCCTATTAAATACTTTTTTCACATAGTTTTACATATTGTCTTATAAACTTACATTGTTTGAAAATATTGATTTATAAAGAAAACAGATATGTCCCTAATTCTGAGAATCTGAATTTTTGTGTAGGCTTTTCCACTGGTAGTGTACTTAGGAATTTTTCTTTCAAATCTACTTTACTTTTCCCCGTCATTGACTGAAATTTCAGGGTATCAGTGTTTCCACAGTTATACGGTGAGGGGCGCTAATACACATCTTCTGAAAGAGTACTGAATCTCCGGATCAAACACAGGAGAAGAAGAAGCTGAAACAAGTGATAGAAGATTGTTCAGGCAAATGTAAAATAACATGATCATCAACATTAAACAGCATATAAATCAAAACTGTCTAATGCTACTGAATGAAATGTCGACCCAGGACGAGCTACAGGACTGTGAATCTTTGAGGTGTTGATGGACTCGATCTACTCCATCTGTGTTTGATCATCACTCTGAATCCCATCCGGACGAAGTCTTTGACAAAAATGCAATTTTCTCTGCTTTTTGTTTAAAGTGTTTGGGTGTTGAAGTGTTCATTACGTTGAAGTTTTAAAACAATTATAATTACCCATATTCTAGTGTTGATAAAAAAGGATGCATGAAGATAAAGAGTCAAATGTTTTTAAAATTAGTTAAAGTGCAGTTAACCCCCTGAGGTCTACGGTATCGCCGGCGATACCAGCTCGCTTTTTTTTTATCAATGTAAAAGAAACTCATAAATACTCTGTTGACTTTGATTTTCCATAGGAGTTTCATACATCAATCGATTCTGTTAAATGTGTATTATTTTTGTGTATACTCACAATAAAAACAAAGTGTTGTGCTTTTTGCCAAATAAAGAAAAATAAACACGAAGCGAGTTCTGCCTTCTCTCTGCCAGTGAAGTCCATTCTGAAACGCGTCCGAAAATGAACAATAACTGAGCGAATACTCAGTCAAACAGGCATACAGACACACAGGCATGAAGCTTGAATTCTCTTCTTTTAAATGAAGTAATTTATATAAAAAACAAATATTCTCATCTTGTGAAATCTGTATTAAAAGAGAGCGATTCCAGTCGAGCTCATCTCATCTCATTACGTTATAATCGGCCACGCCCACGGAGAGCGCGCGCTATTCAAACGCAAATGACTGAGACGATCCCATACAAACTGTGAACGCCCACATATCAGCTCGAGAAAACACATCAAGTTTATTCAGATAAGTGTAGTTGTCTACACTGTCTCGCAGCGCTGTGAGGAATAATAATAATGGAAAACTTACCTCAGAAGTGCTGGTATTTCGAGGAGCAACGGATGGAATAATGTAGTAATTTTTTTTTTTCATTCTCAAGTAAATCGCGTTTCTGTGTGAATGAATAAACGCAGAGATGCGCTGTTTACCACAACTCGCAAAAAGACGGTTTAAATTTGAATTTCGTTTCTGTGTGTGAATAAATGATCTGCTTTTAGCAAACTATTTTGCTATACTGAGTAAAATCGATTGAAATATGTTGAAATAAAATGTATTTGTATAAGCAACGTATTAAACTGCAAATTAACATTTATATTCCTTATAATAAAAACGAAAGACCTATGTTACAGACATATGAAAGACAACATTTCGTTGATTAGTTTTGGATAGATTACACATTTTTACTGTAAAATATCTGCCACCTCAAATAAGCTTTTGTTTGCCAATTTTTGCTAATATGTTAAATATAGTATGTTTTGTCAATGTAGGCTATATTCGAAGTTTGAAATATGTATGATAAAATGTATACTTTAGTTTTTACAAAGAAAGATTACACTTCAATTGTTGTTGTAATTGTAACCTTTTTAATAAAAAAATATATATTTACAAGGTAGATGTAAACACATTTTAAAAGGTAAATATAAGCATTTTCTTTAAATAATTTTTATTGTGTTTTATTATTGACAAATTTGGGGAGAGGATACATATTCCAAAACTGAAAATACAGTATGAGAATTAACTGCACAATTAATAGACATGTTTTCCTTGGATATTATACAATTTGCAAGCAAAATTTGTGAAAAAAAAATTGACATGCTTCCAACTGTGAACCAATTTGGTAGAAATATATATATATATATATATATATATATATATATATATATATATATATATATATATATATATACACTGTATATATATTGCTCTTGCATTCTTTCTTGTGGCTATAGGTGACATACCTGAATGAATGGCTCATTAAGTATGCGGGCCCCATTGTCTCCTAAGGTGTGAACCACTACATATGCATGATGCTGTTGAATGGTTGACGCCCCTTGCGCATATTGCCTTTACAAACAAAAAGTGTTTTACAAGATTTAAATCAATGTATTGTGTTATGTGAATGATAAGGGCAGGATGATTTTCACATCATTTTGAAGAAAAAACTCTAGGCAAAGACATCAATTAGTCAAAAGTCTTATTGACACGTATTTAGTATGTGTTTTGTGGCCTTATTTCAGAAACTTTAGTTTTTAGTTTTTTCAATAACCATGCATAAACATTATTCTCTCAAAAATACAAACATGTACATGCATGTTGCTCACATATTATGGTAGCCCTGTTTGTGCTAAATAGAGTGTAATTATACCTTTGCCATTAATATGTTTATAAGCAACTGAAAAAAGCACAAATGTCAGGGCATGTCAGAACATCTCAAGGACCCCAAAAACCCCTCAGACCTCAGAGGGTTAAAGGGTAACTCTCGCCAAAATGCAACCTAGGGTCTTTTTGTTAATCTACCCGAGGGAAACTTTCGTTTAAAAGCATCATTAGAATGGAAACACCACTTTTAAGTTTGACCGTATTTTAGTTTTCGGTCAAATTGCCTTTTGAATGGGAGTGCTTGGGGCACTTCTATGATAGCATCAAAAATCGCTATTTTAAAACACTAAGAAGGCACGACACAACATGAAACTTTGCTGGAAGTATCACCAGAGCATTGAGACACAGTTGAGACACTTTGTGTACACAGAGTTTACTAAAAAGAAAGATTTTGAAGAACTCACTGTAGCTGTGTCAGCCGGCATTTCGACAGTCAAAAATGGTCGATCTCCGAATGCAACGTAACAGGGAGGAGAGTAAAGATGGAAAGCTCCTAAAGCTTAGTTCCATATAAATTCACGGATAATTTGTGGTTTTGTCATTAGTAAAAATCAAAGGATGCTCATATAAGAAGCAATACTAAAATTTAGAGTCAGTTCATTCACATTCGGAGACACAGCTACAGTTGTTCAAAATCATTTTTTTTTGTAAACTCTGTAGACCACTTTAGTAAAGTAAACTTTAGTAGACCACTGATCATTAGCGAGACAGGAAATGAGGCGCACGCAGGAAGTGAAAGAGTTTTGTGCTTTTCAACTGCTCCAATTTAATGTTGATTTAAGTGTTCGGCAGCGGTGAGAAACGACAAGCAAAGCAAGTGTACTTTGTGAAACTTTAGTGCATTTTAGCATAATTTACAAGTAGAGTCTGAGTCTGACGTTTAAGTTGTTTTGCTTCTTTTGTCTCTGTTTCTCTTTCTCTGTGTTTGAGTTCTTAAATTTACCAACATATTCTTTCGCACCTTCAGTTTTTCTTCGCTTGTGCGTTTTCAAAAACGAATCCCTTTCTTTTCCTTCCTTTGTGTCCCTCCATCTCTCCTTCATAAGTGAGGGGGCGTCAGTAGTGCGCACTCTTTTTCTCAGACGCTCGTGCACTACACAGCCGTCCACAGCTAGCTCAAGAAAAAGAGCCTGCGACCCTTCTCCTCCACTTCACTGCAGACGGGCAGAATCTCGGCATAATGAGGCACAGAAGAATATCAGCGTGAACGCCCTTGTCCAACATGCTTTAGGAACTGCCTGATGATTTCTGCAGCTGTGATTCATCTGGAATTATTCCCTCTCATATCCTACACCCACAGACTGACGCTCGTCTCCTATGGGAGCTCGACTTAACAATCCCTTTCACTGTCACCACTGAAGAAACGGCCCGTGGCTCGGTCTGTTAGCTGTTATTTATCTCTCTCTCTCTGTGTTTTTATGTTTCTTGTGCTGCTCCTGAGGGTTCTAGATCATTGATTTCCCACAGATGATGTCATAGTCCACTCAGCACAGAACAGCCAATAACAGCAGCAGAAATGTCATGGAACAGGGTTTGTACATATTATTAAAATATTATATATTAATGTTCTTAATAATTTAGAAAATATTAATATAAAGTAAAATATTTAAAAAACAGTAACGTCATAACCTGACTATTCGTGATCCATTCGAACCCCAGTGGGAAAAAATCTAGTCCTGCTCTGCTTT
The DNA here is from genome assembly GCA_021554675.1 of Leuciscus idus. NCBI lineage: Eukaryota > Metazoa > Chordata > Actinopteri > Cypriniformes > Leuciscidae > Leuciscus > Leuciscus idus. The sequence goes on along the minus strand of CM038622.1, from coordinate 120,452 downwards.
TATTTCCTGCTGATTATATTTCACTTTGGAAATGACCTTAAGGTATAGTTGGCTGAATGTTTTCAAATGTTAATGATGTGTTGTTTTGTATTTCTGTATTTTTGTATTTCAAATGTTTGGATAGGGCTCTTAAATGATCTATGGATGAAATGTAATGTGTTCTCCGTCCAGTATCAGCTCACCGCTGTAAATCAACACAGCCGACATTTACAGCACAGCACTTGAAATGTCAGTGTTGGTGTTAGCAGGTGTTTCTGTCTCACTCGAGTCTCCAGGGAACATGGAGGGATGAGAGTGGATAAGGTTGGAACAGAGTAGTTCTTCATATTGCACCCACAGAAACTGTGGAAAGGTTCAGAAAATGTCCATAATCATCAATATCTCAGTTGTCATTTATGTGATTGTAGGTTCATATTGCACAATGAAGCATGCATATGAATCAGAGCAGGGTTTTAAGATTGGCCTTTCCCAGTGTCTTGGGTCTCAGGCAGGGAAACACTGGATGAATGAACAGTCCTACAGGCTATATGTTTATATAGGGCCTTTTATAGTCAGGTTCACTTTACAAAGGCTTAGTTATTATTATTATTATTTCTGTAAAAACATTACTGTTTAAAGCTTTAAAATGCTTTGAAATAAGTTTGGAATGTTTGTCAGTTATGTTGCATTTCAGAGGTTTTTATTGGTAAATAAAAGGAATTTGTTTGTTGTTTGAATTGTGTTGTCAATAGTAGTGGTATTTGGGTTGTGTGTGATGCGTCAGACAGGGCGTGTGTGATGCGTCAGTGCAGTATTACTGGAATAGTAGTGCCTGTAGTTTAGTAGATATTGCATGTTGCACTTTCTGCTTATAGCTACTGCCACCAACTAGCCCTTGTGCAAGGGTGAAAAGAGGAGCCAAGTGCGTAAGACTCCTCCTGTCGGTACACAGCCTCTCCACCGTCAAGACTCCTACAGTGCCTCCTTGTGGCCACACACGGTAACTGGGCCCTAGCGGACCCAGGCTGAACTGTAGGGGATCTCGGAGCAGCAGTGGGCCCCAGAGGCGCGGTGTGCAGGCCCACCAAGTAGTGGACATGCCCTGGCACCCGCCAACCACAGCCCCAGCTATGGGTAAATAGTCCCACTGCCTTGTGGGGTAGCCTATAGAGGCGAAGGCTAAGGGAGCACACCCTGAAAAAAAAGACAAAAGACCTCAACGGCGGAACAGGCGGAGGATGATGGCTGACTTAAGTGGAGCATCACAACGGCTGGGAAGGCGGATGAAGGCTGCAGCAGTGATGGGTCTCCAGTCGTCTTGGACTCCGTGCCACTGGATCCTGACCCAGACCTGCCAAGGACCGTGTGGTGGTTGTCTGTGCACCAGCCTCCACACGTTAAATAACGCCACGCACAGGCGTCCTCCACAAAGGGAATCCACCCTACCACTCCCGGATAAAGTCCTATGGCGACCAGCAAGTGGCGACGGGGGCAGGTTTGTGTAGTCTGGAAGCCCCTAGTCATGAGCTGGCACATCAGGCGATGGGTGTCAGAATCAGTCGCTGGGCTCTTGGAACGAGGCAGAAGAGCTCTTCGGCAGCTACACCCATGACTAAGCAGTCCTATTCAGGATCCGCTCTGCTTACCCCACATGGGGAAGGGGCTAGAAAAGGTGCCCTAAAAATAGCCTGCCTCAAACCTCCCGACTGGATTACCGCGTCCAGAGGTTCTACAAGTCCTTTAAACACAATCACTACATTAGATTCATTTTCTGTTTTCTACTTAAATAAATAGACATTTTTGCTTGACCAATAATGAAATTGAGCAAACGCCCCATTTTTCTCTTTGTTTTAGATTCCTTAAAACCATAAATACAAACATTTATATTAAACATTTCACCAAAGTCATTTAACCCTAACCCCTCATTTACACCGCACACATCTGCGGCGCATTACGGCTGCGACACGGCTACCGGAGCTGATCGTGCCCATTCTAGTCAATGATTGTGTTTACACCGGCCGCGACGCGGCGCGTTTCAGAAGCTTCCCAGAAGCGGCTCTCCGCGCCGCTTCGCTAAATATAGGCGCCTAGTCTATTTTTGACGGACGCGCGTCCAAGTCGCACCGGGAATACAAAATAAAAGTCAAAAAAACATTGTCAAATTCAAAATAAACACCCTGTGCAAACTCCCAAACGTATTACACACAAATATCCTTGGTAGAAACCATAGACTGTATGGTAGAAACTCAAAAACCACGTCGGACAAGCAAATCACGTGGTCTCGCGCATCCAGTCGCTCCGCTTCTGAAATGCTCCTGGTGTGAGTTGGCACCGCGTGGAGGACGGAATAAAACCTTGTCGCAGACGTAATGCACCGCACACGTGTGCAGTGTAAATGAGGGGTAACAGTTCAAACAGAGGCTTCAACTTCTCACAATATACAAAACAATGAAATATAGTTTCTCTCTGTTCACAAATCCAACTCTTTTACTAGCGGATTAAGAAATAAAAGCATTAACGGCAATAATGCCATGCATGATTCTCCACTGCAAATCTCCACTGCAAATCTGGCTTGTATAGTGTACCCCACTATAACCAACACGTGCTACTCTGAGTAAATGCTAATTAAGAATCTGTTTGTAGGGAGGGTCACAAACACCAACATATGTTTTAAACCAATGAGTAAATAAAAACAGCAATGTAAGCACCTTTTGTGAATTTTATATAATCACCAAAATAGACTCAAAACAAAGAAACAACAGCCAAACAGCACTGCAGAAACACACTGCACACAAAGATATACATAGAGTTCTGGAGGCGAGTTGATGCAAGTCCCGATTGTCTTTAAGGAGTCCAGTGATGTGGAGGCTTGATGGCAAACGAAACCCAACAATTGCAGACGACAGTCATCAAACACATATATCTCCCATCAAAGGCAGTCCGCAGCAGCAGTCAAATCATGAACCTCGTAGAAGTACTCAGTGTGGCATAATCCCAACCAGGACCACAAAACTGGCACAAATTCATTCAGCAGATACAAAAAAGTCCTTCTACAAAACACAAAATGCCTCCTGTAATTTATCTGCATCAAATCTCCTATATTCAATAAGCACAAAGATAATATTTCACCAGTAAATAAAACTTAAACATTAACATGAACATTTTACTTACAGTTGAGCATGAAACAAACTGTTTCCCAACAGGACCTTGTTTGACCAAGGAGGTCAGCCATGATAATTTATTCTACTGCTCACCTGTCTCTTTATCTAAACACAGTTGTCTCACTAATACCCCTAGTGGTGAGGAGTGTAATTGCGGTCTAAGTAACTGACAGGTGTCTGTTACACCACATTGGTTTAGAACTAGAATCCAAACAGGATTATGAGAACGATGCATCAACTGTTCTTTATTCAACACTTTTACACACACTTTATAAAGTTTTCCACCAATAAACTTAATATTTCGGTCCTTCCAATCTTTTGACACTGTTAACGGACAGTTAATATCTGTATCTGGAGAAATTATCATTGCTGGAAACAAGTCTTCAGCATTTAACTTGCTTTTTAATGTTGAAAAGTCATAGAGAAGCGTCCATTCTTCTTCAGATAAAGAGCCTCGACATTTTTCCAACATCTGTCAAACTACTCTTTAGGACCGAAGTCCAAGTCTTTGAGTCAATGCAACAGTATCACTCATTCCATCCAGTCACTTCCACCAAATCCTTCACTATTATAATCTTCCCGTTCTTCGATTTTTGTTCAAACCATGGCATTATTTCACAGGACAAATTAAAATGAGATCCATTAATCAATGGTTCTAACATTAACCAATGCAAAGATTTTCCATCAGTGGACCTTGTTATTTTCATCAAACGCCATGATTTTCGAACACCCATGAAATTTCTATCAAATCCATTTTTTTTTGTGGAATTTGTCCAAAATAATTCTCTATTTAATCCTAACTTCCCAACCACACTTAGAAGCTTAAAATTCGGGTCGAACTCGATTGCTCCTGTCTGCCTCGCTGCCTGCTGTGAGTGTTTTTGCTTCGTTGCTGTAAGGTCCGTCTTAGCCTCGTATTTCCTTGTTTTGAACCATAATTTACTACAATTTCTAGTTGTTTATACTACTACTAAATACGGCTTGCCCAACATCGCTGGCTTCCGTTGCTACTAGCACAACACGCTAGTAATTCGCTAGCCTGTTAACGCGCCACCCGTGCGCTCAGCTATTTTTATTTATTTATTTTTCTCTCGCGCGCTCGCGCCTTTGAGTTCATAAAAGCTCAGGTGAGTAAGAATCACTCAACAAACACGGTGAGTAATGTCTTGTCCTGTTATTATCATGCGTCGCGTCTGAATGCGTTGTTGTTTTTGGAGCTCTATCGATTTGATTTATAATTCTTGATTTTTCTCTCTGCCTCGCTGCCTGCTGTGAGTGTGTTTGCTTCGGAGCTGTAAGCTCCGTCTTAGCCTCGTATTTCCTTGTTTTGAACCATCATTTACTACAATTTCTAGTTGTTTATATTACTACTAAATACAGCTTACCCAACCCTGACGCACAACACGCTAGTAATTCGCTAGCCTGTTAACGCGCCACCCGTGCGCTCAGCTATTTTTATTTATTTATTTTCTCTCGCGCCTTTGAGTTCATAAAAGCTCAGGTGAATAAGAAACACTCAACAAACACGGTGAGTAATGTCTTGTCCTGTCATTATCATGCGTTGCGTCTGAATGCGTTGTTGTTTTTGGAGCTCTATCGATTTGATTTATAATTCTTGATTTTTCTCTTTAAACTCGCTTACAACGAACATTTTCTACTTTTCCTCACTGAGAAGAACTACTGCTCAAACCTCATTGTTACAACGCGGACTGTTGAGCAGACGCGTCTCAAGCCTATTAGTGATCCAACGCTGCATACTCTTAAAGGTTACGTCCGTGGATCACGGCTGAACGCGTCTTCTCCACACTCACTTACAAACAAACTTATAATATAAATTAGTATTAATATTGATAGCATCACTGGTAGCTTCGTTGCTAACTCACTGTCCATCTGTTAAAATGGCGAATATATCAGATGTAAGTAGTCTACCGCTTGGTGCAGGTGAGGACACATTTGAGCTTCACGCACTGCAGTCTGAGCTGGAAGCTGTTGAGAAACAGATCCACAACCTTTTATTGAGACAGGCCGAGCTGAGAGACCGGTGTTTGGCTCTTGAAACATCACGCGCCGATGCACACAAATCAGTGTTATTGAGACAGGCCGAGCTGAGAGACCGGTGTTTGGCTCTTGAAACATCACGCGCCGATGCACACAAATCAGTGTTTAACGTTACTAACCCGCTGACTCCGACCGCGTCTACTCCGTGCGTTCCTCAGCATCGGTCGCAATCAGCCATGGTCTCGTTCACTCCGGCTCCAACACGCCACCACGAAGCCTGGGTGGTTCCGCAGCGGAAGACGCGAGTCAGGTTTAGACCAAGACTTTCTCCGACCCTCCCGGTTTTCGAGTTATCCACACAAAACCGCTTCTCCCCTCTACGCGAAACAGAACGCGATGCTGTGATCATCGGCGATTCCATCGTTCGGCACGTACACGCTACGTTAGGTAAAAGTAAGGTGCAAAGTCACTGCTTCCCTGGTGCTCGTGTTTCTGAAATCGCTGCTCGCGTTCCCGAGATCCTGAACGGTGACGAGCGCGTCGGAACTGTGGTCCTGCACGCGGGAGTGAACGACATCAGGCTGCGCCAGACGGAGATTCTGAAGAAAGACTTCAGGAATCTAATCGATACGGTACGCAGCACATCGCCTGAAACAACGATCATTGTGTCAGGACCGCTTCCCACGTACCGACTAGGGCATGAAAAGTTCAGCAGATTATTTGCGCTAAATGAATGGTTAATGTCATGGTGCAATGAGCAGAAACTGCTCTTTGTAAATAATTGGAATCTGTTTTGGGAGCGTCCTAGGCTTTTCCGTGCTGATGGCTTACACCCAAGCAGATTCGGAGCGGATCTTCTGTCAGATAACATCTCCAAAATGTTAAATACCCTTTGACTAGTAACCAAAAGTCCAAATCATAGTCTCTGCTGCACCAATTTAACTGATATAAATACTAGTGTAGAACATTGCATAGAAACCGTGTCTATTCCTCGTTTAGTGAGATCAAATAATAAATCTACTGCAGGATCTAGGAAAAATCTAATTGTTATTAAAACAGAAAATGTTGCTATTAGTAAACAAAAACTATTTCTAAAGCTAGGTCTTCTAAACATTAGATCACTCACACCTAAGGCAGTTATTGTAAATGAAATAGTCACAGATAATAGCTTCGATGTACTTTGCCTTACTGAAACCTGGCTTAAACCAAATGATTATTTCGGTATTAATGAGTCTACTCCTCCACTCTATAAGCATGAGCCCCGTCTGATTGGCCGTGGCGGAGGTGTTGCAACCATTTATAAAGATATTCTAAATGTTACTCAGAAAACGGGTTATAAGTTTATTTCATTTGAAGTACTTGTACTAAATGTTACGCTCTTAGATGTTAGAAAAACATCCCTATTATCTCTAGCCTTGGCTACCGTATATAGACCGCCAGGGCCTTACGCTGATTTCCTAAAAGAGTTTGCAGATTTTCTCTCAGACCTATTAGTCAATGTCGATAAAGCATTAATTGTTGGAGATTTTAACATACACGTAGATAATCCAAATGATGCGTTAGGAGCTGCGTTTACAGATTTATTAAATTCATTTGGGGTCAAGAAAAACGTCACCGGACCAACTCATCGTCTTAATCATACACTGATATTTAATTATATCACATGGAACCGATCCAACCGATATAGATATCATTCCACAAAGTGATGAAGTCACTGATCACTACATGGTAACTTGCATATTACGTACTGCTGTAATATGTCATGCGGCGTCGCGTTATCAACCAGGCAGAACAATCCTCCCATCCACCATAGATAATTTCTCAAATTGCTTATCTAATCTGTCTCAGCTGCTGCCTGAACCCAAACAAACAGATGAACTAGAAGAACTAACTAGCACTATGAGCACCATTCTCTCTAGAACATTGGATGTGGTTGCACCTATTAAATTAAAAAAGGTCAGAGAGAAAAATAAAGCACCATGGTATAACAATACTACGCATGTTTTAAAGAGAGAAACCCGTATTTTAGAGCGTAAATGGAAACAAACTAATTTAGAGGTCTTTAGAATCGCGTGGAAAGACAGTATGTCGCATTATAAAAAGGCCCTAAAAGCTGCCAGGGCTGAGCACCTCCGCAAACTAATAGAAAACAACCAAAACAATCCAAGGTTTCTATTTAACACCGTGGCTAGACTAACAAATAAACAGACGTCACCCGAACAAAATATCCCGTTACAGTTCAGTTGTAACGATCACCAGCTGGAGTGCCCTTGAGAGCCACCAGAGGGCACTCCACATAAGACTATTATCACTCACAAACTACATTTCCCATAACTCACTGCCCGGACTCATCATCATTTATCACTGATCACATTCACCTGTACCTCATTCACTGATTGCATTCACCTGTCTCATCCTGTTAGTCTGTCTATTTATACCATGTTCATTCATTCACTCACCGCGAAGTCTTGTTTGTGTCACACTGCATTTCTGAGCGTCTATCCTGTGTTTTGTTTATCTGGTTTTGATCTTGGACTGTTTCCTCACTTGTAAGATTGTTATCTGCCTGGCCTGACTTGGACTGTTCTTGGACTTTTGATTATTGCTGCCTGCCCCGAATTCTGCCTGTTATCTGGATTACCCTTGCTGTTTGATCTTCATTGCTCTGTCTGCCCTGTTTGACCCCGCCTGTACGACCTTCCTCACTAAAAGCTGCATTTGGATCCTCTACTCACGTGTCTTGGAGCAGTTTTGTGACAGAAGACTTCGCCAAAATATGGATCCAGCAGCTGTCAGTAATGGAGCTCTAATAAGATGGCTATCTTCCATGTATCAGGATGGTCAACCTATTGAGAGGTATGTGAGGGATTTTCTGGCTTGCTGTCACTTAGCGTCATTAGATGACACCCAGCTCATGGACCTGTTTTGGAGTGGACTGGATGAGGAGATTGCTCAGATGATGCCGGATGACAATACCGGCTGGACCCTAGAAGGGTATATCCACCTGGCCCTTTCCTTGAGCAGTTCGGCATTTACTGTGGGCTTGGCTGATGAAGAACCCTGCAAGCTCACAATAACCCCCGAGCCTGAATCAGTTCATGTCCCATCCGTCCAGCCTGAGAAGCTTCTCATCATGCCAACCATCAAGCTGGTCACCGGATCTGTCTATTACCTTCCAGGACTGATATCCAGTGTGGCCGATTCCCAGCTGAGGTCAGCACGTGTTGCCATAAGGGCCATCGTGCATGAGTCTCGTCCCGCCGAGACTATCCTGCCTAAATCTTGTTTCGCCGAGACTGTCCTGCCTGAGTATCTTCCCGCCGAGCCAGAGCTTCACGTCAGTCCTGCCGAGCCAGAGCCAGAGCTTCATGTCAGTCCTGCCGAGCCAGAGCTTCACGTCAGTCCTGCCGAGCCAGAGCCTGAGCTTCACGTCAGTCCTGCTGAGCCAGAGCCTGCACTTCACGCCAGTCCTGCCGAGCCAGAGCCAGAGCCTGCACTTCACGCCAGTCCAGCCGAGCCTGCACTTCACGCCAGTCCAGCCGAGCCTGCACTTCACGCCAGTCCAGCCGAGCCTGCACTTCACGCCAGTCCAGCCGAGCCTGCACTTCACGCCAGTCCAGCCGAGCCTGCACTTCACGCCAGTCCAGCCGAGCCCGCACTTCACGCCAAATCTGCCGAAGCCAAGGCAGTATGCGTCATGCCCGCCGCCCCGGAGACTGAGAGCGTCATGCCCGCTGCGCCTGAGACAGCAAGCGACATGCCCGCCAAGCTAGAGCCTTCACCGCTGGTCCCGTCCAGCACAGAGCCCTCTTCACCGCTGGTCCCGTCCAACGCAGAGCCCTCTTCATCGCTGGTCCCGTCCAGCTCAGAGCCCTCTTCACCGCTGGTCTCGTCCAGCACAGAGCCTTCTTCATTGCCGCTGGTCCTGTCCAGCTCAGAGCCCTCTTCATCGCTGGTCCTGTCCAGCCCAGAGCCCTCTTCGCCGCTGGTCCTGTCCAGCTCAGAACCCTCTGCATCGCTGGTCCTGTCCAGCTCAGAGTCCTCTTCGCCGCTGGTCCTGCCCAGCTCAAAGCCCTCGCCGCCACTGGTCCCGTCAAGCTCAGAGCGCGCTGATCCTGATCCAGAGACTGAGCTTCACGTCACTTCTGCCGGTCCTGAGACTGAGCTTCACATCACTTCTGCCGATCCAGAGACTGAGCTTCATGTCACTTCTGCCGATCCAGAGATTGAGCTTCACGTCACTTCTACCGATCCAGAGACTGAGCTTCACGTTACTTCTGCCGATCCAGAGACTGAGCTTGACGTCACGGCAGCCGATCCAGAGACTGAGCTTCACGTCACGTCCGCCCGTCAAGAGTCTCGTCCCGCCGAGACTGAATCTGTTCCTGAGCCTGAATCTGTTCCTCTTCCTCTTTCTACGCCTGTGTCTTCGGACAAGATGGCCGAATCCACGCCTGTGTCTTCGGACAAGATGGCCGACTCCACGCCTGTGTCTACAGACAAGATGGCCGACTCCACGCCTGTGTTTTCGGACAAGATGGCCAACTCCACGCCTGTGTCTTCGGACAAGATGGCCGCCGCCGAGCCAGTGTCTCCGGACAAGATGGCCGCCGCCGAGCCAGAGTCTCCGGACAAGATGGCCTCCACCGATCCAGTGTCTGTTCAAGTCACGTCTGCTGAACCAGTGTCTCCGGACAAGATGGCCGCCGCCAAGCCAGTGTCTCTGGACAAAATGGCCGCTGCCACGTCGACTGAGCCCTCTGCAGAGATAGCCGCTGACATGCCTGAACCTGAGCCCTCAACAGAGATGGCCGCTGTCACGCTGTCTGTTCCTGAGCCGGTGTCTGTTCCTGTACCTGAGCCGGTGTCTGTTCCTGTATCTGAGCCGGTGTCTGTTCCTGTCCCTGTGTCTGTTCCTGTTCCTGAGCCGGTGTCTGTTCCTGTGCCATGGCCGCCTGAAGGGTCGTCTCCGCCCTGGCCGCCTGAAGGGTCGTCTCCGCCCTGGCCGCCTGAAGGGTCGTCTCCGCCCTGGCCGCCTGCACAGCCTGCTCCGCCCTGGCCGCCTGCACAGCCTGCTCCGCCCTGGCCGCCTGCACAGCCTGCTCCGCCCTGGCCACCTGCACAGCCTGCTCCGCCCTGGCCGCCTGCACAGCCTGCTCCGCCCTGGTCGCCTGCACAGCCTGCTCCGCCCTGGCCTTCCGCCCTGCCGGAGTCTTCAGGTCCTCTTCCGCTGCACGGGCCTGGCCCTCCATCCCGCCCCCGGGTCCGCCTCCGCTCCACCTCCCTCCTGGACAGTTTTAGGAGCGTCTGGAATCCGCTCCTTAAAGGGGGGGCTATGTAACGATCACCAGCTGGAGTGCCCTTGAGAGCCACCAGAGGGCACTCCACATAAGACTATTATCACTCACAAACTACATTTCCCATAACTCACTGCCCGGACTCATCATCACTTATCACTGATCACATTCACCTGTACCTCATTCACTGATTGCATTCACCTGTCTCATCCTGTTAGTCTGTCTATTTATACCATGTTCATTCATTCACTCACCGCGAAGTCTTGTTTGTGTCACACTGCATTTCTGAGCATCTATCCTGTGTTTTGTTTATTTGGTTTTGATCTTGGACTGTTTCCTCACTTGTAAGATTGTTATCTGCCTGGCCTGACTTGGACTGTTCTTGGACTTTTGATTATTGCTGCCTGCCCCGAATTCTGCCTGTTATCTGGATTACCCTTGCTGTTTGATCTTCATTGCTCTGTCTGCCCTGTTTGACCCCGCCTGTACGACCTTCCTCACTAAAAGCTGCATTTGGATCCTCTACTCACGTGTCTTGGAGCAGTTTTGTGACATCAGTAGTAATGATTTCATGAACTTCTTCACTGAGAAAATAGAAAGCATCAGAACCACAATTATAAACGTTCAATCTTCAATCGCGCCTTATAATTCAGCTTCAATTATCACCCCGAAAGAACAATTACAGTGCTTTACAACTATAGAACAAAAAGAGTTAAATAAACTTATCACTTCATCTAAAACAACAACATGTTTATTAGATCCTATACCAACTAAACTACTGAAAGAAGTGTTACCTGTAGTGGAAGAGCCTCTCCTCAATATTATTAACTCGTCTTTATCTTTAGGTCATGTTCCAAGAACATTTAAACTGGCAGTTATAAAACCTCTCATTAAGAAACCACAATTAGATCATAATAATCTAGCAAATTATAGACCCATTTCAAATCTTCCATTTATGTCTAAAATATTAGAAAAAGTGGTGTCCGCTCAACTGGGATCTTTCTTGCAACAAAATGATATCTATGAAAAGTTTCAGTCTGGATTCAGACCGCATCATAGCACTGAAACTGCGCTCGTTAAAATCACAAATGATTTACTTTTAGCTTCTGACCAAGGCTGTATCTCAATACTAGTTTTACTTGATCTTAGTGCTGCGTTCGATACTATAGATCACACAATACTCTTAGATCGACTACAAAATTATACTGGTGTTCAAGGACAAGCACTAAGCTGGTTCAAATCATACCTATCTGACCGCTACCATTTTGTCTATTTAAATGGAGAAAAATCGATCATAACTCCAGTAAACTATGGAGTGCCGCAGGGATCTGTATTAGGCCCTCTGTTATTTTCAATATATATGATGCCACTTGGAAATATTATAAGGAAACATGGAATTAGTTTCCATTGTTATGCTGATGACACTCAAATATATATTTCATCACGGCCGGATGAAAACGCTACATTTTCCAAATTGACAGAGTGTGTTAAAGATATAAAAGATTGGATGACGCGTAATTTTCTTTTATTAAATCCAGACAAGACAGAGATAATACTTATTGGTTCAAAAAACCGCCCACAAAACCTCGCACAATACAACTTTAACATCATAGGATGTCCTGTTACTTTATCCTCTACAGTAAAAGACCTGGGTGTTATACTCGATTGCAACCTGTCTTTTGAAAATCATATTTCATATGTTACAAAAACAGCCTTTTTCCACCTTAGAAACATTGCTAAGCTACGTAATATGCTATCAGTTTCTGATGCAGAAAAGTTAGTTCATGCATTCATGACCTCGAGACTGGATTACTGTAATGCTTTATTAGCTGGTTGTCCTGCATCCTCAATAAACAAGCTACAGTTAGTCCAAAATGCCACCGCTAGAGTTCTTACGAGATCAAGAAAATATGATCATATAACACCGATTTTATCATCACTGCATTGGTTACCTATAAAGTTCCGTATTAATTACAAGGTATTGCTACTGACTTATAAAGCCCTAAACGGCTTAGCTCCAGTCTATTTAACGGATCTTCTATCGCCCTATAATCCATCGCGCTCTTTAAGATCACTAAATTCAAGGCTTTTGGTCATACCTAGGATATCCAGAACCACCAAAGGAGGGAGAGCATTTTCACATTTGGCTCCAAAACTCTGGAATAGTCTTCCTGATACTGTTCGTTGCTCAGACTCGCTCTCCCAGTTTAAAACTAGATTAAAGTCGCATCTCTTCAGCCAGGCATTCATATAATCCTACAGTTCAAACTACAATCCGGCCTCTATCCAATGCCAGAGGAGAACTGGCCCCCGACTGAGCCTGGGTTCTCCCAAGGTTTTTTTTTTTTTCTCCATTAAGGCACCTGATGGAGTTTTAGGACACCATTAGGTCACTTGATTTTTCACAGTTTTTCGGTTCCTTGCCACTGTTGCCTTTGGCTTGCTCAGTTGGGGATATTTTGGGGATATTTAATTTAATTTTATCAATCAATAAATTCCTCTTGAAACAAACTTTGTTGTATTATTTTAATTTAATACTGTGAAGCTGCTTTGATGCAATCTGTATTGTGAAAAGCGCTATACAAATAAACTTGACTTGACTTGACTTGACTTAAAAGCTATATTTGTCCAAGACAGCTTTTGATACAATAACTTTTTAACAAACAAAAGTCTAAAAGCGGTTTTCCGGCTTCCAAGGTGTATTAAACCTCCTCTACAGGAAGGTACAAAACACTCTTTGGAAGCCAATGTAATTTGTCCCAGAAAAAATTAACAAGAGAGGTTTGACTCTTCTCTAACAAGCCCACTGGGGGTTCTAATACTGCTAAGCGGTGCCATGACATAGATGCCACTAAATTGTTAATTACAAGAAATCTCCCTCTAAAAGACATTTGATCTTCAATATGCTTTCAATATCCTCATAAAGGACCTTTATCGTGTCTATAAAACCAGGAGGAGAACCAAAAGCTTTAAAAGTATCTCATAAGTGGGGCGTTATGGCGTGTGGTGAAGAGTAGACGTGTCCTCCACTAGCTCCAAGGGAAATTTACTTTTATATATATTTTTTTTTGTACCTTTCTTTAATTTATCTCTTTGTGATTGCTTTTACGGTAGTTAGAAGACAATCTACATTACTTATTTCAACTTGGGCATTGCAAGATGTACAATACTCGACAGAAACAGGACACCCAAAAAGGAGGCCGCAAAACACCGCCTCCTCCTGACTCTGAAACACCGGACCAAGAGAGCAGTGCTGCTAGCACTTTGGACGCTAGGATACAAGCTATGATGAACGCGCTAAAGAATGATATTTTCTCTAAAATGGACACTGTTGCTGTTGGACTGCATTCTGAGATCTCGTCTGTTAGAGGGGAATTGAAAGCCTCTATTGAACCACTTCAGCGGTTAGTGGACTCTCATGAAACGGCAGTGCGGGATCTTGAGCAGGCCGCTAACGACCATAGCTCCCGTATAAGCGAACTTGAGGCTACTGTTAGCAAGTTATCCGCTCAGGTGAATCGTCTGGATGATAAGTGCGAGGACTTGGAAAGTAGATCTCGAAGAAATAATATTCGGGTGATTGGTGTACCGGAGGGAGTGGAAGGACCGCGTCCTACGGATTTTATTGCAGTCTTGCTACAGGATCTACTAGGACTGGAAGAAAAACCACTACTTGATCGTGCTCACCGCTCTCTGCGGAACGAACCAGCGGCTGGGACCCAACCTCGGGCTTTTATCGTGCGGGTGCATTTTTTCCATGCTCGTAACGAGATTCTACGGCGAGCAGGCGAGTCTTCCCCACTCCTTTACAAGGACAAACGGATCTCTGTGTTCCCAGACTTTACATCCTCTGTCGCTAAGAAACGTTCTGCCTTTTCTGCGGTAAAACGCAGTTTGCGCTCCTTTCCGGAGGTAAAGTATTGGCTTCTATACCCCGCCACACTTAAGATCACTATGCCGGATGGCACTTCGCGGCGTTTTGAGGATCCCACTTTGGCCAGTGACTTTGTTAAAAAGAACTGTAAGTAGTGTGATCATCTTGTTTTGATGCCAAGATCAGTCTAATGCCTGCAAGTAGATAACGTCACGTTAATTGTTTTGTTTGGTCTTCTATAAGTTACCCCGCCACAGTTAAGATCACTATGCTGGATGACACTTCGCGACGGTTTGAAGACCCCTCTTTGGCCAGTGACTTTGTTAAAAGAACCATTATTATGTCGGATGACACTTCGCGGCAGTCTGAAGACCCCTCTTTGGCCAGTGACTTTGTTAAAAGAACCATTATTATGTCGGATGACACTTCGCGGCGGTTTGAAGACCCCTCTTTGTCCAGTGACTTTATTAAAAATAACTGTAAGTAGTATGGACATTTACGGTGCTAATGCCTACAGGTAGATTGTCTTTTCTTTTTGTATATTGGCCCTGGGTTATCTACAGTTGTTCGTGACACTTGTTTTTATATATATTTTTTATTTTATTATTATTATTTTTTTTTTTTTTGTATTTTGTATTTTTTTTTTTTTTTTTTTTGTATCAGTTGTTAATGTTTTAACAGTAAAAGCAATGTTGTTCTGGTCTCATTAGATGTTTAGGGCAATTCGTCTGGCTTAAGTTGGATTTTGTGACCTTTACAAACCCTGTAGGTACATTGGTTCAGTTTTCTTTTATTCATCTTTCTTAGTCAATTTCTCTCAGGTAGCACTATTCTTTTTAGCTTAGAGCTATTACGGAGCGTTCTGTGCCTTTAGTTAGGTTTGGGTTTGTGTGCATCTCATTTGGGGAGATGCTAACAATGGGGTGGTGTGGGGGGGTGGGTGGGCTTGTGTTTTATTTTTGTTGTTGTTGTCACGTGTTTTCTAGGTTTTATTGTATTGGTTTTTATTTTGTTTTACCAATTTATGCTGCTGTGGTGACGGTTTATTTGTCATTTTCATTGACATTCCTTTTCTGTCCTATTTTTGGTGGATGGCCCAATCAAGTGTAAACCTAAGTACTGATGGAGGTGATCTCAAGTTAGTGTCCTGGAACTGTAAAGGCCTGAACTCCCCTGTGAAACGTACGAAGGTATTAACTCATCTCAAAAACTTAGGAGCACAGATTGTTTACCTTCAAGAGACGCACTTAAAATCTACTCATTCTCAAATTAAAAGTAAGTGGGTTGGTCAATCTTATTTCTCATCATTTTATAGTAAGTCCAGGGGCGTTGCAATTTTATTTCATAAATCAATCCCTTTTGTCTGTTCTAAAGTGCTCTCTGATCCTAATGGTAGATATTTGATAGTTACAGGCAGCTTATATGGCACCCAACTAATTTTAGTTAATGTATATGCCCCAAACTGGGATGACGCTGAGTTCTTCAAGAAACTTTTTTCTGCTCTTCCGGATATGTCCTCCCACTTACTCATCTTAGGTGGGGACTTTAATTGTTGGTTGAACCCAAATCTTGACCGTTCCTCTAATAAATCTGTAACACTTTCAAAATCGGCTAAAGTTATAAAAGACTTTATGGAGAACTTTTCAATTTCAGATCCTTGGCGTTTCTTTAATCCTACAAGTAAAGCTTTTTCTTTTTTCTCTCCTGTGCATCGTACATTTACTCGGATTGATTATTTCTTATTGGATAATAGATTTCTTCCATGTCTCTCTTCTACCTCTTGCTCATATGAACCAATGGTTATCTCAGATCATTCTCCTGTCGTACTCAATATTAGGTTTAAAGGCTTGGTTCGCTCACGTTACCCTTGGCGTCTTAATACGTGTTTATTGTCAGATAAAAAATTTACTGATATGATTTCCAGACAAATTGATTTGTTTTTGAGTACTAATAAGACCTCTGATGTTTCTGCGTCTGTCTTATGGGAGACATTGAAAGCTTACATTAGAGGTCAAATTATTTCTTATGTGAATTACGATAGGAAGCTGAAGAGGAAGAGATTGGTCACTCTAACTAATCGTATTGCCCAATTGGATGCCGCGTATGTCACTTCTCCAACTCCTGAGTTGTATAAAGAACGCCTCACAGCTCAGTCAGAATTTAACACATTGGCCGCGGACCGTGCTGTTGAGCTGTTACTTAAAGGGTAACTAAACCCTAAACCAACTTTTTTTATTTAATGATCTGTAAGAATGAGGCTTTATTAGTGCTGTTCATTGATTCAAATAACTTTTTTGACATTTGGGTATAAAGTGTTTTAATTTTACAATATATGGTGTAAAAACGTCTGAGTGCTGCCCTCTTAAGGTTGAACGGTGGCTACTGCAGTTGAATTTTCCTATTGGATGTTGCGGTGGCAAGTGACGTAAAAGGTGGCAGGTGACGTAAGCAGGTTCCAGCTCTACCACGCCCCTGGTACGAGCTCACCATGCCCTTGGTATGAGCTAGCGTAGATTTATCTGTGTACAGTGGTCAGGAGGGTACGTAGGTGTAGTGTTGCTGGTTGCAAGGAACAGCACTGCTGGACTGCATAACTTTCCAGCAGACTTGGAAAATAGGCGCCAGTGTTTGCATGCACTTGGCCTGGAAGACCGTGAGTGTGAAACCTGCATTTTCGCGGGATTGCTTCTCCAACGCAATAGAGGTGGAAATGGGCTTCTCCACACAGCTCGCGCTGAAAAGCGATGCAGTGACAAACGCTCCTGCATGGACTCCACCATCGCAGCGGCGTCTTGATGTGAGTGATCATATATTTTAATCACAATTTATGGTTAGGTTAAAGTTAATCCTCTGGGTCGACAAACGCGTCGGCGCATTTTGCTGGATTTTTTCACATAGCGGCAAAATATGAATATGCCTACAGAGAGCGCGCGCTATTGACATCAACTTGATAAAACCAGAGAATGACGGGCTCTGATAAAACTCATCAGATGCATGTACTTTACGTCGTCTTGCGACCCTGTGAGCAAACTCCATTTTAGAGTCTGACAGCAGTGGCCAGTTGCATAAACTGTTAAGACTAGTCTTACAAGTTAGTCATCCAATTTTATTCTTTAAAACTGTTAATAACTTTTTAAAGTCAGTAACATAAAAACGTAGATTGGTCTAATTTGACACCGAACAGTAAGACTAATTACCCCTAACTAACTTCTAGTTGATCATTCTAGTTCTTAAGACACAGTCTTAACATAATGGCTATGTTTATGCAACTGGCCGCAGGTCTCAGGTGCACGCCCCCCCGCTCACGGTTCGTCCCCTCTATCTCCGCTGGGGTCTGCCCACTTTTCTAGCATTTTTCAAATATTGACAGTGGGTGGAGTCAGGCTCTGACCAGGGGTTTAGTTACCCTTTAAGACTAGCAGTGCATACTTTGAACAAGGGGATAAAGCTGGTAGAATGTTGGCACATCAGTTGAGGCAGACTATCTCCTCTCACCAAATTCCAGAAATTGCCACATCTTCGGGCACTACGATAGACCCAGAAGAAATAAATGAAGAATTTAGAACTTATTATGCCTCATTATATACATCAGAGACAAATGTGGGAAACTGTGATTTTGATGGCTTCTTCTCCCATTTGGAAATCCCTCAGGTTAATTTGGACATGGCAGATCAGTTAGAAATCCCAATAACTGCTCTAGAACTTTCTGGTGCTCTCAAAGCGATGCAGTCTGGCAAATGTCCAGGACCAGACGGCTTTCCTGTAGAGTTTTACAGATGCTTTCAAAATAAACTAGCCCCGGTTTTGATTGATATGTTTAATGAATCTTTTCTGGCTGCTAAACTTCCCCCTACACTTAATCAGGCTTCTATTTCTCTTATTTTGAAAAAGGACAAGGACCCTCTTATTTGCTCTTCGTATAGACCAATTAGTTTATTAAATGTTGACTTCAAAATTGTATCTAAAATGCTTGCTCTTCGTTTGGAAACTGTTCTTCCAGATATTATCTCTCCGGATCAAACTGGGTTTGTTAAAAATAGGCACTCCTTTTTTAATTTGAGAAGGCTCTTTAATACTATTTATAATCTTTCGTCAACACCCTTACCTCAAGCAATTATAGCATTAGACGCGGAGAAGGCCTTCGACCGTGTGGAATGGGCATACTTATTTTATACTTTGGAGAAATTCGGCTTTAAGGAAAATTTCATTTCTTGGGTGAAGCTTTTATACTCGTCCCCTTTGGCTTCAGTTAGAACAAATAATAATCAGTCTTCTTATTTTCCTCTTTATCGTTCAACGCGGCAAGGGTGTCCTTTAAGTCCTCTTTTATTCGCTGTGGCAATTGAGCCTCTTTCCATTGCGCTTCGTGGTGACCCGCATATTAAAGGTATTGTGAGTTGTGGGCAGGAACAGAGAGTGTCTCTATATGCTGACGATCTTCTTTTATTTATTACTGACTTCTCTGTGTCAGTTCCGGCGGCACTCTCTGTTCTTTGCTCATTTGGATCCATTTCTGGATACAAGTTAAATTTAAGTAAGAGTGAGCTTCTACCTCTTAATAAAGCAGCACATGAATATCCACTTCACACCCTGTCGTTTAAAGTTGCTCAACACAAGTTAAAATATCTTGGGATTCAGGTTACTGCTAAGTTCAAGGATCTTTATCGCGCTAATTTCACTACTCTTCTGTCTCAGGTACAAAGCAGTTTTAACCGTTGGTCAGTGTTGAACTTATCCCTAGCTGCTCGGATTAATAGTATTAAGATGAATGTTCTTCCCAGGTTTTTATATTTGTTTCAATGTATTCCGATTTTCCTTCCACAAATTTTCTTTCGTAAATTAGACGCCAATATTTCGGATTTTGTTTGGAATGGGAAGCCACCAAGATTGCGCAAACAGTATTTACAGAGCCCGAAGAAGCTAGGAGGTATGGCCTTACCCAACTTTAAGTTTTACTATTGGGCGGCTCATCTTAGAATAATTCAGTTTTGGTTACATTCTGGTCCACAATTATTATCGTCAGTCTGGCTGGAAATGGAACATTCTTCCTGTAAGCCTGTTTCACTTTCAGCTTTGGCTCATTCGCCTGTTAAATCACCTATAAAAAGTTACACAAAAAATGTCATTATTAAGACAACTGTGAAGATTTGGAATCAGTTTAGACGTTCCTTTGGTCTTCAAACATATTCTATTTTGGCGCCAATAACAGCTAATTACTCCTTTCCTCCATCGTTAATTGATCGTGCATTTGAAGTTTGGTCCAATAAGGGTATTAAAACATTTAAGGATCTCTATATTGATAACACTTTCGCCTCATTTGAACAGTTGTCCCAAAAATTCTCCCTCTCAAAACAACACTTTTTTAGGTACTTGCAGATCCGTAATTTTGTTTTTCATAGGTTCCCCCAGTTTCCTTCTATACCCTCTGACACACCCCTTGATATTTTTTTAAAACCAGCTCCTGCTTTGAAGGGTATGATCTCATTCATTTATGCCCAGATTCACTCACTCAGATTGGTTTCTTTGTCGTCAATTAAAGCGCTATGGGAGGAAGATCTGGGGATTGCGTTCACTGACGATATGTGGGGGAATGTTCTCGACAAAGTGCACCGCTCTTCAATTTGTGCCAGACATGGACTCATCCAATGTAAAATTGTACACCGTACTCATCTGACTAAGACCAGGCTCTCTAAGATGTTTAATAATATTGACCCGACTTGTGACCGATGTCACCAGGCAGCAGCAACACATATACATATGTTTTGGTCTTGCCCAGTCCTAACAACTTATTGGCAAAATATTTTTGTTTCCTTGAGTGAGGTCACAGGGAAGAGATTAGTGCCTGATGCGGTCACTGCACTTTTCGGGGTAACTCCGGTTACAATATCATTGTCTGCGGAACTCAAGATGTTCATAGCCTTTGTTAGTTTGTTAGCGAGGCGCTTGATACTTTTGAAGTGGAAGTCTCCTACACCTCCATCGTACTTTCATTGGATTAGGGATGTCCTTTACTTCGCCAAACTAGAAAAAATTAGACATTTGTTAAGGGGCTCCCAGGCTAAATTCTCAAAGACGTGGGATCCCTTTTTTGAATATGTGGGGAAGTTGACCTTCCCAGATAATCCTGAATAAATTTAGTGTCCCGCGTCTTTGCTGCAAACGATTGGGCAGTAGTCCTCGGATCGTTACTCACAGCTAATAATTAATGTTTTTTTTATTTTTTATTATTATATATTTTTTTATTTTTTTATTATTTATTATTATTATTATTATTATTTTATTTTTTTTATTTTATTTATTATTATAATTTTGTTTTTTAGGGTGTTATGTTTCTGTATTCTATATGTGTAGAGGGATTTTGTTTGTTCTTGTTTCATGTTCAAAATTGAATAAAGAGATTTAAAAAAAAAAAAAAAAAAAAAAAAAGTATCTCATAAGTAAAAATGTTCAACCCGGTCAAAAGCTTTTTCCTGGTCCAGTGAAATCAGACCGCACTTTAGGCAAAAAAGCCTAGAAACCTCTAAAACATCTCTAATTAGTGAGATGCTGTCCACAATCGATCTGTCATGTATACAATATGACTGATCCATGTGCACTATCATCCCCAACCATTTTTTTAGCTGATTAGGCAAAGTCTTAGATAAGATTTTATAATCAGCACACAACATTGCCACTGGTCACCAATTTTTTATTTCCTTTAAGTTGCCTTTTTTTGGGAGCATGGTTAAAACTGCCCTTCAACAGCTCTGTGACAGCTTTCCTCCATTTAAACTGTCATTCAAAACTTTTAGCAAATCTTCTCCCAAAAACTCCCAATAGACCTTATAAAAATCAACCGGTAAACCATCAATTCCTGGTGCCTTGCCATTTTTTAAGCTTTGTAAGGAAACATATAACTCCTCCTTTGACAAAGGTTTCACTAATTCTTCAAACGCTTTTTTAGGCACCTGAGGAAGATCTTTATAAAATTGTTGTGCCAGTAAATCATCTTCTTTATGCTCACTGGCATAGAGCTCTTAATAAAAATGAGTTGCTCTTCTGCGTATATCAGCAGTTTTTCTAAGTTCTTTTCCATCATCAGATCTTAAACAATGCATTAACAGACTTTGGCCATTTTTTTCTTTCCAAGCTAAAAAAAAAATCTGGATGGGGCATCCATTTCAAATATATTCTGATATCTTGTTCTCACCAACTCTAACTCCAAGTAGATCAGCCAAAATTGCTTTTTTATTTTTCAGTGCCTTAAAGGGTAACTAAACCCTAAACCAACTTTTTTTAGTTAATGATCTGTAAGAATGGGGCTTTATTAGTGCTGTTCATTGATTCGAGTAACTTTTTTTACATTTGGGTATAAAGTGTTTTAATTCTACAATATATGGTGTAAAAACATCTGAGTGCTGCCCTCTTCAGGTTGAACGGTGGCTACTGCAGTTGAATTTTCCTATTGGATGTTAGCGGTACTACGTGACGTAAGCGGTACTACGTGACGTAAGCAGGTTCCAGCTCACCACGCCCCTGGTACGAGCTCACCACGCCCTTGGTATGATGAGCTAGCGTAGATTTATCTGTATTTAGTACAGTGGTCAGGAGGGTACGTAGGTGTAGTGTTGCTGGTTGCAAGATCACTGTTGGACTGCATAGCTTTCCAGCAGACTTGTAAATTAGGCGCCAGTGTTTGCATGCACTTGGCCTAGAAGACCGTGAGTGTGAAACCTGCATTTTACGCGGAATTGCTTTTGAAACGCAATAGAGGTGGAAATGGGCTTCTCCACACAGCTCGCGCTGAAAAGCGCGCAGTGCCAAACGCTGCTCCTCCTGCATGGACTCCACCACTGCAGCGGCGTCTTGATGTGAGTGATCATATATATTTTAATCACAATTTATGGTTAGGCTAAAGTTAATCCTCTGGGGTCGACAAACGCGTCGGCGCATTTTGCTGGATTTTTTCACATAGCGGCAAAATATGAAAATGCCTACAGAGAGCGCGCGCTATTGACATCAACTCGATGATCAGATGCATGTACTTTACATCGCCTTGCGACCCTGTGAGTCACTCTCCATTTTAGAGAGTCTGACAGCAGGTTTCAGGTGCACGCCCTCCCGCTCACGGTTCGTCCCCTCTATCTCTGCTGGGGTCTGCCCACTTTTCTAGCATTTTTCAAATATTGCCAGTGGGTGGAGTCAGGCTCTAACCAGGGGTTTAGTTACCCTTTAAATTTATCTTGATTTCCTATGGACCAACATAAATTTTGAAGCTCCAGAATTTCAAATTCTAATTTTTTTTATAGATCTTGCAATGTCCTTAGTCACATTGAAAACATATTGATTACAAAACTGTTCAATCTGATGCTTTCCAGCATCCCACCATTGTTGCAATGAAATAAAATGTTCTTTTTGCAATCTCCATTTTTCCCAAAGAAAACCAAAACATTTCTTAAAATTTTAAATCTTCAATAAATGCACAATTAAAATGCCAGTATGCACTCTTCATTTTTATAGAATTAATTTAAACAGAAGTAATCACCATATAATGATCTGATAAACCTAGTGGACATATGTGACAACTTTTATAGCATTGCGACTGAAACTTAAAACAATAAAATCTGTCCAGCCTTGCCAAAGCAATGTGTATTGTCTTGTATTGTCATGCAAGTTCCTCCAAACATCACAAAGTTCATTTAATTCAATAAATTGTAACAATCGACATCTTGAGTGACAGAGCGCCTGACATCAAAGCAAATTTAAAAGTGCTGGCTAATGCTAATCGTAAATACTCTAAGATTATTATTCACGTCGGCACTAATGATGTTCGACTCCATCAGTCGGAGATCACCAAAATTAATGTTAAAGAGGTGTGTGAACTCGCAAGTACGACGTCAGGCACTGTAATTTGCTCTGGCCCCCTTCCTGTTCGCAGGAGTGATGAGATACTTAGTAGACTGTCCTCACTCAATGGCTGGCTGTCGAGGTGGTGTCCGCAAAATAATATAGAATTTATAGACAACTGGAAAAGTTTTTGGGGCAGACCTGACCTATTGAAAAGAGATGGTATTCATCCCTCCTGGGATGGTGCTGCTCTTCTCTCTAGTAATATGGCTCATAGTCTTAGAGCTCAAACATGACAATCTGGGCCTCAGGTCAGGAAGCAGACAGACTGGCTAAACCGACCGTCTGCTAGCTGTCTCACGTCACCAAGGTCAGATAAATCCCATCACATAGAGCCTCTTTCACCTAGATATCATCATATAGAGACTGTGTCTGTTCCCCGAATTAGGACATACAAAAAACTCCTAAACCCATCTAAGGGTAATAATTCAATTGATGTTCAACAAATAAATAAAAAATAATAATAATACAAATGAGCAAATGATAAAGCTTGGGTTGCTGAATATTAGATCCCTTACTTCAAAAGCACTCATTGTTAATGATATGATTACAGACTATAATCTAGATGTGCTGTGTTTGACAGAAACCTGGCTAAAACCAAACGATTACATTACTTTAAATGAGTCCACCCCGCAAGATTACCGTTATAAACATGAACCTCGTCTGAAAGGCAAAGAGGGAGGTGTTGCTGTAATTTATAGTAATATTTTCAGAATTACTAAGAAGTCTAGTTTCAAATATAATTATTTTGAAGTGTTGGTGCTTAATCAATATCTAGCAATATCTAGTGTAAATGATAAATCACGTTTGAGATTTGTGCTGGCTACTGTATACAGGCCACCAGGGCACCATACAGACTTTATCAAAGAATTTGCTGACTTTCTATCAGAGTTAGTACTGGTTACAGATAAAGTCCTAATTGTTGGTGATTTTAATATAAATGTCAATAACGAAAAAGATGCATTGGGACTGACATTTAAAGACATTCTGAACTCTATTGGAGTTAGACAACACGTGTCAGGACCTACTCATTGTCGTAATCATACCCTAGATCTAATATTATCACACGGAATCAATGTTGATGCCGTTGAAATTCTGCAGCAGAGCGATGACATCTCAGATCATTATCTAGTCTCGTGTAAACTTCATTTAGCCAAGGCTGCAAAGCCGACTCCGTGTTACAAATATGTTAGACCTATCACTTCTGCCACTAAAGATTGCTTTATTAATAATCTTCCTGATCAGTTTCATCACCTCAGCATCCCAGATAGCTTAGAAGAACTAGATATTGCGACAGAAACTTTTAAATCTCTCTTTTCCAGCACTTTAGACACAGTTGCTCCTTTGCGCTTAAAGAAGATTAAAGAAAATAGTCCAACACCGTGGTACAACGAGCACACTCGGGCCCTTAAGAGACCAGCCAGAAAAATGGAGCGCAACTGGAAGAAAACAAAACTAGAGGTATTTTGCATTTTATGGAAAGAGAGCTCGATTGCATACAGAGAGGCTTTAAAAGCTGCTAGATCTGCTTATTTTTCAACCCTATTAGAAGACAATAAACAAAACCCTAGGTATTTATTTGAAACAGTGGCTAAACTAACGAGAAATAAAGCTTCAACCCCAGACGTTTCCAAGCAGCACAGCAGTAATGACTTTATGAACTTCTTCACTTATAAGATTGATAATATCAGGGAGAAAATTATAACTATGCAACCGTCTACTACAGTATCAGTACAGGCTCAGGCGGTGTGGTGTCGGCGGCCATCATGGCTGAGGATTCAGGTGGTGAGGTGGCGGCCATCTTTGCCAAGGGCTCAGGCGGTGAGGCGGCGGCCATCTTTGCCAAAGGACACAGGCGCACGGCAGGCATGACGTGAACAGTCTCTGGCTGGGCAAGCATGGCGTGAAGAGGCTCAGGCTCGGCAGGCCTGACGTGAAGACATTCAGGCGGTGTGGCGAGGTAGATGGCTGGTGATGGTGGTTGAGTGGCTGTGTAATTATACAGGTGAAGGCTTTACCGTTCAACAACAGCACATGATCCAGGTATTGTGCGAATGAACATGGTTTAGCAGCTGAAGCTGGCTGGTGCAGAGGATCATCCAGTCCAAGCCCGAACACGTTCTTTAGGACGTCATCTGTCCAGGTGAGCTGGTTTGAAATATCTAGAAACTCCTTCACATATTCTCCAATCGAGCATCCATTCTGAAAACAGGTTAGTAGACGATCGGTTGGGTTTTGATGGGTGTGGGAAATGCCCATATTTTGGTAATGGTCTGGTATTCTGTAACACTGAAATCCACAGAAAATTAAGATGAATCCCAGGTTTATTAAACAAGTACTAACAAAAGAGCCCACCATATGAGCCAGTGTGCTATGCACAAACAATACCAGACACTGACCTGGGGCCTGTTCTTCGTACGTCGCTAACTCAGTTAGCTGGATTTGATTGTTGACGATTTGGCATGATCTTGGATTGTTTGGTTCTTCGAAGCTCATCCTGGACTTGCTGTCATAGCAACAGGTCCGTAAGCTTAAACCTGCTCGGGAGCAGAGGCTTATTTCATGTAAACAGGATTAGACTGCAGCTTTATAAGCGGAGCTGATACAGGAAGTCCAGCGCAGCGCGATAGTGCACTTTCTGAGATGTATATTTTTTCTCGTGAGATTGACGTTTACATTATTAAATTGTTGGAAACGCACATTTATTTTCGACTTGTCGGAGTCGGGCTTTAACTACAGCACAAACTGTTTGCATTGCCCTGAGATTATTTGCGCGTGGCTCTTTCCTTTGCACTATTGGAGATGCGGAGAACTTGATGGAAATTCGGAGTTTACCTGGCGCTTTTAGGTTTAAAAAACAGTTTTAGTTTTTTTTGTGGCATTTCCAAGCCACTGAAGACCCAGTGTTGTAAAGCAGTTTTTTTTAAAGCAATTTTTTTTTTTAGGCTATCATAATTTTTTATGAAGATCATGCAATCATGACCATGCTGATTACAGTATGTCACTCAGGCTTCACTAACGTGATTGGTACCATAGACTATAGGCTACCATAGACTGCCATCAAGGCCTCAATGAAGGGGATTATGTGAACAGAAAGGGGGTTCACAATGTAAATTTGCAGCCCAGTTACTATTGGGATTCTTAATATCTTAATCATTTTTTAAACGGACCATAGTCTATAATTCTGCGTGTACTACTAGAGATGCGCGGATGGGCTATTATTTCATCCGCAACCGCATCACAAAACTCATCATCCGTCCGCCATCCATCTGCACCACGTTTTTGACCATTTTTCAAAACCGCACCCGCCCGCCATCCACTGAATGTATACATATATTTTTAATTTGATTGGTTCAACCGCCCGCCACCCGTCCGAATTTAATAAAAATATTATTTTTCGTCACGTCATCCGCGGTTTATCCGTGGAGTCCGCGGCTGTAACCGCCAACCGCGCATCTCTAGCGTGTACGATTTAGCCTAACGTTACTGCTACATGTGTTTTAAAGACATTAACGTTAGGCGCTGAGATTATGTCCATGCGTGACACGCAATTAAAAAAACATCCATTGCTTATTTTGGCTGGTGTGCACAAAACTAGATAGGCTAACTAATATACTTTTCCCAATGTGTTGGCGTGCCAAACTGCCAATGATACGCAAACGGGAACTGGAGAGCATGTGCCATTGCCTGTATTTTTGCAAAATATAGAGCCGTTATGTGTTAAAGTATTGACTTATGACGTCTGTTTCTAAATATAAAACAGCGCTGAGATGTCTATATGAAGAGGTCCACATTTATAATTTTCCTGCTTAATCTTTAAACAGCCTTGTCTATTATATAGTACTCCCCTCTATGTTCGGTGTAACATTAACATACATTTTTCTATCTGTACACATGAAAAAAACACATTATAACGAGAACAGTGTTAGTTGTATTCTCTGGTCATGATCATGTAACCTGTTAGTTGACTTGTACTTAATAATTAAACTATTTTGATGGAGCTATACACTTTCTAACATTAATTTTGTTTTTCTTTCAGGTTGTTGGCTACAGTATGATTTGGCAATGTAAGTTGTGCTCAGCTTCTTTTACTGACAGATTGCAAATATTTAAGCACTACAGACTGCAGCACAGTCACTTTTCCAGTGTAAGCCCCCTTCCATGCATCTATAATGATTGCATGTGTACATTTAAGACACTTAATAGTCTTAGAACTCATTTGTCAAGATATCATGCTCGCCAATTTGGCAGTAGTGCAGAACACTCTCAGCAGGCTCTGTTATTTAAATGCCCTTTATGCCCATTTCAGCAGCAATTTTCTGAATCTGTTCTTTTCTGCCATCTTAGAAGGCATTTAAGAAATCATGAAACAGTGGCTTGCCCATATAAGGATTGTAGCTTTACCACAAATGTGTACTCTTCATTCAATTCTCATAAAAGTAGATCACACCAAGCAAGTGTTTCGTCAGACTTTCAAAATGACATTGTCAGTGAAGTTGGTCAAGCCAGTATTCCTGCAGTTGATGGTGATTTGTATGAAGAACCTCCAGGCACAGATGAGGATCCAGATGATGGTCAGTGTGACACTGACGAACTAAAAAAAACATCTCAGAATAAATTTATCTTCGTTATTTTTGAAGATGCAGGCAATCCTACATGTCTCAAACACAGCTACCCAAGAAATAGTGGAACATTTAAATCAGGTCTGCTTCTTATCTCAGCCTTTGATCAAGGAGGCAATTAGAGAGATATTGCAGAAAAATGGTTGCAATGTGGCAGAATCTGCACTAGATGAAGTTGTAAGTGCTGTAATGGATTCCAATGTTATATTTACTAGTACTTCTAAAGGTGCAGAGTTATCCACATCCAAGCGCAGAAAAGTCTTTTTCGAGCACAACTATCCGTGTGTAATGCCAGTCGAGTATCAGCTGGAGCTACGTGGACATACCATAATGTATGTTCCTATCCTTCAAATGATTCAGGAGTTGTTTAAAAACACAGACATTCTAAAAATTATTACTGATCCAAATACCAATTCTGGTCAATATGCCTCATGCTACAATGGCTCATATTTCCTTGAAAATTTATTATTTTCAACAGGTGATCTCATTCTACCACTCCAGCTTTATATTGATGACCTTGAAATTGCCAACCCACTTGGCACATCACGTAAAATTCACAAACTTTGTGCTGTATACTGGGCACTTGCCAATATGTCACCAAAATACAGGTCAGCATTACACAATATACAGCTAGCAATGCTTGCAAAAGTGACAGACCTCCAGAGGCATGGGTATGCAGCTGTACTTGCTCCACTATTACGTGATGTTCATATTCTTGAACAGGATGGTGTCTTTATTGAAAGACTTGGTCGCAATGTCAAAGGCACCATCTTTTGTGTGTCTGCTGACAATCTAGCTGCCCATGGATTAGGTGGCTTTGTGGAGTCATTTAAAGCAGGCTATGTTTGCAGATTCTGCTTGGCCACAAGAGAACAGTTTCCAGCAACTGAAGCCAGGCAGTTTTCTCAAAGAACCAAAGACAGCCATGACCTTCATGTACAAAACATTCAGGAAAATGACACGTCCTCCAGCCACTTTGGTGTTAAAGCTAGTTGTGTCTTGCGTGACTCCCTGGATTACTTTCATCCAATCACAGGATTTCCTCCAGATGTCCTTCATGATCTTCTAGAAGGCATAGTTCCTGTGGAGCTTTCTCTCTGCATTAAGACCTTGATCCAGATGAAGTACTTCACTTTAGAGTATTTGAACCAAAAGATTGCATCTTTCCCATATCAACATGCTGATAAAGTGGATAGGCCTCAACCAATTCCCAAAACATTTCTGTCTCGAGGAACGATAGGAGGGAATGGACATGAAAATGCTACTCTGCTCCGACTGCTTCCATTGCTTGTAGGCAATGTTGTACCAGAAGGTAATGGTGCATGGACAGTTTTGATGGAACTGAAAGAGTTAGTGCAGTTAGCATTATGCCCATCATTTACTGATGAAACCTTAGACTATTTTCAGTCCAAAATCAGCGATCATAAGCAAGTACTGCTGAAGACATTCCCAGAGTTTAGCCTTCGTCCTAAACATCACTACGTGGAGCATTACCCCACCATGATCAAGTGCTATGGGCCCCTGGTGCATGTTTGGACAATGCGATTTGAGGCCAAACACTGTTTTTTTAAACGAGTGGTGCATGATGCTCAAAACTTCAAAAATATTTTGAAGACTATGGCAGTCAGACACCAACACATGATGGCATACCATCTTGCTGCCCCATCATTTTTCAAGCCAGAAACACAAGCATCCAGGGTTGACTCTGTTCTGATTTCAGCTCTACCAGAAGTAGCTCAGCTACACATTAGAAGACTAACAACTAGTGACACAATATACCAGACATCAAAGGTTACCATTGATGGCACAGACTATGTCTGTGAAATGTTTTTGTCTGTCGGAGACAGTGGTGGACTACCTAGGTTCTGCAGAGTAGAGCACATCTACCTTGTCAATAGCACTGTTTCATTCCTATGTTCTAATTATGATTGCTGGTATTTAGAACATCTTGGATCCTATGAGCTGTCACCTTCCCAGACAAGTCTGTCAATCCACCTGAAGTCTGATCTCAACGATTCAGTCCCGCTCTCTGCATACGAGGTAGAAGGCTCGCTTCTGTTAACACCCAAGAGATTCATACAAATAAAACAGAACTGAGTCTAGCCAGTGGTGAGTAGTTTTTTATGAATTAATTCCTATATTTTTGTTACTGTTTATTTAGCAGCATATAATCTGTGTATTTTAATAACCATTTATGCATGCCAATCTTTTGCTTTCCATTAGCATAATGGCAGATCTATCCCCACAACCCATGGTCCTTCGTGTTGTTGAACCAGACCGGGCTAGAAAATTAAAAGTCTGTTCACGACCAGTGTCTGTTGATGCACTGATTGCTGTTATAAAAGAACAGCTGGAAATAGACCTTGACTTCAGTTTAAAATATGAAGACCCCGACTTTGATGGAAAACTTACATCCCTCACTGACATTGATGAGTTGCCACAGAAAGCTGTTGTGCATGTGTCTTTTGAGCAAGATTCCAGCTCTGTTGCCTCAATGGAAACAGTCTCAAGCGTATCATCCTCAGAACGTGGGAGAAGATGGCCTTCAGTTCTTTTTCCAATTCCCACATTTTCTTTGGATGTTGAATTGAAACTTCGGGAAGGTAATGCCGAATTTGAGAAGAACAACAAGTATCTTTAGTTAACAAGAGACGTAAAACATGACATTTTAGAAAAGCTAGCATCTGAGATGTATGGCTACAAGGCTTATCCCAGTGACAAGGAGATAGCAATGGTAGCTGAGGCTCTTGTGTTAAAATATCCTTGCTTGAAGGAAGCAGGATCTGAAACAGGCTGGAATGGATGGAAGAACAGCCTCAAATTTAAGATGGGCAACTATAGGAGCAAGATGAGAAGGGCTGGATGTCCAGAGATCACAGTGAATGCTGGAAAGAGAAGTAGAATGAATCCTGACAATGACTCTTCACATTCAAATATTAAAAGACCCAAACGAGCAGAGGTAAACTTTCTGCCCAACTTTCCCCAAGGAGAAAATCCCTCAACCCTTGAACAGCTGAGGCAGAAAGTCGTTGATGAAATGAAGAAAGCTGAGAAGAACTTACCGCTTATAAAAAAGATGATGCAAACCACATTTGCCCTGCGGCGACAAACCATAGTGAAGACATGCCCACCAGTGAAAGAGCTCATGGAACTCTGGCCTGCACTCAAAATGGAATCTGAGGTAATTGTAAGAACACCAGCTCAAGTGAGGGGAATGTATAGTTATTGATTCAATAATTTTCATTTATGAATTATTAATAAATCAATAACTAATCATACTGGCTATCGCTTACACAATTTAAAATTACCCAAAAGGTAATACACAGCCCATATAGTTGGATCTCTGTATATAAACAATCAATCATAACGAATTACAATTAATTATAAATACACAGAGGGGCTATATCAAATCTGGTGAATGCCTACCAAATCAAATTGTATCAGATAATCCGTCTGTCCGCCAGACGAATTATGCGATACGTTTTTATCAACTCTCAATGAGAGATATTCTTATAAATTCTCAAGAAAATATATTCCCTTGGCCACAGAGAATACTTGTCTTGTTACAAGATTATTAACTGGTAGGTCACTCACGAATTTATCGAGCTTGTAGCTATAAGATCGAACACATTTAAGAGGCTTTGTTCCGTGAGCAGCAAAACAGAGACAATCAAGAGTATAATCAGTTTTAATAAAATGCGATTATGAAAGTAACGTTACAACTACATCTAACAAAGAATATATATATATGGGACAGTCAAATGAAAGTAGAATAAACAGAAAGGAAAAACAACAGAGTACAGAATAGTAAACAAAACACAATGTGCCTTTGAGAACCAGCAGATTATCAAAATCACCTTCAACAGGGAAATGTAATACGCATTCAAATCTTGGTAAGAGATCAAAAATACTTGCATTGAAACCTTGTGGTTGAAACAGGACGGCGTGCGTTTGCCCTTCAAGGTGCGTGTCCGCCGAAGCTGAAGCGTTCTTATTGGGTTCTTCTTGAGCGCGCGTCGTTGCGCGAGATTCGAAACGGTAGACTTGTAAGAGTTGCCAGAGGATTTAGTTTAAAGTTCGTTTCACTCGTAGTTGGAACTGAATGAACACGAGATTACTAAAACAAGGAGTCGGAGTTACGACTAACACAAAACAAAGTTTAAGTAAAATAAAATGAAGAGACTCGTACAAGAAAGAAAACTAACGAAAAAGCAGGAACAAAACAAGACGAAAGAAAATACAGAACTGAACTGAACGCGCAGTGTAACCGCTTTTCTAGGGTACAGAAATTTCACTCCTCCCTGGGCTTGGGCCAATTGGAACGTGACATTCCGAGCGGGAAGAAACTTTCTTTGTCTTAGTTCCCAGTTTAATTTGCATGTTTTATGGCAGCCTTATTATGTGATCAGTTATACTCTAACAATGGTAAAAATAGTATAATACATTTTACCAGATCCTGATGCATATATTTGGTTTCAGTACAAGGAGAGCTTTACGTGGATACCGAATTAGATATGTTTCGAAGGTACACGTCGAGATAGATTCTTATTCTGTAAAAATAAGCTTAAAGGTTAAACTAACAACCCAGGAATAAAATGAACCCCACATGTGATGTACATTGACAAGTGGGAATTGAAGATTGGACTTTAGAAAGACCAACATGACACATCTATGATCTCACCACAGTGTGCACCTCTAGAGCATTATTCCATTAAGGTTTACAAGAATACAAAACCACATTCACATAGAAGAACAATCATGAAAAGGGGAAATTACATTCAGGTTTACATATTTCTTCAGTGGTTATACATATAAAATATCTAGGATGAACACGTTAATTCTGTTCTTCTGCCAGAATCTCAGTGAGATTCCTGGCTGGCTGACATTCCGTTAGGACCATAAAGCTTCATGGTCTGGTGGGAGGTAGGGTACAAGACAAATATAGTGTATCATTCTTAAAATACCCACTTAGAATTCAAAACTACACACTAGAGAATCACACTATAGAATAACACAAAACTAATCAACATGCGTGCTTTAATATGTCACCTACAAATTCTGAATCACTTGTATTCGGAATTAAATGCAAAGGGATGTTTGTTTGTGTGTGTGTGTGTGTGTGTGTGTGTGTGTGTGTGTGTGTGTGTGTGTGTGTGTGTGTGTGTGTGTGTGTGTGTGGAGATCTCCTGGCCACCTGGGTCTCTGGTTTGGAGAGAGAGAGATGTTAGCAGATAGCGATCTCTTTGAAGCCATCTTCTCAAATTCTGAGATGTTCTCTGTTAAGCATCACTTGGTAACAAACGTGTCAAAAGAGATCAATTCAGTCCAGACTCATGGCGCTATGCTCTAATTTACAATTACGAGTTTAAGGGTTAAAAGTTTCCTTAAAATTTATAATGACAAGTAATCATGAGTCCTGTCCATACGCTACATAATGTAGTAGCACTTTTTCCTGTTATTTCTTTTTTTGACAACATATACCACATTCAGGGGCTGTTTTCTGCCTTATGGAAGGGTAGTAGATTTACCAGATTCACATAGTTAATATGGCTGTGTTGTCTTTCTGTCTGTCTTTGTTTTAAAATGTAGGTGTATGCAGAGTTCCAACGGATTACAAACCAGAACCTGCACAACACATTCTACTCTGAGCTTGACCGACATCTTCCTAGACTGATGACCCTGTTCAGACAGAAGGCAGGCAGAACCGGGAAGACATCAGATGCTTTGACTGAAATCCTAAAAATCCATGATGCACAGGTATAAATATTGTTATACCTATTTTATAGGTCTAATTCTTAATTAAAAGAGGAACATTGGAAAACATTTGAAAAGTTTGATGATTCAAATGAGCTTTGAATACAACAACTTGTCCACTTTTTTGGTATTTGTCTGATGTTTGTATATCTGATTGTATTGTTTAACATTAAATAAGTTATTTACAATTCTGTTTTTATCGTTATAGGAGTTTCATGACATACACACCAAGCGTGTTACTGTTCTTCATGCCCTTCCTGTGTATCTACGTGAGGACGTCTCAGAGTTTTTCAAGACCTGCATAGTGAGGTTTTTTTTTTATTTAATTTTTTTATCTCACAACCATATTAAGTAAACGGTTCATATGAATACAGACATACTTACACGCTTACCCTTGCTCAGTCTTTCAAATCACATAGTTTGTGTGATTTGAAGAGATTTGAAGCGATTTGTTTTCTTTGACCTCACTGTAAAAAAAAAAAAAAACTTTGGTACTAGATTGCTTTAACCTTTTCACACGTGAGTTTAAAATATTCTATCTTACCCCAAAGGGTGAGAGTTTTTTAGGCGACCGTTATTTTAGAATGTTTCGCATTACTGTTTCCATGGCGACGCGTCATGTGACACACCGCAGCCACAACAGCACTGTAAGACACATGGATCGCTTTTATTTCGTTTTTCCTTTTTTATTATTAATATTCACAAGCATGCTCTCTATATTATGTAAATAAAAATAAATCTGATATTCCGATTTCGAAATATGTGCAAGTAAATATATTTAAAAGTCCAAACACTTTTATTATGACCGCGTTAGTTAATCTATACCGGGTGATGGGCGCCGCCATGTTTGTTCGCGCTGAATCCGAGCTGTGGGATTTACAACACGCAAATTCATCCTCTCCTCCCGAAAGCCATTAAATTAAGTCTCTGGTGAGCTGGGAGAAGAGGAGAGTGAACTTTATAGTTACCTACATAATCTGTATATGATATCAATAAAATATGTTGTCAGAATATATTTGTAGGAACATTATTGCCGCTTCCATAGACATCAGTGTGTATTTTACAAACTATAGATGTATGGTTTTGTGTATTTGAGTACTTGTGTATTTAAATGTCTGAAACCTAAAATAAGCATTATATGGTTGAAAACACAATAGTTGTGATAATATGACAAGCACTCAGTGCGTCCGATCTGGCTCAGCGCCAGCCAAAGCGCCAAAACCGATTTGAATTCAGCAGCTGATGACGTGATGCGGGGAACGTTCGAATCACACTGGTGTGATTGTACGCTTCAGGGATCAGCCAAGACAAATCACAACGGTTTGATCGTACGTGCTAAAGGGTTAAACAAAATGAAGCGTTTTTATAGGGTTTTTTTTTAGTATAGTATCAATTTCTTGTTTACTGGTAGCTTAGCTGGGTCCTGTAGAACACTGATCTTCTGTTTAAAATCTTCATATTGTAGTTTGTTCACACAACTTTCTGTCAGTTGGTCTGAAGCAATATTGTTTGTTAAATCTCACGACTAACTAAATGCCTTTATCTTTGCACTAAACCTGCTGTAAATATTTTTGACAAAAATCTTAATAAAAAAATCTTTAATCCTTTTATATCTATTTTATTTTACAGGACACATCTGATGAGCCAGAGCTTTTAGATGTTTCAGTGGCCCTCCTCACAGTCGTCAAAGATAATGACACAAGTCCAGTTCACTTCCAGCCTGTGAAAATCTCTGTTGTCATTGAAAGCGAGATTGTGGGCAACCTCCCCAGATTTGCTGATGCTTTCCTGGTAATGTTTGGACTGATCTATGCACTACACCTCAGCTATCCCAGGGGACTGACCAACACTTTTGAATTCGTTCAGAAGATTTTACTTGGTCTTGACGATGGTAAACTGTCACCCAAGTTACAGAGTCTCAAAAATGACTTGATGCGCATGTAGAAATGTATCAGAATAATTACTAAGGCCTGGCAGTTCCTCTGTAGTTCAATGTAGGTAATTTCTGTGAAAATAATGGTTAAACTGTTTCTGCACCAGTTGTTTTTTTTTCACACAATATGCACAGTGTGCCTTTTGTATTTATTAATGTTATTTGGTATTAATACAGCTCTTGTTCTTGAGAGTTGTTAAGTACAGCTGGGTAGTACTTGATAAATGTACATGTATTTTAGTTTTAAATGGTACATGTTGTTGTAAAGTTTCATGCAGGTTCATAAATTTGTAATTTTAGAGGTGCTATTTTAATCTGGTGTTCAGGTTTTAGCCTAGTGCATCTCTGGATTGTTTTATGTTTCTGTCTTTTAAATTAACACTGCAGTGTTAAATAAAAGATGGCAATAATTCATTGTAACTCACTGTAAATTAAACTGTTGAAGTTGTTTGAACTCAAAATATTTGAGGCAACGAGTTACCACAAAAAAAATAAGTTTTGAGGCATACGATTTTGAGTCTTGTGTGTCAAATGTTTTGAGTTATTTGTACTTGTAAAACAAATCACAAAGACTAATAAATATTGAGTTGATGCTACTTAAAAATGGTTCTTTGTGTACTTATTTTTTTTGTAATGTAAACTTAATACCATGAGAATGGTTAAGGACATTTTTTTTTTTTTTAGTCACTATAACTGAAAATATTTAAGTTGATTTAATAACAAGTTTTAATTTAACTGTAATTAAAATGTTTATGTAGCATGTAATCCAAATATTTAACCTTTGAAATATTTTTTTTTAAGTTCATGAACTTAAAAAAATTGAGGCAACGAGTTACATCAATTTTTTTTAGTTTCTGCTTACTAATTTGGTTTTACAGTGTGTAAAAGTGCACAAAAGAGGAAAACACAATGTCATTACAATGAACACTCGGGAAAAATATTTATACATTAACATAAGTTTATCGGTTTTCACTTTCACAAGTTAAAGCAATTCATCATTACTCAAGATTTAACAGTTGAAATGACTATACAGCCTTAATTTAAAGGTGCTGTAAGCGATGCCACGCGTTTTTTAGGCCAAAACATTTTTTGTCACATACAGCAAACATCTCCTCACTATCCGCTAGCTGCCTGTCCCCTGAACACACTGTAAAAAAACGCGGTCTCTGTAGACACCACAGGCTCCACAAACGGCAACAAAAACAAACTGGGCTCACCCGCACCATGAAACACAACAAACAGTGCTCCAGCCAATCACCGAAAAGAAGTATTTGAGGGTGGGGTTTGGGGGGTTAGTTCGCGTGCACATGAAGTGGGTGTGTGGAGGAGAGAGACGCATGAAGAGGGAAGTTTGAATTATGGCCGACACACGACCAAAGAGACGACGTTCCGATGAACAAATTGCAAAGAAGAGGGACAAGGATAAGGGACGAGGATAAGGAACGCGCGAAATACCGAATTTACATCGGAAAAAACTTCGAAAGGTGGCGAGAACTCCGCCGGCAGAAGGGCTTCGGATCCACATTCAGTTGCTCTGTTTTTGCAGAACAGGTAAATCCATATTTCTTTCTAAACTGACGTTCATGTTCGCCAAACCAACACAAGGATGTAATTAGCTAGAACTATGCAGTCAGCGTTAACTTTGGTGAATACAACATAAACGTTATGTTCTAGCAGCTAGCGATCAATCTCTATTGTAAATGATCAAGCAAATTCACAGTAGGGCGACAATTTGTGTGAATGATTGTTTTTATCCACTCTTTGTTATGAATTTGAATGTTCATTTATAGGCTGTTGACAACTTTGACTAAATTTGTTTACGACGCCGCCGTTGTTTATGCTGACTGGGAAACGCGAAGCTACGTTATCTTGCTGTTATTGCGTCCTTGTATGGGAGCTATAGTTATAGCTTCAGGTGGCGAAACGATTTTAAAATAATGTTTCTCTTTTTCTGCATTCTGTTCTGCAATATATAAAACCCTTTATCTAACTTGGCGACATTACACATTGAATGAAGTATGTATTCAATGTAAACTTGTAAACATGTAAACTCAGTAAAACGTAACTTTGTTTGTAGTGACTAGACTTTCCTTTATGCCGGAAGGGAGGGGAGGAGGGAGGAGGGAGGAGGTGGGATGAGGAGGAGGGAGGGTCTAGCTAGCCTCCGTTTTGTTTGACAACAATTCGAATGTCAACAAGAAGTTACGACTCCCAGCATCGCTTACAGCACCTTTAATGCAGCAAAAATTATTTTACAGTGTAGGCTACTAAGATCTTTTTCTTGATTGCTTTTATAAACAGACAACCATTTATTTAACAGTGCCTTTTATAAAAGAGACTATAATATAACAAAAAATTACCATTATGTAGAATATTTTTGTACTTCACTTTTATTTGTTCCCATGTTCTAGTGGGGTGACTCTGACATTACAATGAACAAAGTAATTATGCAATTATTAAAATACAAAAATATAGGCTAATAAGTGATAAAAACATCTAACATGGCCACTTCTAACGGATTTAAATTGTCTGCTACTTTTTGCCAGCCCTCTCTCCTGGCTTTTGCAGACTTTGAGGTGTTCCCTGGCATTTTGATTAAACATTAAAATTCCGAATAAACTTCGACTATTAGTTCTTGCTCTGCTGAGGAGAAAAACTGAGCCCACTCTTTGGCCACGCTGAGCAGCCAATAGCAGCGTTACTGATCAATGTTTCTACTATCGATACATATCCCCTTTTAAACCAGCGCATGAACACGCAATTATCTCAGATAACTCAATCCAGCTATACTAATCATATCCGGCAAGTGTGTTCGAAGAACCGAGTTAGCCAGATCATGATTAGCACGATGATATCAGCTTGGATGTGTCATTTGATCTCGGATGTAATAAGCAACGTACGAAGAACGAGCCCCTGATGACAAGCAGGAACTAAATACACAGATGATAACGAGACAATGACAGACAGCTGTGATGATAGTTAGTGTCCATGGTGATTGATGACGTGCAGGTGATCAGGTGATGGCTGATAGTGTGCAGGTGGGAAACATGAGGGATGCTGGGAAGTGTAGTACCGTTGAGGTGTGTGACACTTTGCCATTCTACAGCATTTTCTTGTGTGCTATGAGTTTCCTATACAAATGCTATATCTTTCATTTTAAAAACATCATATAATTGTGCTCTTTTAGCAGCATCTCTCGCTCCATTTCAATTAATGGATGAGGTTTTAAAATTACTCATTAGGAGAGAGCAAAACAAAAGGCACAACACATACACATTACTATTATTCCACCATTTGATCACTTTCATTTTACATTATTTGAGAACTCAATCTTTGTACAATTTTCTTCAGCCGATACACATCTGGATTTGACAGACAATTTTCTCCTCTTTGCCTCATCAACAATCTGTCTGACTCAATAAACAAGGCCTGATCAGAAAAAAGATCTATGACTTCAACATTTCGCTTCCCTTTAGTAGATTGTAGAAAATGTCTTATTCACTCCAATCTGTAACCACTAAAATCTTTCAGATTTGTATTAGTGAGAGAATCAACAGCTTCTCTTTCAGAGACCTCATCGGCACTACATGATTCCCCACTAACTCCATCATCAGTTGCACCAACATCCTGCATTTCTTTCTTAGATTTAGGAACAACTTCCCGTTGATTTACTTTTCTCTTGATTGTTGGAACTTTAAAAATTGTCTCATCATCTCGAAAATGTTCTGCTTCTAGCTCAATCAGATTTATTTCACCACTTTCCTGTGTTTCCTTCACATTCCCCTCTATATTTCTATTCACCTCTTCCTCGTCCACCTTTTTTTCTTTTTCTTTTTCTTTTCTGCCAACTACAAGCTCCTGTTCTATTTTATTGCTGTCCTGATTCTTTTCCTCCAAATCTCTTGAACAATATTCAAATCCTCTACATCACTCTTCAGCACCATTTAGACTTGTCTCCTGAAAGAAACAACGTGTTTCAACAACGGAGACTTACAACCTAAAGGAATGTTCCTTATGGTTAAGACAATCTGACCATGTCTTGAAAGTTCCCTCTCTATAGTTTCATCCTAAATAAAATGGGGCACATTCAAAAGCATAATTTTCTTCGCTGGATTAACCAAAGGAAAAACTTTCACAAAGCTGTCATTCAGCGTTATTCCTTTTTCAACCTTATCCAAAAACAGAACAACAGCACCGTTCATCCTAGATGCAGACCATACACTATCATATCCAACAATTTTTCCAATCGCTAAACTAACCTCCTCCACTGAGCTCTCAATGCCAACCGGCACTTTAATTCCACGCCGCCGGGTGAGCTGGGCAAAATCTGCTCCACCCGAACTATCCATGGCCGCCAGTTTAAAACTGGCTAACTGTTACGGCCAGCCCGTTTCGACCGTACATAAAGTATACAAGTACACTGAGGTAATGACTTGCAAGATTTTATTAGTCTTCAAAAATACAAATAACTTAATATAACAAAGTCTAGGGTTCAAAATCAAAGGGGAAAAATCATAATCCAGATGGGGAGGAGAAAAGGTTGGCATGGGCTGTAAACAAATAAAGGTTCGCAAAACAAGTGACTTCTCCAGAGGCTGTCGATCCCCTGGACGAAGTGAAGAGGAGTGGTTGAGTCCAATATTTTATCCTCTCCGTAATTAAGTGGTAAACAGGTAACAGAGGTGTGCGATCTCCCACGCTCTCCTGGAAGAACACCGCCACCAGCAGGCAAGCAAGTAGAACGCAGGGTCGTAACACCTCCCTCCTCAAAAAGATTCGGCAACGAATCTAAAAAAACAACAAAGAAAAGACAGTCAAACACTACCCAGAACGAACACAATTAAAGTTCTGGTGGTCCAAAGGAACGTCGTCTTCTCTTCATTCTTCAACACCTCTGGGCCCTAGTGATGCAAAGAAAAAGGAATGGACAACGCAGAAATGATGTTACGCTCTAGAAAGTGTGTCAGCTATAACGTTATCTTTTCCTCGAATATGTTTAATCTCGAGATGGAAAGGTGGTAAAATGAGACTCCATCGCATAAGTTGCTGATTTCGATTCCTCATCCGATTCAAGAAGACCAAAGGATTATGATCCGTATAAATGATAATCGGTGCAGCAATTGACCCTAGATATATCTCAAAATGTTGTACGGCCAACACTAGGGCAAGAGCTTCTTTCTCAATGGTGGAATATACCTGTTGATGTCGATTAAATTTCTTAGAAAAGTAACTTACAGGATGTTGAACCTGGTTCGAATCCTCCTGCATGAGAACAGCGCCCGCACCGCAAGCACTCGCATCAATTGCAAGACTAAAAGACTTTTCAAAATTCGGAGCTGTCAAAACAAGGGCACATGCCAGCAAAGCCTTACAATTTTCGAAAGCCTGCGGACAGGGCTCAGACCACTGAAAAGATAACTTCGGACTCAATAAATCGGTAAGAGGTGAGACTACACTGGCAAAATTTTCGCAAAAACTCCGATAATATCCCAGCATGCCGAGAAATCGTCGCAATTCACGACGAGTGGTGGGAGCTGGAAAGTTACAAATGGCTTCTACCTTAGTCTCAATGGGCTTTACACAACCATTTCCCACTACCTTACCCAAATAGGTAACGGTTGCCTTCGCGAATTCAGACTTAGCGAGATTAACTGTAAGATTAGCCTTTGCTAAACGAGAAAAAAGTTCTTTAATCTGGTTAAGAAGAATCTCAGAGTTTTTAACCCTCTGAGGTCTGAGCTGTTTTCTGGGCCCTGGTGGTGTTCTGACATGCTCTGACATTTGTGTTTTTTTCTGTTACTAGTGACATTTTCATGGCTAAAGTCTGATTACACTGTATTCAGCACAAACTCTGCTACAATAATATTTCAGCAGCATGTATGTAAAAGTTTGTAGTTTTGAGATAATGACATTTATGCGTGGTTTGTGAAAATACAAAAAAAAATTCTCACTGAAATAAGGCCATGAAACCCATACTGATTATTTCTTCACAAGACTTTTGAAAATTGTATGACATAGCCTAGAATATTTGCTCCAAAACTATGTGAAAATCACCCTGACTGCTCATTCAGATAAGACAATATATTGATTTAAAATTTCTAAGACGTGTTTTGTGTGACAAAGCCATATGCGAAGAGGCGTGATCATCTCATGAATATGTAAGCTTTTCACACCTGAGAAAGACAAAGACACTCCCCTAACTGCCCTATTAGGAGTGATCAGGCCCTGTCATTCAGAGCAACCTTGCACAAAGAATGAGGAGATTTAAAAAAGAATGACTTTTAGATTGTTTGGATTTATTTACAACACAACACAATCCAAAAATACAAATGACAAAAGAGCACATTGAAAACAATGATCCAAAGACAGAGACCTTTGTGCCATTCCTAAAAACATTGTACATACCTTTCATTTCCAAGGTGTTTGATTTTCACTTTACCATGTTCATGTACAGAGACTCATGTGAATGTTGAAGTCAGCAGGACTCAGTTGCATCTGGTCCCTGAAAGAAAAAAAAAAAGAAAAAACTGTGA
Source organism: Leuciscus idus (assembly GCA_021554675.1). Classification (NCBI taxonomy): domain Eukaryota; kingdom Metazoa; phylum Chordata; class Actinopteri; order Cypriniformes; family Leuciscidae; genus Leuciscus; species Leuciscus idus. The sequence continues at coordinate 78,415 of CM038622.1, read as the reverse complement.
ACATACTGATATCAAGAGAAACTATAGGGCTGCACGAATTTGGGAATAGATTTTAGATTTTTCTGGTTAAAATTTCTTTTTAAAATTCACAGAATACACACACACACACACACACGTTTCCAACAATATATAATGAACACCAGGTTTGTTGTGCCTTGTAGGCATAGGCTACGCAGTGCTGCATAAAATAATAATAACAATAAATTAAATCTTCCAAAAGATTTCAAGAACAACTACGCTAGAGAAAAATATATTGATTATCATATGTTACTTCAAATGTTTCCATTCGTTATGATGATATGAAATGAGATAATAGTAAAAACATAAAGCCTAATGTTTGGTGCATTTTTCCTTTCAAACGCAATCGCGCTCCAAAATATGATACATTAAAACCCACAGCGCGCTCCAAAATATGATACATTCAAACGCCATCGCGCTCCAAAATATTAAACATTATGGTTATACATATCTATGTTTGAGCAGATATCCACAAACAGTATTTAACAGGAAACACGGGTCTAAATAGTATAATATTCACCATATATCTAGCAACAGTTCAACTGCAATGTGAAGTTTATGCAACAATACCATAAACTAATAAGTAAGAATTTCTTACCTTACATCTTTCTTGTCTTCAAATCGCGTTCTTCTTCTTCTGGGGGGTAAATCCAATGTAAGCTCAGACGTGTCTTCCAAACTCGACGAAAAGCAGAGACTTGTGAAGTGTTTTGGTGTTTTGTGTTTGAGGTAACGAGGGCGTTCGCGTCCCATGTGGAGATTTGCATGTGAATCACTTTTGCGCGAGTGGGCGTGTCGAATTAAAAAGTAATTAGCAAGCGTTTGAGATACTGGACATCCTGTTGGTTTTATACAAATTACTTAAACAGAGAATATTTGTTTGCAGTTTGAATCCGATCATTTAAAAGTACACACTTAAATGTGTATAAAGGTATATGGCTCATAAATGTGTGAGAAGGATTCGCTGAGTTTTGTTTCAGTTTATAGACGTGCTCAAGAAAAAAAAGTTCACCGCGACGGAGAGGCAGAACGCACACCCTGTTTATTTTCTTTATTTTACAAAGCACAATGTTTTGATTTGATTGTAAGTGGACACATACAAAAGTAGAAATATCACAGATTATTTTTTTATATTTCTTTTTTCTGTATAACCATAAATGACGGAGTAATTTAAGTTTATGTTGCTGCTATGTGAAAAAAATCCAGCAAAACGCGTCGGCGCGTTTCTCGACCTCAGAGGGTTAAGTCGCCCATCGACTTTTTCTCGAGAAAGAAAACTCTCATCCTCATCAGCATTCTCTAAAGAATCCCCACTCGTGCTGTGAAAGAGAGGAGACAATTCTGAAAAAGAGTCACAAGAGTTTACCATATTAACAGTAACAGAACGAACAGGAGCTATATACAATTTCAACAGGTTACTGTGACAGACTTGTACTTTTTTTCTCCGGTCAGGAGTATTCAACAGATAATTATTATTGGAAAGACGTTTAACTACACTGTAGGGGCCTGTGAATTTAGCCTGAAAAGGGGTTGGCAGGTAGAGGCACCCAGCCAACATTTGTATGTGGGACCCATATGGGTATGAAATGGGCTGAAAAATGGGCCCCATGTAGGATTGTCCGCGGGTTCCATAATGGCCCCATGTTAACTGGCCAGATGGATTTCATGTAGGATTGCACTTGGTACTAGGCGGGACCCAAGTGGGCAAAATGCACAAGACCCATCTCTGTCCCAGCTTTAACCCAGTCGACATTTATATGTGGGGCCCATGTGGGTTTGAAATGGGCTGAAAAATGGGCTCTGTATGGGATTGTCCGCGGGTTCCATAATGGCCCCATGTTAATTGCCCAGATGGATTTCATGTAGGATTGCACTTGGTACTAGGTGGGACCTAAGTGGGCAACATGCACAAGACCCATCTCGGTCCCAGCTTAACCCCGCCAACATTTGTATATGGGGCCCATGTGGGTTTGAAATGGGCTGAAAAATGGGCTCTGTATGGGATTGTCCGCAGGTTCCATAATGGCCCCATGTTAATTGCCCAGATGGATTTCATGTAGGATTGCACTTGGTACTAGGTGGGGCCCAAGTGGGCAGCATGCACAAGACCCATCTCGGTCCCAGCTTAACCCTCTGAGGTCTGAGCTATGTTCTGGGCCCTGGAGGTGTTCTGACATGCTCTGACATTTCTGGTTATTTCTGTTACTTGTGACATTTTCATGGCTAAAGTCTAATTACACTGTATTCAGCACAAACTCTGCTACAATAATATATCAGCAGCATGTATGTAAAAGTTTGTAGTTTTGAGATAATGACATTTATGCGTGGTTTGTGAAAATACAAAAAAAAATTCTCACTGAAATAAGGCCATGAAACCCATACTGATTATTTCTTCACAAGACTTTTGAAAATTGTATCACGTAGCCTAGAATATTTGCTGCAAAACTATGTGAAAATCACCCTGACTGCTCATTCAGATAAGACAATATATTGATTTTAAAAAATTACGACGTGTTTTGTGTGAAAAAGCTTTATGCGGGAGCTCATTAATATGTAAGCTTTTCACACCTGAGAAAGACAAAGAACCTCCCCTAACGGCCCTATTAGGAGCTATCAGGCCCTGTCATTCTGAGCAACCTTGCACAATACTGTAAATGAGGAGATTTAAAAAAGAATGGCTTTTAAATTGTTTGGATTTATTTACAACACAACATAATCCAAAGATACACAACAAATGCCAAAAAAGCACTTCAAAGACAGAGACCTTTGTGCCATTCCTAAAAACATTGTACATACCTTTCATTTCTGAGATTTTCACTTTACCATGTTCACGTACAGAGACTCATGTGAATGTTGAAGTCCTCAGTGGCATCTGGGCCCTGAAAAAAAAAAGTGAACATACTGATATCAAGAGAAAGGCCTGCACGATTTTGGAAATAAATATTAGATTGTTCTGGTTAAAATTGCTTTTTAAAATTCCTTTTTAAAATTCACAGAATACACACACACACACACACAAATGTTTCCAACAATATATAATATAATGAACACCAGGTTTGTTGTGCCTTGTAGGCATAAGGTATATGCGCAGTGCCGGATAAAATAATAATAACAATAAATAACCTATAGCAGTATAAATCTTCCAAAAGATTTCAGTAACAACTAAGCTAGAGAAAAATATATTGATTATCATGTTACTTCAAATGTTTCCATCCGTTATGATGATATGAAATGAGATAATAATAAAAACATGAAGCCGTTTGGTGCGTTTTGCTTTCATCCAAGATACATTCAAACGCGATCGCACTGCAAAATATGATACTTTCAAACGCGATCGCGATCCAAAATATGATAGCCTACATTCAAACGCGATCGCGCTGCAAAATATGATACATTCAAACGCGATCGCTATCCAAAATATGATACATTCAAACGCGATCGCGCTCAAATATAAAACATTATGGTTACCATATACATATCTACATTTGAGCAGATATCCACAAACACAGTAACAGTAAACACGGGTCTAAATATTATAATATTCCCCATATATCTAGCAACAGTTCAACTGCAACGTGACATTTATGCAACAATAACAAACTAATATGTAAGAATTTCTTACCTTACATCTTTCTTGTCTTCAAATCGCGTTCTTCTTCTTCTGAGGTAGCCTAAATCCAATGTAAGCTCAGGCACGTCTTTCAAACTCGACGAAAAGTGAAGTGAAGTGTTTTGTTGTTGAGGTAATGAGCAAGTTCGCGTTCCATGTGGAGATTTGCATGTGAATATCTTTTGCGCGAGTGGGCGTGGCCAAATTAACTGTAATGAGCAAGCGTTTGAGAAGCTGGACATCTTGTTGGTTTTATACAAATTACTTAAACAGAGAATATTTGTTTTCGTTTTGAATCCGATCATTTAAAAGTACACACTTAAATGTTTATAAAGGTATATGGCTCAAAAATGTGTGACAAGTATTCGCTGAGTTTTGTTTCAGTTTATAGACGTGCTCAAGAAAAAAAAGTTCACCGCGACGGAGAGGCAGAACGCACACCCTGTATATTTTCTTTATTTTACAAAAGCACAATGTTTTGATTTGATTGTAAGTGGACACATACAAAAGGAGAAATATCACAGATTCTTTTTTTATATTTCTTTTTTCTGTATGACCATAAATGACGGAGTAATTTAAGTTTATAGTGCTACAATGTGGAGAAAATCCAGCAAAACGCGCCCTCGCGTTTGCCGACCTCAGAGGTTGCAGCAAAGCTAGTATTTGATCACCCACCTGAAACTCTTAACTTATCTTTTCTGTCAAAATGTTGTTTCATTTTTATTTGAGATTTACTCAACTTCTTTTTAGCGAGAGCTCGTGCCTCATACAATCTACGCCGGAATCCACTCACATAATCTGAAATGTTTTCAGAAGGTTTAGACATTCGCCACTCCTCAGCTAACACAGCTGTAGGTCCTCGCACTACATGTCCGAACACTAATTCATTTGGGCTAAACCCAAGGCTTTCTTGGATTACCTCACGTATCGCTAATAACATCCACGGAAGACCTTCTTCCCAGTCCGCATCGAGTTCCACACAATATGACCTCAAAAGGGACTTCAGAGTTTGATGAAACCTCTCAAGAACTCCTTGACTCTGCGGATGATAGGCACTAGAAATATTGTGGTCTACTCGAAGTTGACGCAGGGCTTTTGAGAACTGTTTTGACATGAAGTTCGAACCCTGATCGGATTGAATAACTTTGGGAATTCCAAAGGTCGACATAAAATTAGTGAGGGCCTTCAAGACAGATTTTGTAGTGATGGACCTTAACGGATAAGCAGCAGGATAACGAGTAGTCTGGCACATAACGGTTAGAAGGTATTGGTGACCAGTCTTAGACCGGGGCAAAGGACCAACACAGTCAACTATCAAATGCTCGAAAGGAGTGGAAACGACGGAAATAGGCTGCAACGGAGCAACAGGCACTTTTTGATTTGGCTTACCGGTGATCTGGCATGTATGACAAGATCGAATATGTTTTGCCACATCTCGTTTTACCTTAGGCCAATAGAACTGTCACAAGACCCGATCATACGTTTTACGAACTCCGGTATGACCAGCAAGTCCTTGATGAGCCAAATGCAACACAGAGTCCCTCACTGTAAAAGGAACCACAATCTGAGTTTTAAGTTCTAGAGAAACATCTTTATGCAGGACCACTGTCCGACAAAGCAGACCATCATCAAGAAAGTACGAAGAGGACAGAGCATCAGAACACTTCTTAGACCCTGCTGCAGAAAATAAAGGTTTAAGAGTGTCATCGCTCTGTTGAGCTCTAATTAAATCCTCTCGAGAGATCTGTAACAAAGAAGTCAGAGAACAGTCACCAACATCAGAGAGATCAACATTGGTTTTCTCAGGAGTGGACAGAACCTCAGATGTATCAGCAGATTCACTTTGCAGCACTGTTGAATCTTTCTGGTCAGAAGACAACGAAGAGCAGGACTTCAGGTCTCTTTTCTCAGGACATTTAGACACATCAGATCCTGGCTCACCTGTATTAACAGTATAAAAGAAGGTGTCATGCAGTTGAACTTCAACTTGATTTTCAGATAATGGTTTAGCCATTGATCGAGAAACTGCACAAGCTGGAAACAAATCAGGAAATTCTCTACAATTTTCAACATCAGATTTCCTAGGTATAGATGCTATTATGGGCGGAGCTGCCACACCACTCCGTCCCCAAACATTCCCACCAGCTAAATCATTTCCCAGAATAAATTTAATCCCAGGGACTGGAAGTGCAGAACGAACACCAACTACTACATCACCAGATACAATGGCAGAGGAAAGATGGATTCGATGCAAAGGCACTTCAACAAACCCCCATCTCAAAACCTCGCACTAATACATGAGTTCCAGTAGCGGTTTCAGAAGTTAAAGGCAAAATTCCTTCTAAAAGAAACAACTGCGCGGCTCCCGTATCTCGAAGAAGATGTACTGGCACCGTTTCGTTTGAACCAGGCAATGACACATTTCCCTCAGTGATAAAGGGTGTATAATCAACGGAGAAGCAGTGATGGGAATAACGGCGTTATAAATAAACGGCGTTACTAACGGCGTTATTTTTTTCAGTAACGAGTAATCAAACTAATTACTGCTTCCTCCATTACAACGCCGTTACCGTTACTGTCAATAAAAATGCGGCGTTACTTTAATTGAGCTCACTGAAGCGGTTTTCATCCGAGTAGGCTCTCTCTCAGCCATAGGAGCTGCAAAGTTTTTTCTCTGGTGTGTGAGTGTTTATGAGGTGCGGGACTCGACAAAAGCGAGGCGAATGCCGCGAGCGTGCTCGACAGTGCGCGAGAGAGACCGAGTGTGTCCGAGAACGCGCTCGACAGTGCGCGACAGAGACCGAATGTGTCCGAGCATAAATACTTTATTTATAAATAAATTACACATATCAGCATTTGAATAATCTCTGTAGCATATTGGTATCATATGCAATGTTTTAATTAGTTTATATAACATAAACTCCAAAATAACCTGTAGGGAACGTTCAAACATATTTGTTTGACGGTTGTGAGCACGTGCGGCATAGTGATGGGAAGTCCGGTTCTTTTCCGCGAACCGGTTCTTTCGGACAGTTCGTTTCAATGAACCTGTTCAAAAAACCGGTTAACCAGTTCTTTAACGTCATCACGTAATGACGTCAATTCTATCATCCCGGGGGATAAATATACATTCAAATAAAGGCATTTGTAATCATAACTTCAGTTAAATAATAGTACTCATCGTCATAATCATCTTGGATAGGTTTCTTACATTTACGTTTTGAGAATGAACCCTGTAGTAGGCCTAAGGCGATGTCTTAAAGTGAATAAACTGGTCTTCATCATTTTTATTTTATTTGTAAATAAACTTACATTTAGCTGAATTCAGCCCCTCATTCAAGTCCTGGTTCACCCGTGCTCATGTATCAGCACAGCGCATAGATATAACAGCATCAGTTGGCCAAAAGAAAGTTCGGTTCAGAGACGGTGCGATCACACATGCGCAGTCTCTCCAGCTCGTCGGTTCTCCGTATCGAACGTGTCCGAAAGAAACAGTTCTCGGTTCTGTACTGGTGATCCGAGAACTGCTGCAACAACCAGTTCTTGACTCGAGAACCGTATGGTATGCCTGTGTGTGAGCTGAGAACTACTGAAACCTTACTAGGCTTATTCAGTCTACAAAACTAAAAACTTGATGCATATCTCCAGTATGTTTAATACGTTATGTTTTGATTAACACATTATAAACATTTACTTTGCACCCTTTAAAACCTAGGCAAGAGTTTACATCAAAAATGTATATCAACTTACTTCGAAATTAAATGATCTGTTGCAGAAAATAATGTTTTAGTATAATAATAAATGTTTAGTTTTACAGTCCATTCATTGTGTTTCCAATCTTTAAAATAATACAGTGAAAAGGCAGTAGCCTATGAGATAAACATGTTTCTAACATGTTTTATTTTGTTACACTTATTGATGTTCAATAAAATAGGCTACAAGAAACATGCATTTCGTCCCTCTGAAAGAATTGCACGCATGCTCAGCTCATCAGCTCATCAGTTCTCCGTATCGAACGTGTCCGAAAGAAACAGTTCTCGGTTCTGTACTGGTGGTCCGAGAACCGCTGTACCTGTACGTTCGGTAGTGCGCGCATGCTCAGTATCAACTGCTCGTGCTCATCACTTCTCTCAGCAGCACGTCTCAGTTCAGTGAACTGTTGGATTTACTGGAGTAACATATGCCTACTCCGGGATATTGGTTTATTTTGAGTCGAAGGGACTGTCAGGACTCAGGCATGTCCGAAAGTGAGTAACTTTAGTAACTTGTTGTGGATCAGTGCTGACGCAAGACGCGAACTGTTTCGAACGATTCAGTCCGATTTAGTGTACTGGTTCGACCAGTTCACTAAAAAGAACCGGTTCAAAAGAACGATTCGTTCACGAACCGGCCATCACTAGTGCGGCAAACACGACTAGAATTTGGCTAAAATAACCTCTGATGATGACATTCTCTGTAGGTTATAAAAATAAACCCCCAAAATATTATATTGTATTATTATTATTTATGTTGATACATTGTTCAGTATTATATTGAGAGCACTTTTTGTTAAACTTACTATTGTGAGGAAGAAAATACTTCAAGCTATACAGAATGTCTACCAGTTGTAAAGGTGTGTGAGTTTTATCATTTTAATTATATGCACTAGTGTATGTGTATGTATATTTTTATTAGGCTACTATTTATTTATTTTTGGTACATTTCTTAAGAAGCATCATTTATTTTTAGACTTAATTGTTGGCCAGTTGTGGTCTGTGCAATAAATATTAAAAGTTCTAAACCATCTATTGTTTTAATTTTTGCACTATAGTAATGATAATATTTTAATATTTAAGTTAATAGGTGTCTCTCACATTGTCCCACAGCAACATTAAAATAGTGTAGATTAGTGTACAATGTTTTATAATAATAAGATGTTCTATTTAGTGTCAATTTCATTCATTTAACATTTCATATTGGGGGTATCCAAGAAATTTCTTATATTTAATTTTTTTTTTTTTTTAAGTAACGCAATAGTTACTTTCCCTGGTAATTAGTTACTTTTGTAATGATGTAATTCAGTTACTAACGCAGTTACTTTTTGTGAGAAGTAACTAGTAACTATAACTAATTACTTTTTTTAAAGTAATTTACCCAACACTGGAAGTTATACACTGATCAACAGATTTATCACTAGAACCAGATAAATGACGATCTTTCTCATCACGAGTGTCAATAGTGAATGGTGAGGTAGAAACCAAAGCAACAGGTTTCGACAATCTCTCTTTCTTCTTGAGAATAAGACAGTCAGATATTTTATGACCAGGCTTTTTACAATAAAAGCAAACCATGTCTCGTGAGAGTGCAGGTTTACTAGAATGTTCAGCAACTGTCGCCTTAATATTCCTACTTATCACAGGAGACTTTGTCTTAGGTTGAAAGCAAAACTTAGACTTACTCATATCGTTGGTTTTAAGACCGACTGAACTGAATGACCCACGATGGGTTAACACAAATTCATCAGCCATGATAGCAGCTTCAGAAAGTGTATTCACCTTGTGTTCAGTGAGATGCGTAGCTACAGCATGAGGAACACAATGTTTAAACTCCTCTAAGAGCACTAATTCTCTTAACTGCTCTTTAGTTGTAACCTTCATTGAAGTGCACCAACGATCAAATAAGTTCTCTTTTTCTCTTGCAAATTCAACATGAGTACATTCATCAGCTTTACTCAAATTCCTAAATTTTTGACGATATGCCTCAGGCACGAGTTCATATGCATGTAACACAGCAGATTTCACCACATCATACTCACCACTCTGTTCCAGTGAGAGAGCAGAATAAACTTCCTGAGCTTTACCTGTGAACACACACTGTAACAATAAAGTCCAAAAGCTTTTCGGCCATTTCATGGATAAAGCAACACGTTCAAAGTGATAGAAATATTTATCCACTTCCTTTTCAGAAAATGGCGGCACTAATCTCATATTTCTGTGAACATCAAACACAGGTTCAAATGCATTCGCATGCTGTTGTGGAACAGGAGGCACATTCGCTTGTGAAACTTCAGCTGTCTTTGCTGCGAATTCTAACTCCAACTTTTTTATCTGAAACGCTCTCTCGTCACGTTCCTTCTCTAACTGAAGCGTTCTCTCTTCTAACTCAAGCTCCATTCTTCGCATAGCTAACTGATGATTTAATTTTCTCTCTTCAAATTCTCTTTCTACCGCTCGCTCTTTCATAGCGCGATCATCACGTTCAGCACGAATTTTCGTGGCATCTAAACACAATTGCTTCTCTTGCAAAGACAATTCTGGAAATGTTGTCTCACTTTCACTATAAACCTCAGCAGGAGTAGACACAAACGATTCACTGGGAGTAATTAACTCAGTGCTTACCTCTATAACTCCTCTATCAACAAGTGACCGCTTCAAAGTAGTCACAATAGTTTCCTTCAGCCTCTTTTCTTGAGAAGTAAGATCGACACTGAAGCGTTCGGCGATTTGCACCAACTGCTCCTTTGTACAACTCTCAAGCAAAGCTTCTGATGGACACGCAAAGAAATCTTCGATCACCGAAGACATTTTGTTCGTATATGTATACGCACAATAACACAAACGAAACTACTAGCTAACACACGTGAGACGCTGTTTACCCGAAATACAACGCCCATAAGCCACTGCTTCAAAAAGGAACTACGTCACCATATTACGCAACCTATGCTCATTCACAAAAACTTCCAAAGACTTCCCACAAGTCAAAACACAGTGTAAGCGCGAAAATAAACCGCACTATACACACAAACGCAACGATTTACCTTTATTTATTTTTGTAGAATGGATTTACCGTTTACAATATGAGAAAACTCCAGCTCCTAACTCAGAAAACACTAACTAAATCCTACCTGGGGCCTGTACCATGAAGGTAGCTGAACAAACTCGGGGTTACAGGATTAGTTTTGAGTTGACAAAACCAAACCGATGCAATCAGGCTTTATTGGTACCATGATGCAGCTCATCAACTTTCTCTGTCAACTCAGGCTTTGATCCTTAAGCTATGATTACTCCACGCGCGCGTGCACATAAAAGAGTGACGTCGACACTGAACAACCAATCGCGGGTAGAGCGTGAGCGATATATTTTCCCGCGGAGGAGCAAGAGATAATAATTCAGAATTACGATGAATTTAAATATGTATTCCAAGCTCGAAACAATACGGTCTCTGCTGCCAAAGCAAGAGAAGACTGTTGGAGAAAGATTGCTGATTGTTAATGTGTAAGTTAAACAAATACGTTCTATATTTATGTAAAATTATGTATGTATGTGTAGCCTATATGTGTAATATAGCCTATAGCCTATTTTTCTAATATATAAAAAATGATACATGCACATTTTTTATATATTATAAAAATAGGCTATAGGCTATATTACACATAGGCTACACATACATATATACATAATTTTACATAAATATAGAACGTATTTGTACTACTAAGAAAGCTAGGGAATCCTATCATAAGATTAACAGAATAATAATAAAGATTTAAAATAATTCTTAACATGTATTATATTGTATAGTACATTTGTGCAATTTGCTTTTTGAAAAAATAAAATAAAATGTGTTCATGTGATGTCACCCTATCAATATATCTTACCGGCAATTTTATAAAAGCCCTCTTTTATGGACATGGCCGATAAATGTCCGGGGAACACTATTAATGAAACTATTCATGTACTCCTGCAGAGCGAGGACCACCTTACGAATGGTTCGACAAACCGTGTTTTCCCCGAGCTTCTGTGCGTCACCCACCGTGCAGGAATGTACCACTTGCAACAAAAAAAACGCAACGCAATATTTGCGGTACAGTAAGTGCATGAATTCGACGTGTTAAATTCTTTATGTGCGGATCAAGAAGTTCGCAAAGATAAGACATTCCTTCCGCGGAAAATCTGTATCTTTCATACAAGTAACTATCAGGAAAGGCAAGGGGATTTTGTCTGGCTAAAAACTCTTTCTCTACGAAGTGCTCGTCAAACAATTTGCGCTGAGATGTCACAGGATTTGGAAGAAAAGGTGAAGTCATTGCAACAGACACTGGGAATAAGTTACGTCACCTATGTTTCTTTGCTCTCAGCTGATTGGTCAAACTTCAGTCTGAGATCTTGAATCCAGAACATAACCTGACCCGGAGCAGGTTAGCCGTGCAGCGTAAGATACCATGGCAACGAACACCGATTCAAGCCAAGCTACTTTCATAGTACCTAAAACCCAGGGTTGGCGGAAACTAAACTGAAACATAGCTGGCTAGCCACCTAAACCGGCTTCATGGTACAGGCCCCTGGTCTTCAGAGATGTACCGGGCTCGGGGCGGCATTAAACGCTGAGCTCCGCGGCAATCAGTCAAACTGAAAGTCCGGAAGCGTACCCCCTACGGAGAGTTAATCTCCACCCAGGATAACCTCCAAAAACAAGAAAGGCAAAATAACAAAACAAAACAACATACAGTGCTCCGTCGGAAGGATTGTATTCACAATCCAGCTGGAAACACTCTAACTCACCAGAGTTCTCATTTATAAAGGTAACCATTCACAAAAACATACACACATACAACCCATACTTACCAACGTTTCCTACCCCCATAGGATCGCGGACGAGACACCCAATTTATGTTACGGCCAGCTCGTTTCGACCGTACATAAAGTATTCAAGTACACTGAGGTAATGACTTGCAAAATTGTATTAGTCTTCAAAAATACAAATAACTTAATATAACAAAGTCTAGGGTTCAAAATCAAAGGGGAAAAATCATAATCCAGATGGGGAGGAGAAAAGGTTGGCATGGGCTGTAAACAAATAAAGGTTCGCAAAACAAGTGACTTCTCCAGAGGCTGTCGATCCCCTGGACGAAGTGAAGAGGAGTGGTTGAGTCCAATGTTTTATCCTCTCCATAATTAAGTGGTAAACAGGTAACAGAGGTTTGCGATCTCCCACGCTCTCCTGGAAGAACACCGCCACCAGCAGGCGAGCAAGTAGAACGCAGGGTCGTAACACTAACCCTCCCCTATCCCACTCCCCCATCCCACTCCCCCATCCCACTCCCCCCTCAAACGTAACAGACCGTAAAAGTTGAGAAAAACGTCAGCCACGCTCTGAATCACCCTCCACTCGCTCCACAGATGCTCACGCATGCGCAAATGCGGGGAGAGAGAGAGAGAGAGAGAGAGAGAGAGTGTGTGAGAGAGAGAGAGTGTGAGAGAAAGAGTGTGTGTGTGAGAGAGAGAGAGAGAGAGGGGAAGGTGATCAGATGGGGTTTGGTGTAGTTGAGTTAAAGAAGGGATAGGGAGAAAGACTTCTTTACTTCTCTGGCTCTTCTGCATGTCAAACAGGCCGAGAGGAGAGACGCGAATGAAAGCAAAAGAACAGCCTGTGGGTCTGAACACTGAGCCTGAAGATGACCTTTAATGACTCAAACACGCTGCAGATTCAGTGTGTGTAGATACACATCACGCTACATGTTGCTCATCTCGTACTGTCCTTCTGCTTCTATAAGGGCACTGTCTCTAAGGGCTTCACGCTCTATTAAAAAAACAAAGTTAAAAAGTAGCCTAATAGCCAAGATCCTTTTTTTTTTTTTGCACTGTTAGTACTACAGGAAGCACATATAAGAATCAGAAAGAAACATCTTAGAAATTCAATTGTGTAAACGTTTACATCTTTATAAAATGTTATGGCTTTTTTTTATTTTCTTAAATTAGTCATGAAACAGTCAGCAGTTGCAATTTCTCTCTCTCTCTCTCTCTCTCTCTCTCTCTCTTTTATTTACCATTATTCGCCATTATTCAGCATCTTTTGATTCTAATGCTGCCACTTTTTGGCTCTAAATGCCCAAACAGACTCTCTCACATTTCTCATGCAGATATATTCACACAACAGATTTGCATTATAAACGGAATGTTAATCCTTCCTGGTGTAATTTGGTACATAGAAGCTGAGAGTAGACAATGCCACTTATTAATTTGTAAGGACAGTATTCATTATAAAGCACAACAAACAAGCAGACACAGGAGAAATGCGTATCTCTCATTAGAGGAGCAGAGGAGCTCTCCATCCCAGCAGCCATTAAAACATGCAAATTAAAGCTTTGGGTTTAAGAGAATCAGGAAGATTAGCAGTGGATTATCATTCTGTCTCTCTGTCTTTCTATGTATCTGTCTATATATCTATCTGTCTCTGTGTGTCCATCCGTCCCTCAGTCTGTCATCTGTGATGATCTCATTCTCCTCAATCCACTAAAAGCAACCACAGGGTGTAAATAAACATTTGTTGCACTAAGACTCAAATCATATTATATGGAATTATATAAACTCCGCCACAGTATGAACCCTGTCGTTCCCCACATGCATCTTTCCACCTCAATCATTCAAATCTAACCGATTGGGTCACAATCATCTCTGCAAATAATGAAGTTCTCAGAACCATCAGTGTTGAACCGACCCAAACACGGGCAATACATACAGTCTCATTAGCTCTTATAAAGAAGTCCGTGACAGCTCGGGTCTATGTGTCTGTCTCGGCCTCGGCTAATCTACTGATGTGTTTGACATCGTCCTACATTCGTTCTTCCTCTATCAGCTGTTCATCTGATGAGCACGTCTGTGCTGAGAAGCCCATATAAATGCAAACAGCCATGCATTGATTTTACTGGGATTTTTCTGCATTTCACATCAGCCTCATAATGACGTGATGAACCGTCAAGAACAGTCTGTGTCTCAAATCATTTTTTTCCACCTAATTCATGTCAGTGTGTGTATGTGATGGGCTAAAAGATTAAGCAAAATAAAATTGAAATCACAGTAAGACTTCGTATGAATTGAGATTCAATCAAATAAATGTATCATTGCACATTTACATTGTACACATACTGTATTATTTATATGTGCATCTCATGGTTTAATATTTGAAAATAAAGAAATCAATACATAAATATTAGTATTGTAGCTTTATAGTACTTGTCACGTTGTTTTGGGTTTTGTTTTCACTTTTGTTTCATGTCTTTTATTTTGAAGTTTTCTCATAGTCTTGTTTCCTGGTTTCGTGTCATGTGCTTCCCTTGATCTTCATGTTATATGGGCTGCGTTCAGCCCCGACAAAAAGCTGCAAAACGTTTTTTTTTTTTTAAATGGAAACGGTGGTGCGTTGAACACACTGTTCTGATGACGCAAGAGTTGCAACTATGGCAGCTGAGAAGGCCATTCTTTGTGTTCTTTTTGAAGAATTTTCGGAGCCTGATGATATCGGTATGAATACGTGTTTAATACTATATGCCCTTGTTGTCCAGAATAAAAGAGAACATTATTCAAATCAGTTAAATGATTATTAGGCTGTATAGATTAGGTCAGCCGGAACCGGGGACACTTCCCATAACACCCGATGTACCCGTTACATCATAAGAAGAATGGCATCTAAGCTAATGTTAGTCTTTCTGTTTATTCCGAGGTTTTCTGAAGTCAGCCTAATCCGGGCCGTATCCAGGCCGTATCCAGATCAGATGGTGAACCTGCGCCTGGACACGACCACAATGCATCCCTGAAGTGCCAGCCTCATCAGCCCTGTGAAGGCCTCATCGACACGACAGCATCGGCACTGATCCTCAAACTCGTCTCCATACCGGCCTGACTCCAATCTTCAACCAGATGGAACTGGATAAATATTCAAAATTTTCTGATCCAATCTGACCTCTGACCTGTAATGCTGCCTGAATCATAATCATACACTGTTGGTTCGTTGGCCAGAGGAGAACTGAGCGACTGAGTCTGGTTTCTCCCAAGGTTTTTTTCTCCATTCTGTCACTGATGGAGTTTTGGTTCCTCCACTGTTGCCTTTGGCTTTTGGCTTGCTTAGTTGGGGACATTTATTATTCAACAATATTACTGATCTGCCTTCCTTCAGGAGGACGATGACGCAATTTTCTTCTAGAAACAAATTTTGTTGTATTATTTTCATGTTATCACTGTGAAGCTGCTTTGATACAATATGTATTGTAAAAAGCACTATATAAATAAAGGTGACTTGACTTGAGTAGAAATGAAAGATTTAAAGTTTCTTTTTGATCAATGTCAAGTCAAGTTTATTTGTATAGCGCTTTTCACAATACAGATTGTATCAAAGCAGCTTCACAGTATTAAATTAAAATAATACAACAAAGTTTGTTTCAAGAGGAATTTATTGATTGATAAAATTAAATTAAATATCCCCAAAATATCCCCAACTGAGCAAGCCAAAGGCAACAGTGGCAAGGAACCGAAAAACTCCATCAAGTGACCTAATGGTGTCCTAAAACTCCATCAGGTGACCTAATGGAGAAAAAAAACCTTGGGAGAACCCAGGCTCAGTCGGGGGCCAGTTCTCCTCTGGCATTTATGAGCTAGAGGCCAGATTGTAGTTTGAACTGTAGGATTATATGAATGCCTGGCTGAAGAGATGCGACTTTAATCTAGTTTTAAACTGGGAGAGCGAGTCTGAGCAACGAACAGTATCAGGAAGACTATTCCAGAGTTTTGGAGCCAAATGTGAGAATGCTCTCCCTCCTTTGGTGGTTCTGGATATCCTAGGTATGACCAAAAGCCTTGAATTTAGTGATCTTAAAGAGCGCGATGGATTATAGGGTGATAGAAGATCCGTTAAATAGACTGGAGCTAAGCCGTTTAGGGCTTTATAGGTCAGTAGCAATACCTTGTAATTAATACGGAACTTTATAGGTAACCAATGCAGTGATGATAAAATCGGTGTTATATGATCATATTTTCTTGATCTAGTAAGAACTCTAGCGGCGGCATTTTGGACTAACTGTAGCTTGTCAATGTACTGTATATGCTCAAAATATACGGATTTAATTATTTGGAAAGTTAAACAGTGCAATAAGAAAATATGATAATGGGAAAGTGTGTGTAATAATGGAAGGAGATTGGAATTGTACCACTAATTTTGTATTGGCCAGGAATGGGGAAGAACCTCATTTACAATCTAGTAATATGCTTCTCAAGATTACTCAAGAACTAGAACTGAATGATGTGTGGAGAAATAGGAATCAATCAACGAAACAATACACATGGGTATATTAGATTCGAGTAACAAGTTATGAATGTTAGTATATCTTCTTATGTGTTTTCCGATCATAATATTTTCACATATATATTTATTTCAATACTACAAGTGTATCACTTCTGAAATTGTATTGATCATTTTAACCCTCTGGGGTCTGAGGTGTTTTCTGGCCCTGGAGGTGTTCTGACATGCTCTGACATTTGTGCTTATTTCTGTTACTTGTGACATTGTCATGGCTAAAGTCTTATTACACTGTATTTAGCACAAACTCTGCTACAATAATATATCAGAAGCATGTGTGTAAAAGTTTGTAGTTTTGAGATAATGACATTTATGCGTGGTTTGTGAAAATACAAAAAAAAATTGTCACTGAAATAAGGCCATGAAACCCATACTGATTATTTCTTCACAAGACTTTTGAAAATTGTATCACGTAGCCTAGAATATTTGCTCCAAAACTATGTGAAAATCACCCTGACCGCTCATTCAGATAAGACAATATATTGATTTAAAATTTCTAAGACGTGTTTTGTGTGAAAAAGCCTTATGCGAAGAGGCGTGATCATCTCATTAATATGTAACCCTTTAACACCTGAGAAAGACAAAGACACTCCCCTAACGGCCCTATTAGGAGCGATCAGGCCCTGTCATTCTGAGGAACCTTGCACAAAGAATGAGGAGATTTAAAAAAGAATGGCTTTTAGATTGTTTGGATTTATTTACAACACAACATAATCCAAAGATACACAACAAATGACAAAAGAGCACATTGAAAACAATGATCCAAAGACTGAGAATGTTCATATACAGAGACTCATGTGAATGTTGAAGTCAGCAGGACTCAGTGGCATCTGGTCCCTGAAAGAAAAGAAAAAAAGTGAACATACTGGTATCAAGAGAAACTAGGCCTGCACGATTTTGGGAATAAATTTTAGATTTTTCGGGTTAAAATTGCTTTTTAAAATTCACAGAATACACACACACACAAATGTTTCCAACAATATATAATATATTGAACACCATGTTTGTTGTGCCTTGTAGGCATAAGCTATGTGCAGTACTGCATAAAATAATAATAACAATAACCTATAGCAGCCTATAAATCTTCCAAAAGATTTCAGTAACAATGCTAGAGAAAAATATATTGATTATCATATGTTACTTCAAATGTTTCCATCCGTTATGATGATATGAAATTAGATAATAGTAAAAACATAAAGCCTAATGTTTGGTGCATTTTTCCTTTCAAACGCGATTGCGCTCCAAAATATGATACATTCAAACGCGATCGCGCTCCAAAATATGATACATTCAAACGCGATCGCGCTCCAAAATATGATGCATTCAAACGGGATCGCGCTCCAAAATATGATACATTCAAACGCGATCGCGCTCCAAAATATGATACATTCAAACGTGATCGCGCTCCAAAATATTAAACATTATGGTTACCATATATCTATGTTTGAGCAGATATCCACAAACAGTATTTAACAGTAAACACGGGTCTAAATAGTATAATATTCACCATATATCTAGCAACAGTTCAACTGCAATGTGAAGTTTATGCAACAATACCATAAACTAATAAGTAAGAATTTCTTACCTTACATCTTTCTTGTCTTCAAATCGCGTTCTTCTTCTTCTGAGGTAAATCCAATGTAAGCTCACAGCGCGTCTTCCAAACTCGACGAAAAGCAGAGACTTGTGAAGTTTTTTGGTGTTTTGTGTTTGAGGTAACGAGGGCGTTCGCGTTCCATGTGGACGATTTGCATGTGAATCACTTTTGCGCGAGTGGGCGTGGTCGAATTAAAAATAATTAGCAAGCGTTTGAGATACTGGACATCCTGTTGGTTTTATACAAATTACTTAAACAGAGAATATTTGTTTTCAGTTTGAATCCGATCATTTAAAAGTACACTCTTAAATGTGTATAAAGGTATATGGCTCATAAATGTGTGATAAGTATTCGCTGAGTTTTGTTTCAGTTTATAGACGTGCTCAAGAAAAAGTTCACCGCGATGGAGAGGCAGAACGCACACCCTGTTTATTTTCTTTATTTTACAAAAGTACAATGTTTTGATTTGATTGTAAGTGGACACATACAAAAGTAGAAATATCACAGATTCTTTTTTTATATTTCTTTTTTCTGTATGACCATAAATGATGGAGTAATTTAAGTTTATTGTGCTACAATGTAGACATGTGCCGGTATTCGGTAATGCGATAAATCGCTGTAAGGAATATGCACGATATTGTTATCGCAGGCACTTCAAAATACCGTGAAAAATAATAGATCAGAATTTAGATTTATAGAACGCGCATTAGCTTATTTTCCATCAACCGCTTAAACAAACACTGCGTATATGCTGCGCGAAACACGTGCGCACTCTGATGTAAACGATCCCCACATGTAGAAGCACTGTGTGCATGCGGCGCATCTGCGCGCTCTAGTCTAATATAATGAATCCTCACATGGAGAAGAAGCATAGCGGAAGGAGGAACGCTGCCGACGATTTATCCCCCTTCTAAAAGCAGGGCTGTCAACTCTACGCATTCACCGTGAGACTCACGCAATTTACACTTTTCACACACTCTCGCGCAACACATCCATTTTCTCACACAGAGAAAAATCACGGAGCAAAGAGGACACTGACACCGACAGACTAGACAGAGCAGGCTACTTTTGATATGAAAAAAATTCTCAGCTCTCAGGTTCTGTCCATTTTATTACAAAATTCAGACAATAAATTTCGTTTTGGCGCTTGTAAATGTTACATGACCGATCGCTGTAGCGCCTCAGTTCAAGTAAACCGATCATCTGTTACTTTTTATTTAAAGATACAGTACAACTTTCCTCATACATAATATCGATCAATCAGTGTTTTTCAACCACGGAAAGAGGTCAATAAATCTGCAGGTGAACAATTATGTCACAGAACGTTACATTTACCTCAGGAAAGCCATTTAATGACCAGCACATTAGTTGACTAGAAAAAATAGCTATAGAGAGGAGTATTTTGCTAAATATGTGCACTATATTACATTTGTATTATATTTTTACTTGTGTCATAATTGTTATTATGATGAAAACCACATTATATTTAATTTAATTTGTTTAATTTAATTTAATTAAAAATATCGTGATAATACCGTATACCGTGATAAAAGCTCAATCAATTAATCGCAGCATGAAAATGTGATACCGGCACATGCCTACTACAATGTGAAGAAAATCCAGCAAAACGCGGGGGCGCGTTTGCCGACCTCAGAGGGTTAACTTTAAATTTGTCAGGGTTCTCCTTTGACAGTTCTGTCTGTCTTGTCTTAGTTAAATGTCTCTTGGTGTGTGTTGTGCTTGAGCACAGGGCTCTGTCTTGGTGTGTGTTGGCCATGTGCTCCTCTTGTCCCGCCTCCTTGTTCCCAATTACCACACGCTCTTGTTGTAAATGAACTTGATTTGAATTGTTTGGTTTCACTTTATTTTGATTGTCCCTTTAACACATTCTGTTGACTATAAGTAACGTTGCACCTACATGTCTAATAACTCTCATTAGAGTGTTAGCAGAGTGTTAATAGACTGGTAGGGTTAGGGTAAGAATAAGTTGACATCTAGTTGCAAAGTTACTTATAGTCAGTAGAGTGTCTGTTGGAGGACCATCACAATAAAGAGTTAGCAGATATTAAGCAGACAGTCTACTAATGCTCTAATAAGAGTTAGTTGACATGTTGTTGCGAAGTTACTTATAGTCAACAGAATGTTCAAAAGGGACCATCAAAATAAAGTGTTACCGAATGTTTTAGCTGTAACCAATGATTTAAAGAAAAAGAGATTTCCTTTTCCTCTTTGTCAAATGTACAACACAAAACAGCATGATTGCAAAGACATCAACGACCCCAAACAACATTGTATTGAAAATATAAAGGCAACTTGGACAATTGTAAGGCACACGCAAACATAACATAAATCTGTTTACTCTTTGTATAAAACTCACACAAAATAGTCCATATAGAGAAAGTTCAAGAGTAGTAAGTCCATACAAGCAAAATATATTTAACAAAGATAATACTCAACAGTCCTGTCTCAGTCTTTTTCTGCTTTGGGGTAGGTAGGCAATTTAAAGTCCTGATGAAAAAAAACAATGTCCCCAAAAAGAGAAAAAAGTATAAATCCACTAGTTCAAGGCCCCACAATAAACAGGTTATCCTAAGCTGGAAAGAAGTCCCCAGAGTTTAGTCCACCACGTATATCCAAGACCAGAGCGTGCACATATGAAATGGCTCCAACGTCTAATACACAGTAGCCGCGTTTCCACTGTCGGGCCAGGGCCGGGCCGTGCTAGTGCGTGCCAGGGCCAGTCGCGTTTCCACTGTCACTTCCGGGGCTTGATCGGGGCTTACTCGGGGCCAACGGCCAGGATTTCTGGCCCATCAAATACCTTTGGGCCAGCTCGGGCTAGAGGCGTGGTCAAGGTAAAAGGCGGAGTTTATCGGTGTTAGGGAAAGTTATGGTCTGCGGCAAGATGCACATTTCACTTTTTTATATCGCGAAAATTAAACGCTGCTCGAAATGGAGAATCGCCTGTACTGGTCTGTCGAAGATACCAAAGCTCTTCTGAGCATTTGGGCAGAAGAAAGGGTACAACGTCAATTTGACGGCGTGTGCAGAAACGAGGACGTTATAAAATACATCGTTGCTGAACTTGCTAAGCTAAGCATTCAGCGAACAAGTTCGGGAAAAAATAAAAAAGTTGTGGGCGCAGTACAAGGCGATTAAAACGCACAATGGACAAAGCGGTGCCCAGAGAAGGAACTTTCCATGGTTCGACTTGATGGACGGTGTGCTGGGTCACCGTCCCTCTGTTAGTGGAGAGACAAGACGGGACACTATGGCAGCCGCGGACGGAGAGTTAATACATCCTATCTTCTTAAAATCTAAGTTTTCTAACTTCCTAACTTCCTGCCTGAATGAACATCATAATTCCCGCTGAAATGGGTGGGGTTGTATGACGTTTGATCCAGGAAGGCGTGTAAAGGGCGGGGTTTAGGGCAGCGCTGCAGGGCTAATGGCCCGGCAGTGGAAACGCAAGCCCGGTGCTTGAGGCCCGAGGCCACTGGCCCGGCTCGGCTCGCTGTTAGCCCTAGCCCGGCTCTGGCCCGACAGTGGAAACGCGGCTAATGTCTCTCTTCCCAGAGATCATTTTGGGCAATTTACTCTGAGCTAGGTTAGCCAAAAAAAAAAAAAACATGCCACCTCACCAAACACACACTTTTCAAAATGGCCCCGCCTTTTCCTTATCCCTTGGCTCATCATAATAAGAGTCCTTAGAGTCCAAAAAAGTCCCCCATAATTCCCCCTCAAACAAAAAAGTATAGGCAAATGCTCAAAATCAACTACATGCAGATAAAAAATAAACGATTAACATGTTGGTATGACACATATACATACAGTATACAATATATGTATTGTTGCACTTAATTTATATATATATATATATATGCATATATATGTATATAAATTAAGTGCATCGTGCAGGGCTTTACGGTGGCAGTGTCACAAGATGATTTCATATGAGGTACCAGACAGGAACACAGTCTGGATTCTTTTCAGATGCAGTATTAAAGGGATACTTCACCTCTGGAAAGATGAATGTGTATTTAATTTGAGTCATTTATGTAGTAGAAATGTGAAATTATTTTTGAATTTGCAGCTTTCTAGAATGAGAAAAGCCAGAAAATTTATTTTTGGCTCATGTGGATGAAAGACAACAACTCCCAGAATGCACTTGCTTCGCTGCCCTAGGAGGCCACTCCCAAGCCACGCCTACTGGTTAGAGAGAAGTGAAACAACAAAGCTAAGCTAGTCTCCGTGACTAGTCTGCCTGGGTTTTTGAGATCGCACAAAATGTCCGGGATTCGGCTTTTGCGTTCTACAGTCACCATTCATTATGTTTACTGTGGCTGAGGGGCGCGGGAGAACGGCGCGAGGCCGGTGGCGTGATTACTGATGAGCGACACCTGTGAGACACACCGGTCTCGTATCTCTCACGGAGGAGCGGGTATTTTCTTAGCAATGTTAAAACGCACATCAACCGATCACTTGTTTAGCGTTCATGTAAACACTACATTCAGATTCACCAATCGGAATGACTTCAGTTAGATTGAAACAAAAGGTGTGCATGTAAACAATGAACAACGACTGCAGAAAGCAAAAGCCGAATCCCGGACATTTTGGACGATCTCGACGGCCGGACATGTCCGGGAAAAAGAGGATGGTAACCCCTACTACTCAGCTTTCTCCTACTACTCAGCTTTCTCCACAGTATAAGAGCCTGTTAGCTTAGCTTCCAAATAAAAGATGGCTGACACTGTGTGTACATTCTGTGAGTGAGATCCCTCTATGGGCGGGTTGAAAACATGCGGGACAGCTCTTACTACTGGCTGTAGTCTCTAGCCTCTGACGCAAAATGAAGATTTTTGCGTCATTGGAGGATTTTTTCCAGACAAAAAATACATAAATCTCTCGTCTCAGGGGGATATGAGGGAGGAAAGCATGGTAATTCGAAAATACTACAGGTTTTCTACTGATACAAAGCTTAATGCTAAATCCTGAAGTATTCCTTTAACCTGACTCTGTTAAGAAGAGGTAAAGTGAGACATTTCAGTAAAACACAGGCTTTCAGAGAGTATCAGAGCTGTGCTGAATCCACCTGATCTAATGACAATGAATAAATCTGTGCAATTTTTCCCTGTATAACATCATGGCACATGCATCATATGGTCTCTTACAAAGGCAATTTGCAATGTGCATGTATTATGTTTGTGATAACTCTAAATTCTTTTTTATCACAATTTTTGCTGAGTGTTGGCGAAGTACTTTACTAATGAAATCCTTATGTAGAACAGCAGTTTTTACCTAAGCTCACACAGAAACCAAACACTGAAGGCTTGACTGTCAATGTCTACTGCAGAACCAGGCCGATTTTCAGGTGCACTGTTTGCGTCGCTGTTTGACAAAATGAGGTTTTGTTTGATTCTAATGAGGAACTGGTGTTGACAGCAGGAGAATGGCACAATTCAGTGTAGCTAATGAGAACTAGAGTTTTTTTGGCCGCTTTCCTGGAAGCTTCAGAGAATTGGCATGTAGCTCCACCAGGCGACCGCAGAACAGTTCAGAACAATGTTAGTTATTTACACAGAAGAGGCCGTATATCCAAACCTTGATAACACAGGCTGACAAGTGATTCAACAGCCAATTACAGGCCAACAGGCCACTTTTTTGTAAGTACTCATTGGAATTTCAAAAGTGCTACAGTCTACACGCTTCGCTGTGGCAGCAAAGTCACTTTAACATCCACAGTTTTCACTATTGTCTCGTCTCCATGCATCAGTTTGTCTGCTGCCCACTTCTGCTCTCTTGGGTTAGTGGAGGAGTGGAACTCTGCCTGATCTTGACTTGCTGGACCCATGAGAGATAAGAAAAAAAAAAGTATCTTGTTGTATTATTTATTAATGACTCCAGATATCATGGTTATACATGCTGTATATGTCTCCCTCCTGCCTTCCCTGAGCTTCAAAGCAATTAAAGTGGTGCAATGAAACTGGGCAGGTCATGCTAGGCTAAACCTTCACATTCCTTCATGCTTTAACTCCGCTATCTTAGGCCTCGGAGACCAGGGGCTCTAGTTTAATCTCACCGGGTCAAGAGCTCACCCACTGCTCACATGTCAGTCCAGTCAAGTGTCCTTTACAACAATTCTCCAGTCTATGAAGTAATAAGTGCGTGCAGTTTTGTGTAGTACTGCAGTTAAAATGCTTTCACATGTTCTATTTTATATTGTGATTGCGTTGTGATTGTGCACTGTGGTTCTCTGTCCGTAACTTCACTTACAGTTCTAATAAAACATGTTTGGAAAATGGCAGAAGTGCACAAGAAAAACTGTCCAGTGTTGGCAGATGCTTGTGTTTAATGCTTTTGAACCTACATTTTATTCTTATACTGTATTCTATGTTCTGAAAATATTATGAATTCTTGTGCATATTTCCATTTAAAAAAAACTAAATATTTGTCTTAATAATAATCCTTATCTTTAAACTGTAAAGCATTCATTGAGAAAAAAAAAAAAGCTTGCAGAAAGCCCCCGAATCATTTTGACAAAAATATATTTTTTCATAATATTGCTGGACATCAAATTATACATTTTAAATGAACAACTACAAATATAGCGACTAAAATGATAAACATTCCCATACATTTACAGGAAAAATAAATTACAATATATAATGTTCAGTTTTTATACAGGACATTTTACATGTGACCTGAAAACACTCTGATTGCAATGTTTGCTGCTTCTTCCTGAAATAGAAAGCTATGCACAGTGAATTTTGTAGCATTTATATTTTAAAAGATTGGCAAAAATATTTTTCTCCTAAAAAGTTAGTTGGGATTACTTGTGGTTCCTTGAAGTCCAAGACGTGGTCAGTCAAGGAGCTGATTGGAATTTATATGGTTCATGATCAAAATCTAAAAAGCTGCATTTACATTAAGTTTGGGATCCGTCTTAGATAAATAAATTCAAACAATACAAAACAAAAAAGACAAAAAAAAGGGGTGATTATTTTGTTTCACAATCTAAGTGCAGCACAAATTGTTTGCATTTGATTATAAAACATTAAAACAACTCAATAATAGTGCAAGAGTTAAAAGTTTAACACATTATGTTAAAAAAGAAAGCTATATTTGAATGTTAATTCAGCAATATCTATTTTGTGTTAAATGTTGTTATGGGGACTTTTCTTATGACGGGGATATAGAAAGGGGAGAGTGGAAGAAAAGGAAAATAATAATAATAATAATGCTGTAAAATGAGAAAGAGGCTAAAAAGAAGCACTTGTCAGTGTCCAAGGGTTTTACTTCTATATTCCTAAAGTTGTTTCAGGATTAAAGCCCTGGAAACACCCACAAGCAAATACCCAGATAGCAAAATACATTCGGGCCAGGTCCGGTTAGATTCTCACCTGCCGGAGACTTACCCGTCGGCCCGCTTCCGACTGCCGCACTCGTGCCGGATGCCTGTTTACTCACTGGCCGATTCCGGTCCGAATCAATCGGCCCAGATGCGGCAGCCGTTAACTTGCCGACACTGCCGCAATAAAACCGGAATCGGGCCGTCACTAATGTGCACTGCACGCCGGAGCTGGCGCGATTCAATCTTGCCATGTAATTATGACTACCTTTATGATGTTTCTTGAATAACCCATGTAATCACTTTTGTGTTGATATGAAAGAAAATGCTAAAGTCAAACCAAAACGTATATGTACACTAACTTTTGAATAAAATGCAAACATAAACTTAAAACATTTTAATATTTATCCCATAATTGTTGCAAATGATATAAACCAAGGCCAGAAAATATGAAGAACATATTTATTTATAAAATTGCACGTCTCAAGAAACAACTTAAAAACACACAAGTCACTTAGGGAATTACACTAATATAAAGAAATAAACTTGCATCTAAAAAATTGCAAAATGTAAAAAAAAAAAAAAGAAAGAAATCTTAAAAAAAAAATGTAAAAGACTTAAATACATTTGAACATTAGAAACATAATGCACAAGTTAAGAAATATCCTAAAACAACAGTTTTTAAATAAACTTTAATAAAAAAAAGTGCCTGTGTAAAAAGCGCACAAGTATGAAGGAACATCTTAAAAGCCTTCTTGAAGCCTGCTCAAAGCCTGCTTGTGCAACACAGTGTTGATAAAAATAAATAACATGATTGTTATCAAATAAGTGCAACCTACATATGATGGATTCCCCCCCCCCCCCCCCCAGACTGAATGAAGAGTTTTGAAAAAGTGGCTTCAGTATTGACAGATAGCAATTGACAAAAACTGTAATAACTAAATTAAAATCATTTTAACTTTGGTTGGAGAGACTTCAGAGACGTCTGGAGAAAGCGAGAGTGTCCTGATCTTTGTCTGAAGCTGAACATGTACTCCACATGAAGATGTCCATGTGCCAGCGATGTCGTAAACTCATTAGGATGCCGAGTCACACTATAGAAGTAACAGACACGAAGTGTCACGGTCCAGTTAAACTCACCTCCGGCACGACGATTCCCCCCTCTTCAAAGCCACAGGTTCTTCTGAGTGTTTATGAGAGAGTGATCTCGGCACGCGAGTATCAGGAACAGACGGATGGACTGTCATGAATAAATCATGAGTCTTCCACCTGGAAAGGCCAGAATTATCCTGCATTAAGCACAGCGTGGCCATCGTCAAGGTTCATTACACAACTATGCATACTGAAGCACAAACATAGACTTTCAATGAATGAGATTCTCCTTTTACTTTTTTCATATAAAGGTAAATATTCTAGAAGAGAAAATTATTTCCTGAGAAACATCTTTGTTGTACTATACATGACTGTACACTTTTACAGGCTTGTATCCACTGCCGCATTCGTTTTTTACAATCGCTAGGACACATTTCTCAATCTTCACACAGTGATCACAGCATCAGTCTATGTGAGCTAAACTGTGGACCATTTATCATTGCTTTGACACAAAATACATTCAACAATGACATCTTTTAAATTACATCAATTGTTTTCTCACTTCGACACAAACACCACCAAAACTCTGTGTACCTACAGGACAATTTGGCCAGTTTACATACTCTTCAAAACTGTTAAACTTAACTTCAAAACCTAAGAAAGTTAGGACTGTGTGAAGAGTTTAAAAAAAAATGACCTACGTTTTGAGAAATGTGTCCTAGTGATTGTAAAAAACTGTAAAGTACGGTTAACTCTCCTAAAATACAGCTAAGGCCCTGTTTACACCTGCTATTGAGATATATTTTGTTCAATCAGATCACAAGTGGACCACGCTAAATACAGGAATAAACGGGGTCTAAAACGTTTTGAGCTTGTCCACTTTCAACCACTACAAGTGTCAGGGTTCTGTCACTTCGGTCTAGTTAATTTCTTGGTTTTGTGACAGAGCTCTGACACTCCCTGTTTTGTCTCGTCTCTGTGTGAGTGCGCGGTTCCGAGCGCGCTCGGGCCGTGCACTCACTTGTCTACGTGCCTTGTTATATGTGCGGGGCGTGGTGTTTGGATCCCGACACGTCTGTCTGGTTAGGTTTCGGTTCTGTGTCGGGATTCGGACATCAATGCTCCGCGTGTTTGTTTTCTTTTGTGAGCGCACGGAATGAGCTTTCGCTTGTTCTCGTGCGCTCTGTCTTGTCACGTGAGCGCGCGCGGTTTCGAGTTCGCTCGAGCCGCGCGCTCTTCTGTCTGCATGTGTTTTTTCTTGTCTTGTGCTGTGTAGCACACAGCTTGTTTTTCACTGGCTGTGTGCTTTCATGTTGTCATGTTTTGTGTGAACACGTGGCTTATGAGTTTTCACTAGCTGCGTGTTCATGTCTCGTTTTGTGTTCTAGTCCTGTTTGTTGTGAGCACATGGCTTGTCATGTGTTTCCTTGTGCCATGTGCTCTCTAGTCGATTGTCTAACCCCGCCCACCTTGTTACCTGATTATTGATTCATTTTCCCCACCTGTCCTCCCTCGTTACCTGCTTTGTTTGCTCTCCCTATTTATTCTCCTTGTGTTTGCAGTCCTGTGCTGGTTCGTCGTCGTATCTATGCTGTGTGTTTCCCTGCTGTCAAGTCAAGCTGAGTCTAGTCTGTCTTGTTTTTCCCCCTCGGGGTAGTTTTGTTTGTATTTGTTTTATTTTATGCTTAATAAAAGCCCATTCGATCTGCACGTGAGTCCTCGCTACTTCCACCTACCCAAACCCTGACAGAACGAACCAGACATCAGAGGACTCAGCAGAAAGATGGTCATCTTCCTGTTTCCATCTCCCAGTGCTTGCCCCTCCACTTGTCAGACGATGAAGCACTATGGCAAGCTCTTTTCTCTTCGCCAAGGGGTGTCTACAGTGAAAGAGTTTGCCCACCAGTTTGTCATCACTGCGGAGGGGCTTGACATTAACAACACTGCGCTCAAGGACATTTTCAACAACGGCCTTAATGAGCCTGTCCCTGCCTGGGAGATGGGAATGCTGGGGATTCTTTCATTCTGGCAGTTTGTGGGGTACGTATACAACCGTGGTGAGGAGGGAGGCCTTCCACCTCTTGGCCCACCTCCTATTCACCTCACAAGCTGCCAGGTCCCCAGTCCTCCGATGACCCCTTCGGGGAGAGGGAGGAAGAACACTTCCGCCTCATCTGCCTCCTATCCACTGGCGGCTGAAGAGGCTGCAGCGCCCCCACTGGCGGCTGAAGGGGCTGCAGCGCCCCCACTGGCGGCTGAAGAGGCTGCAGCGCCCCCACTGGCGGCTGAAGAGGCTGCAGCGCCCCCACTGGCGGCTGAAGAGGCTGCAGCGCCCCCACTGGCGGCTGAAGAGGCTGCAGCGCCCCCACTGGCGGCTGAAGAGGCTGCAGCGCCCCCACTGGCGGCTGAAGAGGCTGCAGCGCCCCCACTGGCGGCTGAAGAGACTTCAGCGCCCCCTGTGGCGTTTCTTGAGACTGCAGCAGCACCACCTTGCTCACGGAAACGGAGGAAGAGAAGGAGGGCTCCTGTTGCTCACTCAAGGCCAGTGGTCCCAGTTCCTGCTCCGATGGTCCCAGTGTCGGTGGTCCCGAGTCCGGTGGTTCCAGTTCCAGTGGTTCCAGTTCCAGTGGTCCCTGTGTCTGTGGTCCGGAGACGGAAGAGGAAAAGAAAGGCCTCCTCAACGACTTGTCCGTTGGCTCCGGGCCCGGGGACCGTCCCAGAGGTGACTGCTATCCCTGACTCGCCGTCCAGGCCCCCTGCCCTGCCGGCCCCGCTCAAGCTGCTCGCCCTGCCGGCTCCGCTCAAGCTGCTCGCCCTGCCGGCCCCGCTCAAGCTGCTCGCCCTGCCGGCCCCGCTCAAGCTCCTGGCCCTGCCGGCGCCACCCAAGCTCCTGGCCCTGCCGGCGCCACCCAAGCTCCTGGCCCTGCCGGCGCCACCCAAGCTCCTGGCCCTGCCGGCGCCACCCAAGCTCCTGGCCCTGCCGGCGCCACCCAAGCTCCTTGCCCTGCCGGCGCCACCCAAGCTCCTGGCCTTGCCGGCGCCACCCAAGCTCCTTGCCCTGCCGGCGCCACCCATGCTCCCAGTCATGCCGGGTTCGGCCAAGCTCCCGGAAGCGGTCCCAGAGCCCGTTGCCAGCCCGGAAGCCGTCACCAAGCAGCCTGCTCCTCCTTATATGGCCTTCCTCACTATAGTCCCTGTCTTTCCCAAGCCTGGCCAGCCTGCTCCGCCTGCCCTGATGGCTCTGCCCTTGCAACCTGTCCTGTCGATGCCACCCAAGGTCCCAGCAACGCCCTGGCCCTCAGCCAGGATTCCAGACCCGCCGGAATCTCCCTGGTCAGTTCCTCCAGCACCGCCCTGGCCCTCAGCCAGGATTCCAGACCCGCCGGAATCTCCCTGGTCTGTCCCTCCGGTTCCACCCTGGTCTTCTGCCATGACCCCAGATCTGTCTGAGCCTCCCTGGCTCAACCCGCCCGTCCCTCCCTGGTCCCTCTTTTTGACTTTGTGGATGTTCCTGCTGGCTCTGACTTGGCTCCCCTCCCTCCCTCCCCACTTTGTCTCTGTGTCTTGATCTTCCTGTCTTGTGTTGTCTGTTGGTGAGTTGTCTTGTCATGTTCCTGTCTTGTTTTTGATGTCCCGCTTTGGGACGCCAGGTGGCGTCCCTTGGAGGAGGGGTAGTGTCAGGGTTCTGTCACTTCGGTCTAGTTAATTTCTTGGTTTTGTGACAGAGCTCTGACACTCCCTGTTTTGTCTCGTCTCTGTGTGAGTGCGCGGTTCCGAGCGCGCTCGGGCCGTGCACTCACTTGTCTACGTGCCTTGTTATATGTGCGGGGCGTGGTGTTTGGATCCCGACACGTCTGTCTGGTTAGGTTTCGGTTCTGTGTCGGGATTCGGACATCAATGCTCCGCGTGTTTGTTTTCTTTTGTGAGCGCACGGAATGAGCTTTCGCTTGTTCTCGTGCGCTCTGTCTTGTCACGTGAGCGCGCGCGGTTTCGAGTTCGCTCGAGCCGCGCGCTCTTCTGTCTGCATGTGTTTTTTCTTGTCTTGTGCTGTGTAGCACACAGCTTGTTTTTCACTGGCTGTGTGCTTTCATGTTGTCATGTTTTGTGTGAACACGTGGCTTATGAGTTTTCACTAGCTGCGTGTTCATGTCTCGTTTTGTGTTCTAGTCCTGTTTGTTGTGAGCACATGGCTTGTCATGTGTTTCCTTGTGCCATGTGCTCTCTAGTCGATTGTCTAACCCCGCCCACCTTGTTACCTGATTATTGATTCATTTTCCCCACCTGTCCTCCCTCGTTACCTGCTTTGTTTGCTCTCCCTATTTATTCTCCTTGTGTTTGCAGTCCTGTGCTGGTTCGTCGTCGTATCTATGCTGTGTGTTTCCCTGCTGTCAAGTCAAGCTGAGTCTAGTCTGTCTTGTTTTTCCCCCTCGGGGTAGTTTTGTTTGTATTTGTTTTATTTTATGCTTAATAAAAGCCCATTCGATCTGCACGTGAGTCCTCGCTACTTCCACCTACCCAAACCCTGACAACAAGAGGTAGTTGAAAATGCATTTGGATCCTGATTGCTTTCGTAGTGTAAACGCTCCTGTGGTGGAATGTGTTCGAACAGCCACAAAAGACCACCTACTCTCCGCCTTCTGACCTGTGGGAAGTGCACTAGACAGACGAGATTTAAACTTTGTCGACTGAAGACCCAAGTTTGGTTTGAAGAGGAAAAACGTACCCAGCACAATGCTCTCTCACTATTTCTGATTTCTAACACACACTCAAAGTGTTCAGCTGGTCTTGCGGCTGTCAGAGCAGAAACAATAGCTGATGCTCTCCATGTGTTTTATGTTTAGAAAATTTTACATCCCCCAAAAAATTAGATTTTAGTGGCAAGTGAGTGTTTGTGTTTGAACGAGTTCAGAACACTGCCACAAGGGCTTCGAAAAAGGTTTGGAACATAAATAAAGCATTTCCAAGGTTCTAAAGACACAATTTCTTTGAACTGTTGGGACAATGCAACAAGCTCTACGGGATGGAAAGGTGGGACGTGATGGGCGGACACTTGGAATCAGGGTTTTTCCTGCATTGAAATTTTTTTGACGTCCGCCAAAGCGTATTTTTGTCCCGCCAAAGCCTTATTTGATCGGTGAGTAGCCTAATGTAGATGACTGCTGAGCTTATGACTGGGTGGATGTTAACTGAAAGAATGAGCAGAGAGAGAGAGAGCCCCGGTCACGTGCGCGCACTCTCTTCACTCTCGCTGTCTCTCCCTCACTCATATTAATTCAATCAATTGACACGGTGGTAAAAGGTCGGAAGACCGAAGTTTCACTTTGCGCATTCGGAGATTTATTTCTTGAATTACCGCTGGGTGTGAATTGTGCTAAAAAAAACGTTGCCTTATCTTTGCTGAAAAGCGTTCCCCACATTCAGCTGACATAGCTGAACCACACTTTCAATAAATGAAAAAATCTATCCAGTGATGAAATGTTTTCTGTGTTGACACAAATTTTGTGCGATGTCCTAACTGTAATCACACAACCCGCACACGTCTGCTAATGACACGTCCGATTCGTGAACTAATGACTCATTTG
The DNA here is from genome assembly GCA_021554675.1 of Leuciscus idus. NCBI lineage: Eukaryota > Metazoa > Chordata > Actinopteri > Cypriniformes > Leuciscidae > Leuciscus > Leuciscus idus. The sequence goes on along the minus strand of CM038622.1, from coordinate 46,064 downwards.
AACCAATTCACTTTAATGAATGGTTAAAAAAAATGATCTGTCCAACACTGAACTCACGGAACGACTGAATCTGTGTATAACAAATCGGTAACACTTTACAATATGGTTCCTTTATTAAACTCTAGTTAACTACATTCATTAACATTAACTATTAACCCCATGGGGTCGGCGGTTGCGCCGGCGATACCAGCTCGATTTTTTTCTTATCAGTGCAAAAGAAACTCAAAATACTCAAAATACTAGATTTTACACTCATGCCACTCATCACTTAATCAGACTCATGTACTTTACGACGTTGTGAGGAATAATACTATCTTTAATAATAATCCTGGGGAAAATTTACCTCAGAAGTGCTGGTAGTTTCATTTTGAGGAGCAACGGATCCAGCTGAGGAATAGGTCAGTTCAATATTCTCAAGTGCTTTGTTCTAATCGCAATATGGAATAGTGTCTGTAAACGCAAAAAGACTGTTTAAATATGAATCGCGTTTCTGTGTGTGAATGAATGAATGAACGGCACAGATGTGCGCTGTTGTATACTACAGCTCGCAAAAAGACTGTTTAAATATGAATCGCGCTTCTGTGTGTAAATGAATGAACAGCTTTTACCTAACTATATTGCTATACTAAGATGAGAATCTACTAAAAATCTACTGAAATATGTTGAAATAAAATGTCTTTGTATAAGCAACGTATTAAACTGCAAATTAACATTTATATGCCCTAATATATCATAAAAACTATATGTTACAGAAGAAATATGAAAGACAACATTTCGTTGACTAGTTTTGGATAGATTATAAAGTTTTTACTGTAAAATAGACTACTGCCACATCAAATAAGCTTTTGTTTTGAAATTTCTGCTCATATGTTAAATATATATAGTATGTTTTGTCAAAAATAAAGTCGTCAACTAAGATGTTATTATAGTGTTTGTTCCAATGTAGGCTATATTCAAACGAATGAATCCTTAACTTTAAAATATGTATGATAAAATTAAGGCCTATTCTTTATTTTTTACAAAGAAAGAGTACACTTGAAATATTGTTAAAATTGTAATTGTTGTTGTAATTGTAACATTTTTAATAAAACATATATTTACAAGGTAGATGTAAATAAAATCTTAATAGGTCAATATAAGCCTTCTCTTTCAATTATTTTTATTGTGTTTTATTAGTGACACATTTGGGGAGAGGATACATATTCCAAAACTTTCTGAAAATACAGTATGAGAATTAACTGCACAATTACTAGAAATGTTTACCTTGGATATTATACAATGTGCACAATTTGTGGAAAAAGACAAAAACTATTCAAGATGTTTCAAACTCTGAACCAATTCTGTAGTGTATATATATATATATATATATATATTAGGGCTGGGAATCGATTAAAACAAATTAACTAATTAATTGCACAATTTGCTGTAATTAATTGCAATTAATTGCATTTCCCCCAAGCTTGTAATCATCAATATTTAAACTATTAAACATCAATATATCAATATATTATTATTTTTCAATAATCAATCAACATAATCAATTTAAAAAAAATTTGTTTAGTTTTTTTACTAATTATCAAAATAAAATATAGTCCTACAAAGCTATTATTACCAGAGCATGTGATCAGAGCAGGTCATTTTACCATTGTTGCCCAGCATGACTATACCAGCTCAGTAGGGCTATTGCAAACAGTAGTCTACTACTGATAAATTTCACGTTATTTGAGCGGACTCTGCTTTTCCAGTGCGTGATCGGTACATGATTGCGTTTGGGCCGTGAACGACAGAGCAGAACGCGCAGCGCAAACACGGAGAGGTGCAGCAGCGTGCCGACACACACACACACACACACGGAACGGAGAGCGCGGCGCGGAAAAGACCCGCTCATGAGAATGAAACCTGATCGCCGAACACGGAGGGGCGGGACGGCATATTTTCGGCCTTTTCAATAGCAGCCGCAACCGGAAGTCATTAAAACGAGGCAAAAAAAAAAGTGCTGCGTTAATTGCGTTATTATTTTTTTAACGCGTTAAGCATCTCAAATTAATCGCAAAGATTAACGCGTTAATTCCCCCAGCCCTAATATATATATATATATATGTAAGGGATAATGTGTAGTGGGGCAGTTGTTATAGCGAATAACAACCCCGACAGGCTGAACGGGACCCCGACGCGAAGCGGAGGGGTCTTGAATCAGCCTGAAGGGGTTGTTATTCGCAATAACAACTGCCTCGCAATACATTATCCCGCTTATTACATGGCTACCTACAAAATAAATAAATAATTTGACACAAAATATTGATTTAAAAAGGAGTTTATTGATTTAAAAACGATTATATTGCTTCCGCTAAAGAAAATAGTCTGTTTTTCATGTCAACGGTGTGTTATACTTCGCAGCGGTCTGTTATCAAGAAATAACAAACCGCATTCTACATTGGAATTCAACCAAGCCATGTAATAAATATATATATGTGTCCCTGTGTCTCAGTGACACACCTGAATGAAAGGCTCATTATGCGGCTCATTACGCGGCTCATATACCCTTTCCAAACAAAAAGTGTCTTACAAAGTTTAAATCAATGTATTGTTTTATGTGAATGATTAGGCTGGATGATTTTGATGAATTAATCTTTCTTAATGTTAATTTGACCATTTACTAGTATTACCTACATTATTGACATCCGTTAATGCACTGTGAAGTAACATGAACAAACAATTCATGTATGCAAGAAACTACCGCCTGCAGTCGATTTTGATATTCTAGGTATTATCAACTGGCCAGAGTTTTGAGATCTTAACCAATAAGATGGTGTACTATGGTGTACCACAAGGCTCAGTACTAGAACCATTGCTGTTCACTCTGTACATGCTACCCTTGGGAGATATCATTAGGAAGCATGGCATTAGTTTTCACTGTTATGCTGACGATACTCAGCTCTATATTTCTTCACGCCCTGACGAAACTTACCAATTCACAAAATTAACGGAATGCATAGCTGATATAAAAAACTGGATGACTAGCAAATCCCTACAACTTAATTCTGAAAAAACAGAGATTCTAATTATTGGACAAAAAACGTCCTCAGGTAATAATCTATAATTCCGTCTAACACTTGATGGCTGCTCTGTCAAGTCTTCGTCGTCGGTGAGGAACCTGTGTGTGCTCTTTGATACCAATCTTTCATTTGAAAGTCACATGTCTAGTGTCTGTAAAACCACATTCTTCCATCTTAAAAATATATCTAAATTACGTCAAATTACTAGATTATTGTAATGCTCTACTGGGTGGTTGCCCTGCACGCTTAATAAACAAACTACAGCTGGTCCAAAACGCAGCAGCTCGAGTTCTTACCAGAACCAGGAAGTATGACCATATTAGTCCGGTTCTGTCAACACTGCATTGGCTCCCTATTAACCCTCTGAGGTCGGCAAACGCGCTCCCGCGTTTTGCTGGATTTTCTTCACATTGTAGTACAATAAACTTAAATTACTCCGTCATTTATGGTTATACAGAAAAAAGAAATATAAAAAAAGAATCTGTGATATTTCTACTTTTGTATGTGTCCACTTACAATCAAATCAAAACATTGTGCTTTTGTAAAATAAAGAAAATAAACAGGGTGTGCGTTCTGCCTCTCCGTTGCGGTGAACTTTTTTTTCTTGAGCACGTCTATAAACTGAAACAAAACTCAGCGAATACTTGTCACACATTTATGAGCCATACACCTTTATACACATTTAAGTGTGTACTTTTAAATGATCGGATTCAAACTGAAAACAAATATTCTCTGTTTAAGTAATTTGTATAAAACCAACAGGATGTCCAGTATCTCAAACGCTTGCTAATTAGTTTTAATTCGACCACGCCCACTCGCGCAAAAGTGATTCACATGCAAATCGTCCACATGCAACGCGAACGCCCTCATTACCTCAAACACAAAACACCAAAACACTTCACAAGTCTCTGCTTTTCATCGAGTTTGGAAGACACGTCTGAGCTTACATTGGATTTACATCAGAAGAAGAAGAACGCTATTTGAAGACAAGAAAGATGTAAGGTAAGAAATTCTTACTTATTAGTTTATGGTATTGTTGCATAAACTTCACATTGCAGTTGAACTGTTGCTAGATATATGGTGAATATTATACTATTTAGACCCGTGTTTACTGTTAAATACTGTTTGTGGATATCTGCTCAAACATAGATATGTATAACCATAATGTTTAATATTTTGGAGCGCGATCGCGTTTGAATGTGTCATATTTTGGAGCGCGACCGCATTTGAATGTATCATATTTTGGAGCGCGCGCGATCGCGTTTGAATGTATCATATTTTGGAGCGCGCTGTGGGTTTGAATGTATCATATTTTGGAGCGGGATCGCGTTTGAATGTATCATATTTTGGAGCGCGATCGTGTTTGAAAGGAAAAATGCACCAAACATTAGGCTTTATGTTTTTACTATTATCTCATTTCATATCATCATAACGAATGGAAACATTTGAAGTAACATAAGATAATCAATATATTTTTCTCTAGCATTGTTACTGAAATCTTTTGGAAGATTTATAGGCTGCTATAGGTTATTGTTATAATTATTTTATGCAGTACTGCACATAGCTTATGCCTACAAGGCACAACAAACATGTTGTTCATTATATTATATATTGTTGGAAACATTTGTGTGTGTGTGTGTGTGTGTATTCTGTGAATTTTAAAAAGCAATTTTAACCAGAAAAATCTAAAATGTATTCCCAAAATCGTGCAGGCCTAGTTTCTCTTGATACCAGTATGTTCACTTTTTTTCTTTTCTTTCAGGGACCAGATGCAACTGAGTCCTGCTGACTTCAACATTCACATGAGTCTCTGTACATGAACATGGTAAAGTGAAAATCAAACACCTTGGAAATGAAAGGTATGTACAATGTTTTTAGGAATGGCACAAAGGTCTCTGTCTTTGGATCATTGTTTTCAATGTGCTCTTTTGTCATTTGTTGTGTATTTTTGGATTATGTTGTGTTGTAAATAAATCCAAACAATCTAAAAGCCATTCTTTTTTAAATCTCCTCATTCTTTGTGCAAGGTTGCTCTGAATGACAGGGCCTGATAGCTCCTAATAGGGCAGTTAGGGGAGTGTCTTTGTCTTTCTCAGGTGTTGAAGGCTTAAATCCTGATGTACTCGTTACACCATAAGAAGTATATGCGCACATATATATTCAAACGCGCATACCTTTGGACTGAACACGTCATGCGCATGTGCGTGACGTCTGCATTTTTGCGGATTTGCGTTTTTGAGGTTTGCGCAGAGATAACAGATAATCGTTTGCACCTTCTAACCTATTTCAGGGAGTGTGTTCTCAAGACACCAGACACTGTTTTGTGCGGATGGGCGGCCAGAGCGCATTAAGGGTTTTCCTGTTACAACGTTGTCGTGTAAGCGGCCCCTAAGTTAATAACTAATGATCTTAGCAATGGAAGTGAATCAATCAATCAAAACTAACTTTATCTGGACAATAACTTTATCCTAGAGCTGTTGTAAAGCCTAAACAATCTGTTACTGTACTTTCCTATTATCACTGTAAAGCTGCTGTGAAACAATCCATATTGTTAAAAGCGTTATATAAATGAAGGTGACTTGACTTGATTTTCATTGGTCATCATGTTCATGGTATGACCAGTATCACAACGTAAATAACCCAACAGTTCTGCCGATAGTAATGAGGAATGAGAAATGAGAAATTAGGAGAAATTCAGTTATTTTGCATGTCAGATAACAGTAAGTGTGAGAGAGAGTGAGACTAAGAAGGAAAAGAGGACGTTTTGAGTAGATCGAGTAATGAAAAGGGATTGACTGTGTTAATGAGAGCATGTCAGTGTAGCACAAATCATACAGGATTATAATAGTCCATAGATTTTATTACTGTATGAAAAGACAGGAGAGAGAAAGAGAGAGAGACAGAGATAGAGGTTTATTAAAGTGATGGAGCTCCTCATGTTTATCAGCTGTCTCAGAATGTGAAAATGCACAGCTGGCTCACTTTATTAGGACTAGAGTACGTGTCAGTGCACCTTTTTCTGCTCTTTACACAGTCACTACTAGAAAATAACACAATATTGTTGGTGCTAAACGATGACAAACTCTTGGACTAATTAAACAGAGCTCTCTGTAGGCTGTGTGTGTGTGTGTGTGTGTGTGTGTGTGTGTGTGTGTGTGTGTGTGTGTGTGTGTGTGTGTGTGTGTGTGTGTGTGTGTGTGTGTGTGTGTGTGTGTGTATCACAGTGAGGCCTCTGAGCTGATTTCACTCCTGTATGTAAATCTTGTACATTAATTTCTCTTTTCTTTTTTTTCTTCTTCAAAATTGTTTCCTATTCCCTATATATGCCTGCACTACGCCCTGAATAAGTGGTGTCTGCCATTTTGTCAGAATACTTTGTGCACTGTATAATTGGTAACACCTTTATACCCATCATGTTCTGTGAATTTATTTATTTATTTATTTATTTTTTGGTACAGAACTGATGCATACTATTAACCAATGCCAACTTGTTTTTCTTTCTTCACTAATATTTGTATATTAGATGATCATGTGCACCCAATTTGATTTAAATATTCAGTTTAACACTGATAATTGCTTTAGGAACAGATGAGACTTGTACATCCATCTGATGACAGTTGTAATTTGAAATCTGTTTTTGAAGTAATTTTTTTGAAGAACAATAAAAATAATGAAAAAGATGTCATGACGACGCTGATCGACTGATGACAAATACACACATCACAAACAGGACAAATATAAGACCATACACACTTTAAGAACCCCCTAAAAGAATATTAGCAAATGTTGCAATAAAAAGGATTTTATTTTTTCAGAATGTATGTTGTCCATTGAATATCTGTCAACGGATAAGGATGCTTTTTGCTGCCAAATGGTGTAGTTACATCAGGCCAGCTAAACCTTGACCCCTTGGTTAATATTGTTATTGTCTCTTTAGGAAAGATGTTTAAAGTACAACACTGAACACTGAGTTTTTTTTTTTTTTTCTAGAAATCCAATGTAATGACAATTCACGAGTTCACATCTACATATAATTAGTACAATAAGTTTATGCGTATTTGGCGTGCTGTCCGGGGGTAGGGCTCCGAGCTCGGAGTTAGGCCCGAACCCAGAGTACTCCCCCCAGTTGGTAAGTGTAGATGGAACTGGAAGTGAGGAGATGGGGTGGAGGAGGGATGCTGACAAACTTTCAATGAACAGAGATAGGTCTGCTGTGAATTTTTACTCTGTCATTGAGTTGATTACTGAATAATCTCCAGCTGTGCATAATTTGGTTAATTATCTGAACCTGCTCCTCCCGAACTTTGTTAATAAAACATCATTTATTTAGCTATTTCTTTCCTCCTCTAGTCAAGTCAAATCAAGTCACCTTCATTTAAATAGCGCTTTTAACAATATGAATTGTTTCAAAGCTGCTTTACAGTGATAATGGGAAATTACAGTAACAGAGATTGTTTTGGCTTTACAGCAGCTCTAGAATAAAGTTGTTGTCCTGCTAAAGTCTACTTTTATTTTTTTTAAAATTAAATTCGAAACTCCATTCCAAATCGGTCTGGCCCAATTTAACCACAGCTCATATCACTCCGGTCTAGTAAATACACACAAAGAGCAGAGTGGATGAATGTTGGTATGTGCTCATGTGCAGCTGGAGAGAATTGAAAATGTAAGAGATGGTAGAAGAGCTGATGTCATCGCATCGAGATCTTTCGTGGCTCCACAGCGCCCCCTTCTGACCTACAACGAGTGCCTTATGACCATGAAGAACAAGTGATTTGAATCAGCACAGTCTGACAGTCTGGGCACTTTCTGGTCTGTTCTCTGGAATTATCTGCCCAACTCAACCCGAGCTGCTGAGTCCGTGGCCATTTTCAAGAAACGGCTGAAGACGCATCTTTTTCAGCAACACTTGATCCATTAATACTAACACTTTAGCTTCTATTCTGTCTCTATTATCTTTATAAAAATAAAAAAGTACACGTACTGCGTTAGATTAAACTGGGAAGGGTCATAAGCACTTGAATATTGTTGTCCTATTGTTAGTCTAACTGCTTCTATTGTTCTCATTTGTAAGTCGCTTTGGATAAAAGCGTCTGCTAAATGAATAAATGTAAATGTAAATGACAGAGACAATGTAGCAGAAAACTGTGGACACTGAGAATTTGAGGACCAAATATTAATTAGAAGGAGACAACACAGTTCACAAGAATGTTACCTGTATTTTAGCAATATTGCTACTAAGCTAATTGTCTGGAAGGGTGCAGATACAGTAAAATACAAAAATTAGCTTTAAGAAAAGTTTATTTTCATGACAGTACTGTGAAGTAGATAAGAAAAGATATTAAACGTTCTAGAAAAGAAAAGTACCAAAGAATTGAATAAGAACTCGGTATGCAACAAAATACAATATACTTTCAGTTACAGCACAATAAAATATCAATAAAAAAATTAAGTCAGCATCCACAGCATCCCTGGCACCCTCAGCCGAAATACATTGCAGTACTGGCAATGCCCATGTTTACAGAATTAGAGCAGTTCCTTGGTCCTCTGACAAAATGCAATGCCCATGTTTACAGAATTAGAGCAGTTCCTTGGTCCTCTGACAAAATACATTTTGAAAATACTTTTGGTCCACCTTAGATTTAAGTGCTGCCTGTGATACAGTGGACCACAAAATTCTTTTCTCACGACTTGAAGGATGTGTGGGTATTGAAGGTTGCACTTTAAACTGGTTTAAGTCCTATCTGAATGCAAGAACGTTTTCTGTTTGTCTTGATGGGATCTCTTCTTCTGTTTCTGTTTTGGATTATGGAGTCCCTCAGGGCTCCGTTCTGGCCCCTGCTCTGTTCTCGTTGTATATGCTCCTTTTGAGGACTATTCTTTCTAAACATGGGGTGTCATTCCACTTTTACGCTGATGACACCCAAATCTATTTGCCCCTAAAGAAAAACTACAAAAAAGGCCTAAGCTCATTATCAGCATGCTTGTCTGATATTAAGTCCTGGTTTTCCTTAAATGTTTTGCATCTAAACAAGAGCAAAACTGAGGTTATTGTTTTTGGGCCCTCAGGTGTCTCTGCTACTCCTGATGGTGACCTGGGAGATTTGGTCCCCTATGTAAAACACTGTGAAAAACTTGGGTGTTATTTTTTATTCTGCTCTTAAAGTTAATAAACAGATAAATGCTGTAGTTAAATCTAGTTTTAACAATTAAGATTACATTGGCTGCCAGTTTATTACAGAATGGATTTAAAAATTCTGCTTTTTGTTTTTAAAGCCATAAACGGATTAGCTCCAAAATATCTCTCTGATCTTTTGAAATTAAATAACTCTGCTAGATCATTAAGGTCATCTGTTTTTTTTGGTGATTTTTTTTTAGAGATATTTATCCTGTTGTACATCACAATGGCCAACTACCATTGCTTTTATTGTGTTATATAAATAAAAGTTGATTTCATAAATTACTATACTGATACTACTGTGTACTGTATGTGTAAACAGTATCAATAACCCTCCAGACGACCTGTAGGTAGAGGTCTAAACGGGAATGTTTTTTGGGGTTTTTTCATCCTGCTCCCTCTTAAAATTCACTCAGTGTTCACCCGCTATCTGCTTAAAGTGACTTTCTTCCCAACCCGACCAATCCTACTAAATCCCACTAATCTCACATTTAAATTTTCCCTAAAGAAAGAGAGAGTGATTGGGAATAACACGTATAAAATGTTGGCTATGCAAGAATTTTATTTGTTATTTTTGTCTTATCATGATACTGTCAACCCAGTACAAATGTCACAGAGAAAAATAGGCTAAATTAAATATGACATCTGTCACAAAAAATTATGTCAAAAATATGAATAAACAAAAACTGTTGGCTTACTTGCTGTTACGAACTTTTAGAGTCTAGGGAATGTACCGTAACATTTACATATTAACGTACTGCTGGATATGAAATGAGGTGGAAGAACATGACAGACAATCTTGGAAAGAGAAAAATACTGGACGTTTATTCACAAAAAGCCGAAGCCACTAGATCCAGTAGGATGACAATAATAATGTGTACTATGTACAATGTGATAATATAAACAAACAAACAATAAATGGGAAAAGAACAAAAGCGGCGCCAAAGAAAAGAACAAAATATAACAAAACAATCCTTAATCTAGACCTAATCTAACCAAAGCAAAATGTAGAAAATAAACCGAAATCTTCAGTGCATCCGGCACTTTAACTAAACTATCTAGCAAAACAAAAGATACATTAAGTGGCGCTCACTTCTTACCTAGTGTGTCTAGACAATCATCTGCTACGTGTGCAGTGTATATCGCGATATACTGACCTGCGTTCTCTTCCCGCTATATCAGCTGTTAACCAAGGTCTCATAGCAAACGAAAAGGTAGACAACACATCACAAAAAAACAAAGCACATAGCACACAACTCAATTCGCGGGCAGGGACAAAAACTCGATTCACTACAGAAAACTCATTGCGCTATAAAGAGCTCAGTTCGCTATAGAAAACTCATTCCGCTACAGAGAGCTCAGTCCACTAAAGAAAACTCATTCCGCTACAGAGAGCTCAGTCCACTAAAGAAAACTCATTCCGCTACAAAGAGCTCAGTTCGCGATCGAGAGAGAAAGCATGAATGAACACGCCATCCTTTTGAACCAACTGGACGGCCTCCGATTGGCTCCCAAGCGCCGCCTTAATGATGACTGACGTCCGACTCGGCCAATCACAGCACCCTGCGAGCAGAGAGAGTGGCTAGAGACAGAGAAAAGATAATGAGCACAACAGCCAACACGTGTGAAGTACACTAACATGCACAGATCAATGAAAACAAAACACAAAACACGCGTGGAACGTAACACTTTCCCCCTTAAGAACCAACTATATGGGATAAATCAAACATATAGTTGTTCAAACAGTTATCAAATGCCGCAATAAGCAACTCTAGATAGTGCGTCAGCTATCACATTTTCGACGCCTTTCTTATGTTTAATCACCAGATTATAACCCTGTACAATCAGAGACCAACGCATCAAACGTTGATTCTGATTATGCATACGTGATAGAAAAACCAGAGGGTTGTGATCGGTAAACACAGTGACTGGAATATTACTTGAGCCAAGATACACATCAAAGTACTGGAGAGCCATCAGAAGTGCTAACGCTTCCTTCTCGATCGTCGAGTAGTTTAACTGATGTTTATTAAACTTACGCGAGAAGTAACAGGTAGGATGATCGATACCATCTTTACCTTCCTGAATTAGCACAGCTCCAGCACCAACGGCACTCGCGTCCACATCGAGTTTAAAAGCAGAATCACAGTCTGGTGCGGCTAAAACAGGGGCGTTACACAGAAGAACTTTGATCGAGTTAAAAGCATGCTGACATTCATCAGACCATAAAAACGTTCGGGATGGACTAAGAAGTGAAGTCAGCGGATGCGCAACCGTCGAAAAGTTTTTACAGAAGCCACGATAGTAGCCAGCCATCCCTAAAAATCGACGGAGTTCACGTCGGGTAGTTGGAGCAGGGAACTCAGCTATGGCGGTAACTTTTGCTTCTACAGGGCGCACTTGACCTTGCCCAACTTCCTTCCCAAGATACGTGATAGTGGCCTGACCAAATTCACATTTAGCTACATTTAAGGTCAGCGACGCTTTCTCAAGACGCTCAAAAACAGTACGCAAAGAAGACACATGTTCTGACCAGTCCGTAGAATAAACTACTAGATCGTCCAAATATGCGTTGCACTTAGGTACTCCAGCCAACACAATGTTAATAAGTCGCTGAAAAGTGGCCGGTGCGTTACGCATGCCGAAAGCCATCACGGAGTACTGGAGGAAATTGTCAGGTGTTACAAATGCCGAAATGTCAGAAGCACGAGCCGTAAGAGGAACTTGCCAGTAACCTTTTAACAAATCTAATTTACTGACATAACGAGCTGAACCGAGGTTGTCGACGCAATCTTCCATGCGCGGTAAAGGGAAACAGTCGGGTACGGTTACTGAATTTACTTTCCGGTAGTCAGTGCAAAATCGCGCAGTGCCATCGCTCTTCGGCACTAACAAACACGGAGAACTCCAAGGACTACAACTGAACTGAGCAAGTCCATGCTTCAACAAATACTCAACCTCATTCCGCATAATTTCTCTTTTCGCTGCGTTCACGCGGTATGCATGCTGTTTGATCGGAACAGCATCACCCACGTTAATGTCGTGCTCTAGAACTGTAGTGCGAGAAGGTACATCCTTAAACAGAGCAGGGAAATCATTAATCAACTGCATAATATCACATCCTTGTTGTTCAGATAAATGCGATACATGAGATGCAAAGTCAGTCAATACCTCAGAATTCGTAAGTCGGGCACACTGTTGATGAGTATGGCGCAAAATCACTCCATCATCCTCCGGATCACCAACTTCGACAGCAGCACAAGCGATCAGCACAGGAGATGCCACAGGAACGGCAGTTTCGTCTGCAGATGAAACATCACTCTGGACAGCTTCTCTGTTGTGGAAAGTCTTTAACATGTTCACATGACACACACGAGTCTTTCGTTTCCTATCAGGAGTCCCAATTACGTAATCTGTATTACTAAGTTTTCTCACCACCTCATATGGTCCAGAAAACCGTGCTGATAAGGCAGACCCTACCATAGGCAGCAACACCAACACCGAATCGCCCTCGTTAAAGGAACGCTGTACAGATTTACGATCATAATGACTCTTCATTTTTTCCTGTGCAACTTCAAGTGACTCTCTCGCCACTGAACAAGCTTTATGCAAGCGTTCACGGAACTTACTCACATAATCTAACACATTCACTTTCGGGCTAGACTCAAACAACAACAGGTTCTCCTTAAACATTTTCAAGGGTCCTCTGACAGTGTGTCCGAATACTAATTCAGCAGGGCTGAAACCAAGACTTTCCTGAACTGCTTCTCGGATCGCAAACAAAAGTAACGGTACACCCTCATCCCACTCTTTACCCGTATCCATACAATACTTTCTGAGCATTGCCTTCAGCGTTTGGTGGAAACGCTCGAGCGCCCCCTGGCTTTCAGCGTGATAGGCACTTGCAACCCTATGAGATATACTTAAACTGGACAACACCTGCGTAAAGACTTTCGAAAGAAAATTAGTGCCTTGATCTGACTGCACAACTTTGGGTAAACCAAACGTAGAAAAGAATTTCACCAAAGCTCTAGTTAGGACAGGCGCTGTAATCCTTCTCAAAGGTATTGCCTCAGGAAATCGGGTCGCCGTGCACATTATTGTCAAAAGGAATTGATTACCAGATTTAGATTTAGGCAAAGGACCGACACAATCAACAATAACGTGTTCAAACGGTTCTCCCATCACTGGAATAGGAACAAGTGGAGCACACGGAATAACTTGATTCGGTTTGCCAGTGATCTGACAGGTGCGGCAGGTGCGACAAAATTGTGTGACATCTTTTTTTAATCTAGGCCAAAAGAAATGCCTCAGGATGCGGTGATAAGTCTTCTTTATTCCTAAATGTCCTGACAAGTCGTGATCATGAGCTAAAGATAGAACTTTCTGTCGGTAACAGGAAGGAATCACAATCTGATACACGCTACTCCATTCAGAAACATCTGCAATATCAGGGCACCACTTACGCATCAGTAAATCGTTCTCAACAAAATAAGCAGTTTTTCTCTCTTGAACTTTGTCTAGAGAAACAACAGCAGCAAAGCACTTCCGAAGACTTTCATCCTCTTTTTGAGCAGCAATAACTCCCTCGCGCGTCACACGTAACTTTACATTCAGAGTATTCAAAACAGGCAAATTTTCAACAGTTTCACTCTCATCACAAGGTAACATGTCATTAATAAAAACAGGTGCTATAAAAGATGTAGCCAAATCTTCAGCATCCATCTTACGAAACTGAGCTCGCGTAACTGCACAAACTGGAAAAGTTTCAGGATAAGACCTCAACAGTTCATCAGGCTGATCTGACAGAACTGGTCTATCAAACACTTCCAGCAAAGGCATGACTTTCCCACCAGCTAAGTCATTGCCAAGGATGAATTGTACTCCACTAACAGGCAAACTCTCACGAACGGCCACCTTCACGAAACCTGTACACAATTCTGACTCTAAATGAATCCGGTGCAACGGAACCTGGACAAGACCCATCTCGATGCCCTGTACTAGCACATTACTGCCGCAATAGGTTTGATCAGAAAACGACAGTACATCTGCACTAATAAAAGACTGCATTGCCCCAGTATCCCGCAGCATTTTTACGCATAGCTGCTCCTCAGAATTTCCCGTAACGGAAATTAATCCTTCCAGCAGAAAAGGTGCATAACTAGGATCAGGCTTATCACTACGCTCGATTTTAACAGGACCAACCAGTTTAACAAAACCAGCGCTCTTAGGTACAGAATTTGACTGTTTTCGTTTCAACACAACACAATCAGCAATTAAATGACCAGGTTTGTGACAATAAAAACATTCTCGATCCTCTTTCGACTTAAAAGTAACTGGTTTCGGTCGTGACGAACTACTCAAATTCACTTGAAAAGGCACAGCTTTCTCAGAACGTGCAGGGGTAAACACATTTTTATGCGTCAGTGTAAATTCATCTGCAAGGACAGAAGCTTGAGATAAAGACGTCACTTTTTGCTCATTTAAGTAAACGACAACACGCTCAGATAAACAATTCTTAAATTCCTCTAAAAGAATTAATTCTCGCATGTCTTTAAAATCATTTACCTTACTCGATGTGCACCACTTATCAAATAAAATGCCTTTCTCCCTCGCAAATTCAACGAATGTCTGACTGGAATTTTTCCTATGGCTTCTAAAACGTTGCCTGTAAGCTTCGGGTACCAGCTCATAAGCGCGCAAGATTGCAGCTTTTACTGCTTCATAATTCACGCTATCCTCTAAAGACAATGTAGCGCAAACATCTTGAGCTTTGCCAGTTAACTTGCACTGTAACAGCAACGACCAGACCTCTTTAGGCCACTGAAGTGTAGACGCAATTCGCTCAAATACATTAAAATATGAATCAACCTCTGTTTCTCGAAACTGCGGCACAAGAGAAATATGTCTACTGACCTCAAAGGTGGTCCCCCCCAAGCCAGCATCAGCGGGCTGTAAGGGTTGCGTAACTGGAACAGGTGTCACCTTGCCTGCACTCAACTCAAGTTCACGCAGCTTCACCTGCGTCTCCGCCTCGATTTCGAGTCTACGGACTTTAAGTCGGAATTCCATCTCAGCCCGACGGTCCTCTGCCCGTTCGCGGGTCTCCATTTGGAGTCGCGCTAAGCGGACTTTAAGCCGCGCATCACCTCCTCCAGACTCAACCGAGCCCGGAGTAAAAGGCTCAAAGGGCGGCAGAACGGCCTTGGTCTCGGAACCCTCCACCTCAGCCATTCCACCTCGCTCCTCCTCACCAGGGCGACCGTCAGTACCAAAGGAACCTTGCCCGACTACTATAGGCAGCTCTAGAACACCCAATTCCACCAACCTTTGGGATACAGTAAACTTAATCTCTTCTTTGAGCCGCTGCCTCGAAACAGCGATCCGGAAGTGAGCAGCGATACACAGCAAATCGTCTTTCCTACACCTATCAAGTTGCTCCACCGTAGGTGCACTAACAAAGGTATCTAAGTCAAAATCAGCCATACTTACTCCTGTCAGAATCACTAACCATATAATCAACCAGCCCATCCACTAATCACTGCCTCGCGAACACAAAAACTCTACAAACAAAACACTGAACATGCGTTCCACCATCCACACCAGCAGTAATTAATATCTCGGGAAAAATATAAATATGATAAATATTATCCCGGACGAGCCCTCATTTAATGTTACGAACTTTTAGAGTCTAGGGAATGTACCGTAACATTTACATATTAACGTACTGCTGGATATGAAATGAGGTGGAAGAACATGACAGACAATCTTGGAAAGAGAAAAATACTGGACGTTTATTCACAAAAAGCCGAAGCCACTAGATCCAGTAGGATGACAATAATAATGTGTACTATGTACAATGTGATAATATAAACAAACAAACAATAAATGGGAAAAGAACAAAAGCGGCGCCAAAGAAAAGAACAAAATATAACAAAACAATCCTTAATCTAGACCTAATCTAACCAAAGCAAAATGTAGAAAATAAACCGAAATCTTCAGTGCATCCGGCACTTTAACTAAACTATCTAGCAAAACAAAAGATACATTAAGTGGCGCTCACTTCTTACCTAGTGTGTCTAGACAATCATCTGCTACGTGTGCAGTGTATATCGCGATATACTGACCTGCGTTCTCTTCCCGCTATATCAGCTGTTAACCAAGGTCTCATAGCAAACGAAAAGGTAGACAACACATCACAAAAAAACAAAGCACATAGCACACAACTCAATTCGCGGGCAGGGACAAAAACTCGATTCACTACAGAAAACTCATTGCGCTATAAAGAGCTCAGTTCGCTATAGAAAACTCATTCCGCTACAGAGAGCTCAGTCCACTAAAGAAAACTCATTCCGCTACAGAGAGCTCAGTCCACTAAAGAAAACTCATTCCGCTACAAAGAGCTCAGTTCGCGATCGAGAGAGAAAGCATGAATGAACACGCCATCCTTTTGAACCAACTGGACGGCCTCCGATTGGCTCCCAAGCGCCGCCTTAATGATGACTGACGTCCGACTCGGCCAATCACAGCACCCTGCGAGCAGAGAGAGTGGCTAGAGACAGAGAAAAGATAATGAGCACAACAGCCAACACGTGTGAAGTACACTAACATGCACAGATCAATGAAAACAAAACACAAAACACGCGTGGAACGTAACACTTGCTATACTGCTAAATTATTTTTTTTTTTTTTTTTTTTTTTAAACATCCATGCAAGAACAGAATGTCGCTGACTGCCGACGGTTTCAGTATCCTACGTTTCTCCTCCAAAATCCGAGCACAAAGGCTGAATGCTCTCTCTTAAGGAGCACTCGTGAACATATATTGCCAGGTTGCACAGGGCAGGGAATGGGAACTGTGTGAACGCCACCACTGCAGAAAGTTTTGTTAATTTTACGTTCAAGTGCAGATACGCTGTTGTCAAAGGATGTTGGGAGTGCCGGGTTTTTGTCAGACTGCCCGTTCACGTCCAAAGTACACCAGCGTGTATACCAAAGTACACACTGCAAGAAATCAGATGCTTAATGCAGAACTCTACCTGTTACATGTAAACGCGCAAGATGGACGAGTTTGACTGTGTTGGTTTTTCCAACGCACTATAACTGGTTCAGTTGGCACAGTTTCCCAAATCATTCATTCAGTTCTCAAAACAAAGACACATTTATGCACATTAAAGTCAGCCCAAACAATGGGTCCCCGCACACCGAGACGCCTAGGCTAACTCTCGCCACCGCGGGCGAAACATCCGCGATCTCCGTCCACATCTTTCTCTAATCAGACCAATTCAATTCTCCCTGCCATAGAGGAATGGACAATAAGGCCCGTCGAGCACCAAGCTTGCGTGTCTGACAATGCCATCCTCTTTTTTTTTTTTTTTGTAATTTCAAATTAAAATAAAACATGCTTTAGATAAGCTTGGTGTACTCAAAAAGAAACATTCTTCTGCTTCCAGGAGAAATGATGGATGAGGAGAGAAAACTGGAGACAGTGAGAGAGATAAATGCATTGCTTATGTTGGAACTCCCTCCTGTGGGTTTATTCAGTATTACATGTTATGAATTATTCTCTATTACACTTTGCAAATGGCAAATCAGTTAAACATTAAAATCTCTGGAATGAATGGCCACTAGTCAAGTCAAGATTATTTTGAACGATTTTATTTTCACACCCTTCTTTGATCATATTTACCTAGGGTGCCAATAATTCTGACCACGACTTCTCATTCTCATTCCCAACACCAGCGCTAAGTAACTCTGCCAAGCACCAAAATCAACTGCAAATTTAATTTATTATGAAAAGGAATTGTAACAGTAACAGAAAAAGGCTTCAGGAGGGGGCATGGCCAAAATAATAAGCAAAATTGAGCCTACCCAAGTCTTAGATCTAATTTACCTGTCACAAAATAAAAGAACAAAAAACAAAACAAAAACAATAGCACTTCCTTGACGGAGACACAATACTGAGAGTTGGGGTTAACACTCTAGGTTATGATGGGCAAATTAAGCTTTGGTGAAGCACTGAACCACTTAGAAGAATTGTTTTGAAAATGGGTTAATTACTTGAAGCTTCAGTAACAGCGACCTCGCCTGGTGAAGTGCCAAGGCTGCATCTAAATTATCCCGGCTAGATAGTGGACAGGAGGCTTTAAGACGAGTGAAATAAATGTAGTGCACGCACCGGAGTGCTTGGGGAAACAGAGGATGTGCTGGGAAAATATGGCCCAAGTTGGGTGTGCTTGTTTAACTATGGCCAGGGGGGTATTGTGGGATAGGGAACACTCAAAGATTTTTATTAAGGAACAATATTTTTTCCACACTTTTTGGACTGAGTCTGTTTCTTTTTTTGCTCACAACCTCTCCACATTTAGAGAAAATTCGTTCAGAGGGAACGGATGATGCCGGCGTGCATAAAAACTGTTTAGCCAGTATAAAAGGTGAGGGTACACATTTTTGTGATTTATCCAGTACGCCAGTGGGTCTTCAGATCTTTCCAGCGGTGGATCCGTCATGCAGGAGCGATCAGAATAAAGTTTTCCCACATGTCAGAACGACCTCTCTTCCTAGATGCTTCCATGAAAATAAATCGATACGAACAAACTAATGCTTGTCACTGTAGAGGCTACTACGAACCAAACGCAATGTTGTGTATTAAAGTTATGCTTTGAGCGCACTACAATTCAGACTCGAAATGAAGAGGTGCCAGTTGCAGTGACAGCACCTGACTCAGGTGATTCATTCAGAGAATGAAGCTGTTGCTGCTTCGGACGTCATATATCACGTGATTTTTTTGTACCAAAGCGACCTTCGGAGCATTGGTTCAAATGGAATTGTGGTTAATGGTTTGAAGCACGTATCAAAGCTTCAGTGTCAGACTGCCATCACTAACTCTAGGCAGGAGCATGATAATGATTCTGACTAGAACACTATCACAATTTTCATTATTTAACACTAGGTATCAGTTGGCTAACTCAAAATAACCACAACAATAACCTGGGGCTGCAGAAAAGGTCCACGTGGCAGTGGACAGAGAAATGTCTCTCCCTCTCCGTGGCTTTTTGATGGCTTTTAAAACTAGTATCCTCCTTGGAGGAGCCAATGAGAGAAGTGCTAGTTGGCTATCAGCAAATGGGTAGCAGGAGTCAGCAATCAGGCAATCAGCTCCTGTTAGAGCAGCAGCACAGAAGAGAGAAAGAAAAAGGAAAAACAAACAGCACTGTTTCATCAAGGAAAAATTATTATTCACTTAAAGTTCCTCCATGTAAAGAAATTCCTGAAGAGGGCAGTGCAGTGTGATGGCTGGAACCTGATAAGTTGTGTTTCCAGGGGGGAACAATATAGTGGTGCACCTCTGAGAGCACATGCAGGTGAAAAAGATTGGAGAAGATCTCTTGATTGACTAACAAGGACTTTCACACATTCAGCTCAAATTCAAACTTGAAGACGCAGCTGGTATGAACATTAACTTAAATTATGTTGATGTAAAATATCTACTTTGAAGTTGTAAAATGTCAGTATTGTGTTTCAGCTTATTTGATGGAATTTGCTACAGTACTGATTGATGTACTTTGTATGATTTGTGTTTACCAATTATTTGAGTTTGAAAGGTGTGTTTTAAGGGGAGACACCCCAGATGAATAGGGAAAAAAATTAACTAAAAGATATCAGCATGAAACTTCCCCAGTTGATTACTGACATTAAGACAAATATCTTTTGTATTACAAGTTTTTAGAATATTTATGTTTAAATGTGCAAATTGGGTATTATCTCATTAAATATGCACTAATTTGCATATATTTCCAGAAGAGAAATCTGAACATTGGATAAAGCCAGATTAAAAATTCTTGTTTCATTTTGTTGACATATTAGAGTCAAAGGTTGTTACGGAGGGTATTTTGGACATCTATTTTTATCCCTCTATTAATCAGAAAAAACTGTCAACAGCCATAAAAAATTAATTTTCGCCCCGTTAGGGTTAGTAAGTTTGTTAACATTTATAATTTTGTCAAGGCATTTGATTTAGCTGATTATACTGTAGTTAATATGGTGATGGTGAATGAGATGTTAAATGTTAGTTTAAATAATACCTTTATTTATATTAATATATATTTGTTTTGTTTCAATCTATCTTTTAAAGATTATCAACCAACTGCAACTACTGCTTCTACTGTTGCTTCTGCCGATACCTCTGCAAACAGAATTAAATAAAAAAAACAGAAAAGCTCAATGAGTTGTCCTCTTTCGTCTTTCATAGTCTGAATGCCATTTCAAGTTTGGGCTGAGCTGAAACAAAATTCTCAAAAACTTGACAAGCATATAGACAAAACACATGACTACCCTCAGAACAGTATAAACTACCTCACGGGACGTAACAATATATAAATTATACACTGTCCAGCCAAAAAAAAAAAAAAAAAAAATTATTATTATTATTATTATTATCATCATTATGTTTCTAACATCCCCTGACTGACATTACTACTTTCTTCTGAGTGGTGTCGTCATCTGACAACTTCCGGTGTTTGAACACTGTGTGGGAACGCTGTGCGCATCTGGCTGCCGCTCCACGCTTCGTCGTTTATTGTTTACGTTTGTTGTGTTCGCTACTTGGTCTGCTCTTTCTGCATCCCTCTACAAACTGGACTTAACTTTTCTGCTTGGCTTGGCATATTTTTTTTTGTTTTTTTTTTGTTGCCGTTGGGAACTCTCTGTTGTCAGCCTGCTGCAAGCCCTCTCACCCTTCTCTCCTCCATCTATTGGACTGACTGTGAGGTGAGTTAATCACTCTTCTTACCAGTAGTTCGAGTAGCTTAATCGTATTTAATTATCAGCAAACAACACCCATTGTTATCCCGTGCATCTATTCAAATAACAGAGCTCTGGTCAAACCGAAACGGCTACTAAGAGACTGTCGTCCACCGCGATCGCTTGTCTGCGTAAAAAGTCAGACTTCAATGACAATTCAACTGAAAATACAGATGTGCTGCAAAACCATTTTGCTCTGCTGAACTGTCGCTCTATCTCGGACAAGGACCCCTATCTAAATGAACTTATTACCGACACAAACCTGGCTATGATATTTTTTACTGAGACCTGGCAAACACCTAACGATTTCATGCATCTTAATCTGCTAACACCATACGGATACCAGCACCTGTCTAAGCCGTGTTTATCTGCTGAAGGGGGTGGCCTTGCAGTCATCTATCGCAACTCCATAACACTTGCTCAACTGGACTTCCATAATACCAAGACTTTTGAATATATGGTTTTGAAAGTTTCCTCGAACTGTCCCCTAACAATCATCCTAATGTATAGACCACCCAAACAGCAAAACAAATTTTTTTCTCCGAACTTAGTGAACTACTAACACTAGCCTGTGCGTCATCATCCAAGGTAATCTTGCTTGGTGACTTTAACATCCATGTTGACACTCCCTGTTCTCATAATACTCAATTAAAGACTGTGCTGGACTGCTTTGAACTTTATATGAATGTTAATTTCCCAACTCATACTCACGGCCACACACTTGACTTAGTTTGTACATCTGGTTTGAATGATATCTCCATCAATGGTCTAGTTACTCCCATCTCTGATTATAAGCTTATTACACTTGATTTTACATGAATTTGTCCAACTAAATGTATTGACTATACTACCATCTCTTATCGTAAGATCAATGCTATTAATGCTAATATGTTTGCCGCATCTATTGCTTCGTCTGCTATTTCTGATGTTTTTGATTTCACCTGTCCATCTAAGATATTTGATTTGTACCACTCTGCCATTTCTGACGTTTTAGATGAGCATGCTCCAATTAGGACTAGGTCTGTTCCCCTGTCCCACTCCTCGCCGTGGTTTAATGCTGAGCTACGGGCTATGAAAGCAAGAGGCAGACAACTGGAACACCTCTTTAGGAAAACCGGTCTAACTGTACATTTTCAAGCATTTTCGGTCCATGTTAAGCATTATAAAACAGCTTTGAACACAGCTCACTCTTCCTATATCTCCAAAATCATTAATAACACAAACAACAGGCCTAAAGCACTATTTAACATTGTAAACAAGCTTGTCCAGGCACCCGCGCATAATGCCTGTCAACAAGAATCTGATGACTTGTGCTGTTCTTTTTTGCACCACTTTCAGGGAAAGCTGGATGCTTTACGGGGGACTTTTGGTGATGAACCGACCACTTCTACTTGTGAGCAAGCTCAGTCTATAAAAACACTTAATAACTTTATGTTGACCAACCCCATCTTAATTAGTGAAATGATACAGAAATCCAATTCTTCTTCATGCCGGTTGGATCCCGCACCAACAATCCTTCTGAAACACTGTACCTCTGTCATTTCTGCTGCTATCTCACATCTTGTAAATATGTCTCTTCTCTCTACCTCTGTTCCAGTCTCACTAAAGATGGTAATTCATAAGTGTCCCTTATGTAACTAAAATGTTTAGTAGAAAGAGGATTCAGGTAGAAATTAATAAACTCTGCCACCCTATAACTCTCACTCCTACAGTCTGAGACTATCAGGCGACCAGGAGGCATAAAGAGGTTAGGCCATTTATTCCGAGGCTTATGAACTTTGGGAAGTAAATAAAACTGCCTTGGCCTGGGCCTGACTTCCCCTAACAAATACCAGTCTTCAACACGCCATCCACAACCCTTTCGATGCGAGGTATTGACTCCATAAAGATAGGAGATGTTAACCTGGAATAAAATGACTCATCTGTCAATTGCCTTAGCCCTTCCTGCACATATCGTGCTTTATCCATAATTACTACCGTACTACCCTTGTCTGCAGGTTTAATAATGATATCTCGTCTGCAAGACAATTCTCCTAATGCCGATCAAATGAATCTTCCTTTCTATATGAACCAATCTCTAGGCAGATCCTACTTAACCCAAGATGCAAGGTTTTTCCTAAACCAATTCTGAAACCAGCGAACCCTCCAGCAACCCGAAAGCTGCTGTCAGATTGTCCTGTCCCAGCATCGCATCCCTACACAATATTTTGCGTAACTAGAGTAGATCTAAATTGATCAAAATAGTTTTTTTCAAAAGGATTAGCCTTAAATATCTAGGATTAGCGGCAGTACGAGACTGTTTTGCCCGGTTTCCCGATGCTTCTCAACCGGATGAGGCAATTCTGGAACTTTTGGAGTTGAGTTTGACCTGTAATGATTTCGAGTTCGAAGGAATTTTCTACTTGCAGATTAACCCTCTGGGGTCTGAGCTGTTTTCTGGCCCTGGAGGTGTTCTGACATGCTCTGACATTTGTGCTTATTTCTGTTACTTGTGACATAGTTTTGAGATAATGACATTTATGAGTGGTTTGTGAAAATACAAAAAAAAATTGTCACTGAAATAAGGCCATGAAACCCATACTGATTATTTCTTCACAAGACTTTTGAAAATTGTATCACGTAGCCTAGAATATTTGCTCCAAAACTATGTGAAAATCACCCTGACCGCTCATTCAGATAAGACAATATATTGATTTAAAATTTCTAAGACGTGTTTTGTGTGAGAAAGCTCTATGCGAAGAGGTCGATTAATTATCATCTAATTAATATGTAAGCCTTTAACACCTGAGAAAGACAAAGACACTCCCCTAACGGCCCTATTAGGAGCGATCAGGCCCTGTCATTCAGAGCAACCTTGCACAAAGAATGAGGAGATTTAAAAAATAATGGCTTTTTAGATTGTTTGGATTTATTTACAACACAACATAATCCAAAGATACACAACAAATGACAAAAGAGCACATTGAAAACAATGATCCAAAGACAGAGACCTTTGTGCCATTCCTAAAAACATTGTACATACCTTTCATTTCCAAGGTGTTTGATTTTCACTTTACCATGTTCATATACAGAGACTCATGTGAATGTTGAAGTCAGCAAGACTCAGTGGCATCTGGTCCCTGAAAGAAAAGAAAAAAAGTGAACATACTGGTATCAAGAGAAACTAGGCCTGCACGATTTTGGGAATAAATTTTAGATTTTTCTGGTTAAAATTGCTTTTTAAAATTCACAGAATACACACACACACACACACACACACACACACACACACACACACACACACACAAATGTTTCCAACAATATATAATATAATGAACACCATGTTTGTTGTGCCTTGTAGGCAAACGCGATCGCGCTCCAAAATATGAAACATTATGGTTACCATATTATACATATCTATGTTTGAGCAGATATCCACAAACAGTATTTAACAGTAAACACGGGTCTAAATATTATAATATTCACCATATATCTAGCAACAGTTCAACTGCAATGTGAAGTTTATGCAACAATACCATAAACTAATAAGTAAGAATTTCTTACCTTGCTTCTTTCTTGTCTTCAAATCGCGTTCTTCTTCTTCTGAGGTAAATCCAATGTAAGCTCACAGCGCGTCTTCCAAACTCGACGAAAAGCAGAGACTTGTGAAGTGTTTTGGTGTTTTGTGTTTGAGGTAACGAGGGCGTTCGCGTTCCATGTGGAGATTTGCATGTGAATCTCTTTTGCGCGAGTGGGCGTGGTCGAATTAAAAATAATTAGCAAGCGTTTGGGATACTGGACATCCTGTTGGTTTTATACAAATTACTTAAACAGAGAATATTTGTTTTCAGTTTGAATCCGATTATTTAAAAGTACACACTTAAATGTTTATAAAGGTATATGGCTCATAAATGTGTGACAAGTATTCGCTGAGTTTTGTTTCAGTTTATAGACGTGCTCAAGAAAAAAAAGTTCACCGCGACGGAGAGGCAGAACGCACACCCTGTTTATTTTCTTTATTTTACAAAAGCACAATGTTTTGATTTGATTGTAAGTGGACACATACAAAAGTAGAAATATCACAGATTCTTTTTTTATATTTCTTTTTTCTGTATGACCATAAATGACGGAGTAATTTAAGTTTATTGTGCTACAATGTGAAGAAAATCCAGCAAAACGCGGGGGCGCGTTTGCCGACCTCAGAGGGTTAAAGGGACGGCCATGGGGAAAAGATTTGCCCCGGCTTATGCAAATATTTACATGGCCCAATGGGAGGAAACAGTGTTTCCTAAGTGTGAGAAGGTCCCTTTTTCATACTTTCAGTTCTTGGACGATATCTGGGGAATTTGGAATCACGGTCAACAGGACTTTGAAACCTTTCTAGGAGTATTTAATGAATGGGTTTTTTTCTTCCAAACATTTCTCTAAAGACAGAAAACTGTGTTTATGGGATTTAATGCAACCAGTGTGATATACAATATGTTGGTCAAACAAAGAACTCGATCGGGACCCGTTTGTACCAGCATCGGTATGTAATTCGTAAAGGTTTATTGAATACCAGTAGGCGTTAGGGTTAGGTAAGGTTGGTTGAGCATTTCCGTCGACATGGGGTGCACAACATAAGAATAAAAGGTTTGGAGCATAATCCAAAGTGGACCTTGAGACAAAGGTTGTACAAGGAATACTTAAATACTAGGTTCCCAGGTGGTCTGAATGAAAGATTGGAGGTTTAGGGAACATAAGAGTAAGTAGGATTTAAAAATAAGGGGATCAATTTCAAAGAAAATAATGAGGAGGAACTTGGGAAGATTTTCCCGAAGGTTACCTCTTAATCTGAGCTCTCTTATATAAGCAAATAAAAAAAAAATGTGGGGGAAAAATACTATTTTCCAAAATTCTCGAAATTGAGAACTTCGGTTTTTTGAGAGAGCTGAAAAAGGCTCTAGAAAAGGAGAAAGGGAGTGGTTTCTTGGTCAGACAATATCGATAAAATCGGTTTAAGCAGGATTTGGGAACAAGATTTATAAAATCGTTTTTCTTCGGGTTACTACGGTTGTGATAATAGTATCAAAAAGGGATAATCAAGGGTTGCGCCATCTGGTGGCATCTGCGGCTGACGATTCGTCCTTGGGTAAGGATTAAATCTGTTCAGTCTCTTTTTCCTTCTGCTCTCGAGGGAAGAGGTTGGTAGAAGCTTGGTGTACAGAAATGTGCATCCGCCAATCTCGACCTTCGAACTAGAGTGGATACAGGGAGTCTTGTCTTTGGAATTAGAAGGACCTGGCAGCAGTTTGTTGCTATTTGGGGACTTCCTGGACAAGACTCCTTGGTTTAAGTCAGTGGGACTGACAAAGGGCCCCCAGAAGGAGACCATTTCTCGCAGGCTTTTTTCGGGTAACCTGGATACCTTGCGGTATTAACGAAGGGTTACTTGGGAGAGCGGTACGTATCCAGCCCCCCTGCGTCCACTTGGACACACCTTTACAAAGCTTTACTGTTGCAACTAGACCCTGTTCAAACTCATCCTTGCTGCAACAACTACCATCGCAGAAGAACGGAACCTTAAAAATGGATGTAGCAGCAGTTTTTCTTAGACAAAAAAATATGGTTCCCTGTTTTTTCCCACCCAAGATGGTCGGTAAATGTAATGACCCAATCAAGAGTTGTTTCATTGAGGACTGTGAGGAGCTGCATCAAGAGATTGAAGACAAACTGTCTGAGGATAGGAACTGTCCAGGTTTGGCATATATTGTGTTTGTCTATTTTTCTGTTTTTCTGTTTCTATGGTCTTCACTGGTTTTTTTATTTTATTTTTCCGTTTTTCTGTTTCTATGGTCTTCACTGGTTTTTTTATTTTATTTTTCCTGTTAGTCTAATTGTGGCTTGTTTTATACACCAACGATGTGTGAATCTGAAGAATTGGTTAATTGTTTTTTCATTGCTACTGGAAAAGGGTGAGTACATCCCACACAAAGTTTGAATGGTGTTTATCCCACAGCTCTTCAATATTAGTGTTTGAATCTGAACCATTTCTAATAAGGACTTTTATCTTTGTGCACCTAACATGTTAAAGAGACTTGTTTTATTTTAAGCCTAAACATTTGATTCCTTTGGATTTGGATTCTCTTAAGTATTTGAACATTTAAATTAATAACCTATTTGTTCTTAATATTGAACTATTTAATCGTTTGCCCAGTAGGCATTTACGATCACATTCTTTATTGACTGTCACAAATTTAATTTCTGTTTAAATGTTTTAATTTAAATGCATAAAGCTATGTTTGTACAGTGTTGAATCAGAATGGGTAAACTTGTAATAATCGAACTAAAGAGCCATTTTGTCCTCTGTTACTAATGTTACTGTTTAGAGGGTGTGTGTACTTGTACAAGAAGGCCATGTTCTTTCTCAGCAAGCAGTCACTGCAAATCTTCACTACCTTAATGCCTTTTTATATTTTATAAAGCTGTATAAGTAATTTGCTTTGTACAACACCATACTCCTGAAATTGCTGCTTTTGTATTTATGCCTTCACTTCACCTCATGTATCCAATTTTAAGACTTTAAGACAAAATTTGTTTGTCTGTCTATTGTCTCAATGAGCCTTTTGTATTTGTGCATTTTCCCATCTTTGTATTTATTATATTCATTTCTCTTTGTCTTTGCATTTGTATTTATGACTGCTCGTCTTTTGCATTTTTTTCTAAGCCTATTTTTGTTTTTGTTTTTCTAAGCCTATTTTTTTGTGTGTCTGTTTATGTTTTATTGTCTTCCATACATCTTTCATTTTTGCTCCTTGCCTTATTAGCCATTATGCTGTTTTGTGGCCCTGTCCCATTGACTATTTTATGCCAATTGCTATTTTTCCAAAAAGGTTGTATTTTGTATTGAAATGTACTACATAAAATGTTTTGTCTTTACTGTTTGTGTATTTTGTATATGTATGCACTTGTTTTTATTCTCTGACTGCCTTTTGTATGTTAGCATTAGTGGCTGTCTTACTATGCCCTTTTTCTGCTTTGATTTTTCTCTATGCTCTTGTGCCCATTTGTATTTGTGTCTGATGCTTTGATTTCATTTAATCTGTTTGAATTTTTTTTTCTCCCTCTTGATGGAATGGCTATCTGGTTCACTGGGTACTTCATTCTTTTTCATGAACTTTCATGAATGTGGAGAACTTTCTTTTTAAGTGTTCAACAGTTGGACGCGGGTGGGTGGGACTTGTGTTTGATTTGGGTGGGACTTATGTGGATCTTGGCTGGGTTGGACTTGGTTGGTACTTCGGTGGTTGGGACTTGTCCAGGGTTAATTTCAACCCTGCAACCCAACAGTCCATCAACTGCAGGTGCATATCAAAGTCACTTAAGCTACAATATATAAGGGTGCCTCCCACTCACAAAGACAATTTTTTTTCTGAAGTGTTTGTTTATTTATTTATGTTGTACTAATTAGCTTTTTGTATTTATGGGTTCGCCTCTTGTTCCATTTAAGATCAAGTTTGTTTTTGTCCCTTTTTTGATTCATTCTCTCTATTTCTATTTTATGACCCTTTTTTTTCTGTGTCTTTGCATTTATGGTATATTTAGGACTTTATTTAAATTTTTGCTTTTAATGTTTTTAAATGCATTTCACTTGTTTCTTGCGTTGTCTTTCTGCCTTGTATGCCATTGTTTGCCCCTTCTAATATTGTAAAGCTTTATATGGAAGTTGTAAACTTACTTGGCTTGTATTTTGTTACACTTTGTTTTCATTTTAAAGTCTTTTTGTACTTGGTTTATGGTCCATATTTCTGTTTCGATGTTCTGTTTTTTTAAAAGCTTTTGTTAACCTTTTTGTTTGTACCCTTTTTAATGATTGTACTTGTGCCCATATGCCACTTTGTGTAATTTGTAATACCCTATTTGTAAAATCCTAACTCTTTCTTTCCTTTTTTTTAATTTATTTTTTTATTTTTATTTTTATTACTTTAAAGTACTTGTCCGGTTTATATTCTGTTTTGGTTTATTTTGTGTTCCCATTATCCTGTGTTGGCCGGTCCCTCCAGTCCAGTCTGATGTCCTTCCTACGAAGCATGAAGCCTCTAATTGATGCTCCTTCTCCCACCTCCTCTACCCATGCCATCTAGTTAATGGGGTCTGTGTCCGCTGGCTCCTTTCAGCCCTTTGGCTCATCCTTCATTGGCCACCCTTTGGCTCATCCTTCATTGGCCACCCTTTGCACCTTGGGTCCGCTTTTGGCTTCCAGATTACCAGCTCCGCCTAGGTGTTGATCCTCTGTCTTTGTGCCAAGCCCCGGATTTAACTTTCACTCTGTCGACCTATCAGCTCCACCATGGCAGTTATCCCTCAAGCTGTATCGGGCTCCCTCTGACTCCACCTTGGTCAGTTATCACACTGGTTGCACCACAGACTTCCAATCCTACGGCTATGCCTTGTTCCTCCACCCCTATGGTTCATCCTTTATCCTCCAGTGCAGTGGTCTTCGGCTCTGCCTAGATCCCCACCTCGTTCTGCCTCACCCGGGTTGTCCCCCGGGTTCTGCCTGGCCCATTTACCAAAAGTTCACCTTTCCATTTATCGACTGTGCCGTGGCTCTAAATCCTGGTGAGCATGTTGGGGCTTCCTGCCATGTTCTTCCTCACGGTTCCCTCCGTTATCTCCTCTGTGGTGGTTCCCTCTGTTACAACCCGCCTTGGTCACAACTCTATCAAGCTCCACATCATCAAGCTACCACTCATCCTCTTTTGCCTCTTTATTCATACTACTTTCAACTTTTTGGTGGTTTCACTTTGAACAGTTTTGTATTCCTGCTTAAGTTTACGTGTAACTTCTACTATTGTAGAAGTGTGTAACAATTTGTTTTGAGAAAAATAATTAAATGTGTTCATTTTGTATCTTTTAATTACGGTAAGAGTCCCAGGGGTAAGAGTCCCAGGGGTAAGAGTCCCAGGGGTAAGAGTCCCAGGGGTAAGAGTCCCAGGGGTAAGAGTCCCAGGGGTAAGAGTCCCAGGGGTAAGAGTCCCAGGGGTAAGAGTCCCAGGGGTAAGAGTCCCAGGGGTAAGAGTCCCAGGGGTAAGAGTCCCAGGGGTAAGAGTCCCAGGGGTAAGAGTCCCAGGGGTAAGAGTCCCAGGGGTAAGAGTCCCAGGGGTAAGAGTCCCAGGGGTAAGAGTCCCAGGGGTAAGAGTCCCAGGGGTAAGAGTCCCAGGGGTAAGAGTCCCAGGGGTAAGAGTCCCAGGGGTAAGAGTCCCAGGGGTAAGAGTCCCAGGGGTAAGAGTCCCAGGGGTAAGAGTCCCAGGGGTAAGAGTCCCAGGGGTAAGAGTCCCAGGGGTAAGAGTCCCAGGGGTAAGAGTCCCAGGGGTAAGAGTCCCAGGGGTAAGAGTCCCAGGGGTAAGAGTCCCAGGGGTAAGAGTCCCAGGGGTAAGAGTCCCAGGGGTAAGAGTCCCAGGGGTAAGAGTCCCAGGGGTAAGAGTCCCAGGGGTAAGAGTCCCAGGGGTAAGAGTCCCAGGGGTAAGAGTCCCAGGGGTAAGAGTCCCAGGGGTAAGAGTCCCAGGGGTAAGAGTCCCAGGGGTAAGAGTCCCAGGGGTAAGAGTCCCAGGGGTAAGAGTCCCAGGGGTAAGAGTCCCAGGGGTAAGAGTCCCAGGGGTAAGAGTCCCAGGGGTAAGAGTCCCAGGGGTAAGAGTCCCAGGGGTAAGAGTCCCAGGGGTAAGAGTCCCAGGGGTAAGAGTCCCAGGGGTAAGAGTCCCAGGGGTAAGAGTCCCAGGGGTAAGAGTCCCAGGGGTAAGAGTCCCAGGGGTAAGAGTCCCAGGGGTAAGAGTCCCAGGGGTAAGAGTCCCAGGGGTAAGAGTCCCAGGGGTAAGAGTCCCAGGGGTAAGAGTCCCAGGGGTAAGAGTCCCAGGGGTAAGAGTCCCAGGGGTAAGAGTCCCAGGGGTAAGAGTCCCAGGGGTAAGAGTCCCAGGGGTAAGAGTCCCAGGGGTAAGAGTCCCAGGGGTAAGAGTCCCAGGGGTAAGAGTCCCAGGGGTAAGAGTCCCAGGGGTAAGAGTCCCAGGGGTAAGAGTCCCAGGGGTAAGAGTCCCAGGGGTAAGAGTCCCAGGGGTAAGAGTCCCAGGGGTAAGAGTCCCAGGGGTAAGAGTCCCAGGGGTAAGAGTCCCAGGGGTAAGAGTCCCAGGGGTAAGAGTCCCAGGGGTAAGAGTCCCAGGGGTAAGAGTCCCAGGGGTAAGAGTCCCAGGGGTAAGAGTCCCAGGGGTAAGAGTCCCAGGGGTAAGAGTCCCAGGGGTAAGAGTCCCAGGGGTAAGAGTCCCAGGGGTAAGAGTCCCAGGGGTAAGAGTCCCAGGGGTAAGAGTCCCAGGGGTAAGAGTCCCAGGGGTAAGAGTCCCAGGGGTAAGAGTCCCAGGGGTAAGAGTCCCAGGGGTAAGAGTCCCAGGGGTAAGAGTCCCAGGGGTAAGAGTCCCAGGGGTAAGAGTCCCAGGGGTAAGAGTCCCAGGGGTAAGAGTCCCAGGGGTAAGAGTCCCAGGGGTAAGAGTCCCAGGGGTAAGAGTCCCAGGGGTAAGAGTCCCAGGGGTAAGAGTCCCAGGGGTAAGAGTCCCAGGGGTAAGAGTCCCAGGGGTAAGAGTCCCAGGGGTAAGAGTCCCAGGGGTAAGAGTCCCAGGGGTAAGAGTCCCAGGGGTAAGAGTCCCAGGGGTAAGAGTCCCAGGGGTAAGAGTCCCAGGGGTAAGAGTCCCAGGGGTAAGAGTCCCAGGGGTAAGAGTCCCAGGGGTAAGAGTCCCAGGGGTAAGAGTCCCAGGGGTAAGAGTCCCAGGGGTAAGAGTCCCAGGGGTAAGAGTCCCAGGGGTAAGAGTCCCAGGGGTAAGAGTCCCAGGGGTAAGAGTCCCAGGGGTAAGAGTCCCAGGGGTAAGAGTCCCAGGGGTAAGAGTCCCAGGGGTAAGAGTCCCAGGGGTAAGAGTCCCAGGGGTAAGAGTCCCAGGGGTAAGAGTCCCAGGGGTAAGAGTCCCAGGGGTAAGAGTCCCAGGGGTAAGAGTCCCAGGGGTAAGAGTCCCAGGGGTAAGAGTCCCAGGGGTAAGAGTCCCAGGGGTAAGAGTCCCAGGGGTAAGAGTCCCAGGGGTAAGAGTCCCAGGGGTAAGAGTCCCAGGGGTAAGAGTCCCAGGGGTAAGAGTCCCAGGGGTAAGAGTCCCAGGGGTAAGAGTCCCAGGGGTAAGAGTCCCAGGGGTAAGAGTCCCAGGGGTAAGAGTCCCAGGGGTAAGAGTCCCAGGGGTAAGAGTCCCAGGGGTAAGAGTCCCAGGGGTAAGAGTCCCAGGGGTAAGAGTCCCAGGGGTAAGAGTCCCAGGGGTAAGAGTCCCAGGGGTAAGAGTCCCAGGGGTAAGAGTCCCAGGGGTAAGAGTCCCAGGGGTAAGAGTCCCAGGGGTAAGAGTCCCAGGGGTAAGAGTCCCAGGGGTAAGAGTCCCAGGGGTAAGAGTCCCAGGGGTAAGAGTCCCAGGGGTAAGAGTCCCAGGGGTAAGAGTCCCAGGGGTAAGAGTCCCAGGGGTAAGAGTCCCAGGGGTAAGAGTCCCAGGGGTAAGAGTCCCAGGGGTAAGAGTCCCAGGGGTAAGAGTCCCAGGGGTAAGAGTCCCAGGGGTAAGAGTCCCAGGGGTAAGAGTCCCAGGGGTAAGAGTCCCAGGGGTAAGAGTCCCAGGGGTAAGAGTCCCAGGGGTAAGAGTCCCAGGGGTAAGAGTCCCAGGGGTAAGAGTCCCAGGGGTAAGAGTCCCAGGGGTAAGAGTCCCAGGGGTAAGAGTCCCAGGGGTAAGAGTCCCAGGGGTAAGAGTCCCAGGGGTAAGAGTCCCAGGGGTAAGAGTCCCAGGGGTAAGAGTCCCAGGGGTAAGAGTCCCAGGGGTAAGAGTCCCAGGGGTAAGAGTCCCAGGGGTAAGAGTCCCAGGGGTAAGAGTCCCAGGGGTAAGAGTCCCAGGGGTAAGAGTCCCAGGGGTAAGAGTCCCAGGGGTAAGAGTCCCAGGGGTAAGAGTCCCAGGGGTAAGAGTCCCAGGGGTAAGAGTCCCAGGGGTAAGAGTCCCAGGGGTAAGAGTCCCAGGGGTAAGAGTCCCAGGGGTAAGAGTCCCAGGGGTAAGAGTCCCAGGGGTAAGAGTCCCAGGGGTAAGAGTCCCAGGGGTAAGAGTCCCAGGGGTAAGAGTCCCAGGGGTAAGAGTCCCAGGGGTAAGAGTCCCAGGGGTAAGAGTCCCAGGGGTAAGAGTCCCAGGGGTAAGAGTCCCAGGGGTAAGAGTCCCAGGGGTAAGAGTCCCAGGGGTAAGAGTCCCAGGGGTAAGAGTCCCAGGGGTAAGAGTCCCAGGGGTAAGAGTCCCAGGGGTAAGAGTCCCAGGGGTAAGAGTCCCAGGGGTAAGAGTCCCAGGGGTAAGAGTCCCAGGGGTAAGAGTCCCAGGGGTAAGAGTCCCAGGGGTAAGAGTCCCAGGGGTAAGAGTCCCAGGGGTAAGAGTCCCAGGGGTAAGAGTCCCAGGGGTAAGAGTCCCAGGGGTAAGAGTCCCAGGGGTAAGAGTCCCAGGGGTAAGAGTCCCAGGGGTAAGAGTCCCAGGGGTAAGAGTCCCAGGGGTAAGAGTCCCAGGGGTAAGAGTCCCAGGGGTAAGAGTCCCAGGGGTAAGAGTCCCAGGGGTAAGAGTCCCAGGGGTAAGAGTCCCAGGGGTAAGAGTCCCAGGGGTAAGAGTCCCAGGGGTAAGAGTCCCAGGGGTAAGAGTCCCAGGGGTAAGAGTCCCAGGGGTAAGAGTCCCAGGGGTAAGAGTCCCAGGGGTAAGAGTCCCAGGGGTAAGAGTCCCAGGGGTAAGAGTCCCAGGGGTAAGAGTCCCAGGGGTAAGAGTCCCAGGGGTAAGAGTCCCAGGGGTAAGAGTCCCAGGGGTAAGAGTCCCAGGGGTAAGAGTCCCAGGGGTAAGAGTCCCAGGGGTAAGAGTCCCAGGGGTAAGAGTCCCAGGGGTAAGAGTCCCAGGGGTAAGAGTCCCAGGGGTAAGAGTCCCAGGGGTAAGAGTCCCAGGGGTAAGAGTCCCAGGGGTAAGAGTCCCAGGGGTAAGAGTCCCAGGGGTAAGAGTCCCAGGGGTAAGAGTCCCAGGGGTAAGAGTCCCAGGGGTAAGAGTCCCAGGGGTAAGAGTCCCAGGGGTAAGAGTCCCAGGGGTAAGAGTCCCAGGGGTAAGAGTCCCAGGGGTAAGAGTCCCAGGGGTAAGAGTCCCAGGGGTAAGAGTCCCAGGGGTAAGAGTCCCAGGGGTAAGAGTCCCAGGGGTAAGAGTCCCAGGGGTAAGAGTCCCAGGGGTAAGAGTCCCAGGGGTAAGAGTCCCAGGGGTAAGAGTCCCAGGGGTAAGAGTCCCAGGGGTAAGAGTCCCAGGGGTAAGAGTCCCAGGGGTAAGAGTCCCAGGGGTAAGAGTCCCAGGGGTAAGAGTCCCAGGGGTAAGAGTCCCAGGGGTAAGAGTCCCAGGGGTAAGAGTCCCAGGGGTAAGAGTCCCAGGGGTAAGAGTCCCAGGGGTAAGAGTCCCAGGGGTAAGAGTCCCAGGGGTAAGAGTCCCAGGGGTAAGAGTCCCAGGGGTAAGAGTCCCAGGGGTAAGAGTCCCAGGGGTAAGAGTCCCAGGGGTAAGAGTCCCAGGGGTAAGAGTCCCAGGGGTAAGAGTCCCAGGGGTAAGAGTCCCAGGGGTAAGAGTCCCAGGGGTAAGAGTCCCAGGGGTAAGAGTCCCAGGGGTAAGAGTCCCAGGGGTAAGAGTCCCAGGGGTAAGAGTCCCAGGGGTAAGAGTCCCAGGGGTAAGAGTCCCAGGGGTAAGAGTCCCAGGGGTAAGAGTCCCAGGGGTAAGAGTCCCAGGGGTAAGAGTCCCAGGGGTAAGAGTCCCAGGGGTAAGAGTCCCAGGGGTAAGAGTCCCAGGGGTAAGAGTCCCAGGGGTAAGAGTCCCAGGGGTAAGAGTCCCAGGGGTAAGAGTCCCAGGGGTAAGAGTCCCAGGGGTAAGAGTCCCAGGGGTAAGAGTCCCAGGGGTAAGAGTCCCAGGGGTAAGAGTCCCAGGGGTAAGAGTCCCAGGGGTAAGAGTCCCAGGGGTAAGAGTCCCAGGGGTAAGAGTCCCAGGGGTAAGAGTCCCAGGGGTAAGAGTCCCAGGGGTAAGAGTCCCAGGGGTAAGAGTCCCAGGGGTAAGAGTCCCAGGGGTAAGAGTCCCAGGGGTAAGAGTCCCAGGGGTAAGAGTCCCAGGGGTAAGAGTCCCAGGGGTAAGAGTCCCAGGGGTAAGAGTCCCAGGGGTAAGAGTCCCAGGGGTAAGAGTCCCAGGGGTAAGAGTCCCAGGGGTAAGAGTCCCAGGGGTAAGAGTCCCAGGGGTAAGAGTCCCAGGGGTAAGAGTCCCAGGGGTAAGAGTCCCAGGGGTAAGAGTCCCAGGGGTAAGAGTCCCAGGGGTAAGAGTCCCAGGGGTAAGAGTCCCAGGGGTAAGAGTCCCAGGGGTAAGAGTCCCAGGGGTAAGAGTCCCAGGGGTAAGAGTCCCAGGGGTAAGAGTCCCAGGGGTAAGAGTCCCAGGGGTAAGAGTCCCAGGGGTAAGAGTCCCAGGGGTAAGAGTCCCAGGGGTAAGAGTCCCAGGGGTAAGAGTCCCAGGGGTAAGAGTCCCAGGGGTAAGAGTCCCAGGGGTAAGAGTCCCAGGGGTAAGAGTCCCAGGGGTAAGAGTCCCAGGGGTAAGAGTCCCAGGGGTAAGAGTCCCAGGGGTAAGAGTCCCAGGGGTAAGAGTCCCAGGGGTAAGAGTCCCAGGGGTAAGAGTCCCAGGGGTAAGAGTCCCAGGGGTAAGAGTCCCAGGGGTAAGAGTCCCAGGGGTAAGAGTCCCAGGGGTAAGAGTCCCAGGGGTAAGAGTCCCAGGGGTAAGAGTCCCAGGGGTAAGAGTCCCAGGGGTAAGAGTCCCAGGGGTAAGAGTCCCAGGGGTAAGAGTCCCAGGGGTAAGAGTCCCAGGGGTAAGAGTCCCAGGGGTAAGAGTCCCAGGGGTAAGAGTCCCAGGGGTAAGAGTCCCAGGGGTAAGAGTCCCAGGGGTAAGAGTCCCAGGGGTAAGAGTCCCAGGGGTAAGAGTCCCAGGGGTAAGAGTCCCAGGGGTAAGAGTCCCAGGGGTAAGAGTCCCAGGGGTAAGAGTCCCAGGGGTAAGAGTCCCAGGGGTAAGAGTCCCAGGGGTAAGAGTCCCAGGGGTAAGAGTCCCAGGGGTAAGAGTCCCAGGGGTAAGAGTCCCAGGGGTAAGAGTCCCAGGGGTAAGAGTCCCAGGGGTAAGAGTCCCAGGGGTAAGAGTCCCAGGGGTAAGAGTCCCAGGGGTAAGAGTCCCAGGGGTAAGAGTCCCAGGGGTAAGAGTCCCAGGGGTAAGAGTCCCAGGGGTAAGAGTCCCAGGGGTAAGAGTCCCAGGGGTAAGAGTCCCAGGGGTAAGAGTCCCAGGGGTAAGAGTCCCAGGGGTAAGAGTCCCAGGGGTAAGAGTCCCAGGGGTAAGAGTCCCAGGGGTAAGAGTCCCAGGGGTAAGAGTCCCAGGGGTAAGAGTCCCAGGGGTAAGAGTCCCAGGGGTAAGAGTCCCAGGGGTAAGAGTCCCAGGGGTAAGAGTCCCAGGGGTAAGAGTCCCAGGGGTAAGAGTCCCAGGGGTAAGAGTCCCAGGGGTAAGAGTCCCAGGGGTAAGAGTCCCAGGGGTAAGAGTCCCAGGGGTAAGAGTCCCAGGGGTAAGAGTCCCAGGGGTAAGAGTCCCAGGGGTAAGAGTCCCAGGGGTAAGAGTCCCAGGGGTAAGAGTCCCAGGGGTAAGAGTCCCAGGGGTAAGAGTCCCAGGGGTAAGAGTCCCAGGGGTAAGAGTCCCAGGGGTAAGAGTCCCAGGGGTAAGAGTCCCAGGGGTAAGAGTCCCAGGGGTAAGAGTCCCAGGGGTAAGAGTCCCAGGGGTAAGAGTCCCAGGGGTAAGAGTCCCAGGGGTAAGAGTCCCAGGGGTAAGAGTCCCAGGGGTAAGAGTCCCAGGGGTAAGAGTCCCAGGGGTAAGAGTCCCAGGGGTAAGAGTCCCAGGGGTAAGAGTCCCAGGGGTAAGAGTCCCAGGGGTAAGAGTCCCAGGGGTAAGAGTCCCAGGGGTAAGAGTCCCAGGGGTAAGAGTCCCAGGGGTAAGAGTCCCAGGGGTAAGAGTCCCAGGGGTAAGAGTCCCAGGGGTAAGAGTCCCAGGGGTAAGAGTCCCAGGGGTAAGAGTCCCAGGGGTAAGAGTCCCAGGGGTAAGAGTCCCAGGGGTAAGAGTCCCAGGGGTAAGAGTCCCAGGGGTAAGAGTCCCAGGGGTAAGAGTCCCAGGGGTAAGAGTCCCAGGGGTAAGAGTCCCAGGGGTAAGAGTCCCAGGGGTAAGAGTCCCAGGGGTAAGAGTCCCAGGGGTAAGAGTCCCAGGGGTAAGAGTCCCAGGGGTAAGAGTCCCAGGGGTAAGAGTCCCAGGGGTAAGAGTCCCAGGGGTAAGAGTCCCAGGGGTAAGAGTCCCAGGGGTAAGAGTCCCAGGGGTAAGAGTCCCAGGGGTAAGAGTCCCAGGGGTAAGAGTCCCAGGGGTAAGAGTCCCAGGGGTAAGAGTCCCAGGGGTAAGAGTCCCAGGGGTAAGAGTCCCAGGGGTAAGAGTCCCAGGGGTAAGAGTCCCAGGGGTAAGAGTCCCAGGGGTAAGAGTCCCAGGGGTAAGAGTCCCAGGGGTAAGAGTCCCAGGGGTAAGAGTCCCAGGGGTAAGAGTCCCAGGGGTAAGAGTCCCAGGGGTAAGAGTCCCAGGGGTAAGAGTCCCAGGGGTAAGAGTCCCAGGGGTAAGAGTCCCAGGGGTAAGAGTCCCAGGGGTAAGAGTCCCAGGGGTAAGAGTCCCAGGGGTAAGAGTCCCAGGGGTAAGAGTCCCAGGGGTAAGAGTCCCAGGGGTAAGAGTCCCAGGGGTAAGAGTCCCAGGGGTAAGAGTCCCAGGGGTAAGAGTCCCAGGGGTAAGAGTCCCAGGGGTAAGAGTCCCAGGGGTAAGAGTCCCAGGGGTAAGAGTCCCAGGGGTAAGAGTCCCAGGGGTAAGAGTCCCAGGGGTAAGAGTCCCAGGGGTAAGAGTCCCAGGGGTAAGAGTCCCAGGGGTAAGAGTCCCAGGGGTAAGAGTCCCAGGGGTAAGAGTCCCAGGGGTAAGAGTCCCAGGGGTAAGAGTCCCAGGGGTAAGAGTCCCAGGGGTAAGAGTCCCAGGGGTAAGAGTCCCAGGGGTAAGAGTCCCAGGGGTAAGAGTCCCAGGGGTAAGAGTCCCAGGGGTAAGAGTCCCAGGGGTAAGAGTCCCAGGGGTAAGAGTCCCAGGGGTAAGAGTCCCAGGGGTAAGAGTCCCAGGGGTAAGAGTCCCAGGGGTAAGAGTCCCAGGGGTAAGAGTCCCAGGGGTAAGAGTCCCAGGGGTAAGAGTCCCAGGGGTAAGAGTCCCAGGGGTAAGAGTCCCAGGGGTAAGAGTCCCAGGGGTAAGAGTCCCAGGGGTAAGAGTCCCAGGGGTAAGAGTCCCAGGGGTAAGAGTCCCAGGGGTAAGAGTCCCAGGGGTAAGAGTCCCAGGGGTAAGAGTCCCAGGGGTAAGAGTCCCAGGGGTAAGAGTCCCAGGGGTAAGAGTCCCAGGGGTAAGAGTCCCAGGGGTAAGAGTCCCAGGGGTAAGAGTCCCAGGGGTAAGAGTCCCAGGGGTAAGAGTCCCAGGGGTAAGAGTCCCAGGGGTAAGAGTCCCAGGGGTAAGAGTCCCAGGGGTAAGAGTCCCAGGGGTAAGAGTCCCAGGGGTAAGAGTCCCAGGGGTAAGAGTCCCAGGGGTAAGAGTCCCAGGGGTAAGAGTCCCAGGGGTAAGAGTCCCAGGGGTAAGAGTCCCAGGGGTAAGAGTCCCAGGGGTAAGAGTCCCAGGGGTAAGAGTCCCAGGGGTAAGAGTCCCAGGGGTAAGAGTCCCAGGGGTAAGAGTCCCAGGGGTAAGAGTCCCAGGGGTAAGAGTCCCAGGGGTAAGAGTCCCAGGGGTAAGAGTCCCAGGGGTAAGAGTCCCAGGGGTAAGAGTCCCAGGGGTAAGAGTCCCAGGGGTAAGAGTCCCAGGGGTAAGAGTCCCAGGGGTAAGAGTCCCAGGGGTAAGAGTCCCAGGGGTAAGAGTCCCAGGGGTAAGAGTCCCAGGGGTAAGAGTCCCAGGGGTAAGAGTCCCAGGGGTAAGAGTCCCAGGGGTAAGAGTCCCAGGGGTAAGAGTCCCAGGGGTAAGAGTCCCAGGGGTAAGAGTCCCAGGGGTAAGAGTCCCAGGGGTAAGAGTCCCAGGGGTAAGAGTCCCAGGGGTAAGAGTCCCAGGGGTAAGAGTCCCAGGGGTAAGAGTCCCAGGGGTAAGAGTCCCAGGGGTAAGAGTCCCAGGGGTAAGAGTCCCAGGGGTAAGAGTCCCAGGGGTAAGAGTCCCAGGGGTAAGAGTCCCAGGGGTAAGAGTCCCAGGGGTAAGAGTCCCAGGGGTAAGAGTCCCAGGGGTAAGAGTCCCAGGGGTAAGAGTCCCAGGGGTAAGAGTCCCAGGGGTAAGAGTCCCAGGGGTAAGAGTCCCAGGGGTAAGAGTCCCAGGGGTAAGAGTCCCAGGGGTAAGAGTCCCAGGGGTAAGAGTCCCAGGGGTAAGAGTCCCAGGGGTAAGAGTCCCAGGGGTAAGAGTCCCAGGGGTAAGAGTCCCAGGGGTAAGAGTCCCAGGGGTAAGAGTCCCAGGGGTAAGAGTCCCAGGGGTAAGAGTCCCAGGGGTAAGAGTCCCAGGGGTAAGAGTCCCAGGGGTAAGAGTCCCAGGGGTAAGAGTCCCAGGGGTAAGAGTCCCAGGGGTAAGAGTCCCAGGGGTAAGAGTCCCAGGGGTAAGAGTCCCAGGGGTAAGAGTCCCAGGGGTAAGAGTCCCAGGGGTAAGAGTCCCAGGGGTAAGAGTCCCAGGGGTAAGAGTCCCAGGGGTAAGAGTCCCAGGGGTAAGAGTCCCAGGGGTAAGAGTCCCAGGGGTAAGAGTCCCAGGGGTAAGAGTCCCAGGGGTAAGAGTCCCAGGGGTAAGAGTCCCAGGGGTAAGAGTCCCAGGGGTAAGAGTCCCAGGGGTAAGAGTCCCAGGGGTAAGAGTCCCAGGGGTAAGAGTCCCAGGGGTAAGAGTCCCAGGGGTAAGAGTCCCAGGGGTAAGAGTCCCAGGGGTAAGAGTCCCAGGGGTAAGAGTCCCAGGGGTAAGAGTCCCAGGGGTAAGAGTCCCAGGGGTAAGAGTCCCAGGGGTAAGAGTCCCAGGGGTAAGAGTCCCAGGGGTAAGAGTCCCAGGGGTAAGAGTCCCAGGGGTAAGAGTCCCAGGGGTAAGAGTCCCAGGGGTAAGAGTCCCAGGGGTAAGAGTCCCAGGGGTAAGAGTCCCAGGGGTAAGAGTCCCAGGGGTAAGAGTCCCAGGGGTAAGAGTCCCAGGGGTAAGAGTCCCAGGGGTAAGAGTCCCAGGGGTAAGAGTCC
The DNA here is from genome assembly GCA_021554675.1 of Leuciscus idus. Taxonomy (NCBI): domain Eukaryota; kingdom Metazoa; phylum Chordata; class Actinopteri; order Cypriniformes; family Leuciscidae; genus Leuciscus; species Leuciscus idus. Next base: position 5,685 of record CM038622.1, on the reverse strand, counting down.
CAGGGGTAAGAGTCCCAGGGGTAAGAGTCCCAGGGGTAAGAGTCCCAGGGGTAAGAGTCCCAGGGGTAAGAGTCCCAGGGGTAAGAGTCCCAGGGGTAAGAGTCCCAGGGGTAAGAGTCCCAGGGGTAAGAGTCCCAGGGGTAAGAGTCCCAGGGGTAAGAGTCCCAGGGGTAAGAGTCCCAGGGGTAAGAGTCCCAGGGGTAAGAGTCCCAGGGGTAAGAGTCCCAGGGGTAAGAGTCCCAGGGGTAAGAGTCCCAGGGGTAAGAGTCCCAGGGGTAAGAGTCCCAGGGGTAAGAGTCCCAGGGGTAAGAGTCCCAGGGGTAAGAGTCCCAGGGGTAAGAGTCCCAGGGGTAAGAGTCCCAGGGGTAAGAGTCCCAGGGGTAAGAGTCCCAGGGGTAAGAGTCCCAGGGGTAAGAGTCCCAGGGGTAAGAGTCCCAGGGGTAAGAGTCCCAGGGGTAAGAGTCCCAGGGGTAAGAGTCCCAGGGGTAAGAGTCCCAGGGGTAAGAGTCCCAGGGGTAAGAGTCCCAGGGGTAAGAGTCCCAGGGGTAAGAGTCCCAGGGGTAAGAGTCCCAGGGGTAAGAGTCCCAGGGGTAAGAGTCCCAGGGGTAAGAGTCCCAGGGGTAAGAGTCCCAGGGGTAAGAGTCCCAGGGGTAAGAGTCCCAGGGGTAAGAGTCCCAGGGGTAAGAGTCCCAGGGGTAAGAGTCCCAGGGGTAAGAGTCCCAGGGGTAAGAGTCCCAGGGGTAAGAGTCCCAGGGGTAAGAGTCCCAGGGGTAAGAGTCCCAGGGGTAAGAGTCCCAGGGGTAAGAGTCCCAGGGGTAAGAGTCCCAGGGGTAAGAGTCCCAGGGGTAAGAGTCCCAGGGGTAAGAGTCCCAGGGGTAAGAGTCCCAGGGGTAAGAGTCCCAGGGGTAAGAGTCCCAGGGGTAAGAGTCCCAGGGGTAAGAGTCCCAGGGGTAAGAGTCCCAGGGGTAAGAGTCCCAGGGGTAAGAGTCCCAGGGGTAAGAGTCCCAGGGGTAAGAGTCCCAGGGGTAAGAGTCCCAGGGGTAAGAGTCCCAGGGGTAAGAGTCCCAGGGGTAAGAGTCCCAGGGGTAAGAGTCCCAGGGGTAAGAGTCCCAGGGGTAAGAGTCCCAGGGGTAAGAGTCCCAGGGGTAAGAGTCCCAGGGGTAAGAGTCCCAGGGGTAAGAGTCCCAGGGGTAAGAGTCCCAGGGGTAAGAGTCCCAGGGGTAAGAGTCCCAGGGGTAAGAGTCCCAGGGGTAAGAGTCCCAGGGGTAAGAGTCCCAGGGGTAAGAGTCCCAGGGGTAAGAGTCCCAGGGGTAAGAGTCCCAGGGGTAAGAGTCCCAGGGGTAAGAGTCCCAGGGGTAAGAGTCCCAGGGGTAAGAGTCCCAGGGGTAAGAGTCCCAGGGGTAAGAGTCCCAGGGGTAAGAGTCCCAGGGGTAAGAGTCCCAGGGGTAAGAGTCCCAGGGGTAAGAGTCCCAGGGGTAAGAGTCCCAGGGGTAAGAGTCCCAGGGGTAAGAGTCCCAGGGGTAAGAGTCCCAGGGGTAAGAGTCCCAGGGGTAAGAGTCCCAGGGGTAAGAGTCCCAGGGGTAAGAGTCCCAGGGGTAAGAGTCCCAGGGGTAAGAGTCCCAGGGGTAAGAGTCCCAGGGGTAAGAGTCCCAGGGGTAAGAGTCCCAGGGGTAAGAGTCCCAGGGGTAAGAGTCCCAGGGGTAAGAGTCCCAGGGGTAAGAGTCCCAGGGGTAAGAGTCCCAGGGGTAAGAGTCCCAGGGGTAAGAGTCCCAGGGGTAAGAGTCCCAGGGGTAAGAGTCCCAGGGGTAAGAGTCCCAGGGGTAAGAGTCCCAGGGGTAAGAGTCCCAGGGGTAAGAGTCCCAGGGGTAAGAGTCCCAGGGGTAAGAGTCCCAGGGGTAAGAGTCCCAGGGGTAAGAGTCCCAGGGGTAAGAGTCCCAGGGGTAAGAGTCCCAGGGGTAAGAGTCCCAGGGGTAAGAGTCCCAGGGGTAAGAGTCCCAGGGGTAAGAGTCCCAGGGGTAAGAGTCCCAGGGGTAAGAGTCCCAGGGGTAAGAGTCCCAGGGGTAAGAGTCCCAGGGGTAAGAGTCCCAGGGGTAAGAGTCCCAGGGGTAAGAGTCCCAGGGGTAAGAGTCCCAGGGGTAAGAGTCCCAGGGGTAAGAGTCCCAGGGGTAAGAGTCCCAGGGGTAAGAGTCCCAGGGGTAAGAGTCCCAGGGGTAAGAGTCCCAGGGGTAAGAGTCCCAGGGGTAAGAGTCCCAGGGGTAAGAGTCCCAGGGGTAAGAGTCCCAGGGGTAAGAGTCCCAGGGGTAAGAGTCCCAGGGGTAAGAGTCCCAGGGGTAAGAGTCCCAGGGGTAAGAGTCCCAGGGGTAAGAGTCCCAGGGGTAAGAGTCCCAGGGGTAAGAGTCCCAGGGGTAAGAGTCCCAGGGGTAAGAGTCCCAGGGGTAAGAGTCCCAGGGGTAAGAGTCCCAGGGGTAAGAGTCCCAGGGGTAAGAGTCCCAGGGGTAAGAGTCCCAGGGGTAAGAGTCCCAGGGGTAAGAGTCCCAGGGGTAAGAGTCCCAGGGGTAAGAGTCCCAGGGGTAAGAGTCCCAGGGGTAAGAGTCCCAGGGGTAAGAGTCCCAGGGGTAAGAGTCCCAGGGGTAAGAGTCCCAGGGGTAAGAGTCCCAGGGGTAAGAGTCCCAGGGGTAAGAGTCCCAGGGGTAAGAGTCCCAGGGGTAAGAGTCCCAGGGGTAAGAGTCCCAGGGGTAAGAGTCCCAGGGGTAAGAGTCCCAGGGGTAAGAGTCCCAGGGGTAAGAGTCCCAGGGGTAAGAGTCCCAGGGGTAAGAGTCCCAGGGGTAAGAGTCCCAGGGGTAAGAGTCCCAGGGGTAAGAGTCCCAGGGGTAAGAGTCCCAGGGGTAAGAGTCCCAGGGGTAAGAGTCCCAGGGGTAAGAGTCCCAGGGGTAAGAGTCCCAGGGGTAAGAGTCCCAGGGGTAAGAGTCCCAGGGGTAAGAGTCCCAGGGGTAAGAGTCCCAGGGGTAAGAGTCCCAGGGGTAAGAGTCCCAGGGGTAAGAGTCCCAGGGGTAAGAGTCCCAGGGGTAAGAGTCCCAGGGGTAAGAGTCCCAGGGGTAAGAGTCCCAGGGGTAAGAGTCCCAGGGGTAAGAGTCCCAGGGGTAAGAGTCCCAGGGGTAAGAGTCCCAGGGGTAAGAGTCCCAGGGGTAAGAGTCCCAGGGGTAAGAGTCCCAGGGGTAAGAGTCCCAGGGGTAAGAGTCCCAGGGGTAAGAGTCCCAGGGGTAAGAGTCCCAGGGGTAAGAGTCCCAGGGGTAAGAGTCCCAGGGGTAAGAGTCCCAGGGGTAAGAGTCCCAGGGGTAAGAGTCCCAGGGGTAAGAGTCCCAGGGGTAAGAGTCCCAGGGGTAAGAGTCCCAGGGGTAAGAGTCCCAGGGGTAAGAGTCCCAGGGGTAAGAGTCCCAGGGGTAAGAGTCCCAGGGGTAAGAGTCCCAGGGGTAAGAGTCCCAGGGGTAAGAGTCCCAGGGGTAAGAGTCCCAGGGGTAAGAGTCCCAGGGGTAAGAGTCCCAGGGGTAAGAGTCCCAGGGGTAAGAGTCCCAGGGGTAAGAGTCCCAGGGGTAAGAGTCCCAGGGGTAAGAGTCCCAGGGGTAAGAGTCCCAGGGGTAAGAGTCCCAGGGGTAAGAGTCCCAGGGGTAAGAGTCCCAGGGGTAAGAGTCCCAGGGGTAAGAGTCCCAGGGGTAAGAGTCCCAGGGGTAAGAGTCCCAGGGGTAAGAGTCCCAGGGGTAAGAGTCCCAGGGGTAAGAGTCCCAGGGGTAAGAGTCCCAGGGGTAAGAGTCCCAGGGGTAAGAGTCCCAGGGGTAAGAGTCCCAGGGGTAAGAGTCCCAGGGGTAAGAGTCCCAGGGGTAAGAGTCCCAGGGGTAAGAGTCCCAGGGGTAAGAGTCCCAGGGGTAAGAGTCCCAGGGGTAAGAGTCCCAGGGGTAAGAGTCCCAGGGGTAAGAGTCCCAGGGGTAAGAGTCCCAGGGGTAAGAGTCCCAGGGGTAAGAGTCCCAGGGGTAAGAGTCCCAGGGGTAAGAGTCCCAGGGGTAAGAGTCCCAGGGGTAAGAGTCCCAGGGGTAAGAGTCCCAGGGGTAAGAGTCCCAGGGGTAAGAGTCCCAGGGGTAAGAGTCCCAGGGGTAAGAGTCCCAGGGGTAAGAGTCCCAGGGGTAAGAGTCCCAGGGGTAAGAGTCCCAGGGGTAAGAGTCCCAGGGGTAAGAGTCCCAGGGGTAAGAGTCCCAGGGGTAAGAGTCCCAGGGGTAAGAGTCCCAGGGGTAAGAGTCCCAGGGGTAAGAGTCCCAGGGGTAAGAGTCCCAGGGGTAAGAGTCCCAGGGGTAAGAGTCCCAGGGGTAAGAGTCCCAGGGGTAAGAGTCCCAGGGGTAAGAGTCCCAGGGGTAAGAGTCCCAGGGGTAAGAGTCCCAGGGGTAAGAGTCCCAGGGGTAAGAGTCCCAGGGGTAAGAGTCCCAGGGGTAAGAGTCCCAGGGGTAAGAGTCCCAGGGGTAAGAGTCCCAGGGGTAAGAGTCCCAGGGGTAAGAGTCCCAGGGGTAAGAGTCCCAGGGGTAAGAGTCCCAGGGGTAAGAGTCCCAGGGGTAAGAGTCCCAGGGGTAAGAGTCCCAGGGGTAAGAGTCCCAGGGGTAAGAGTCCCAGGGGTAAGAGTCCCAGGGGTAAGAGTCCCAGGGGTAAGAGTCCCAGGGGTAAGAGTCCCAGGGGTAAGAGTCCCAGGGGTAAGAGTCCCAGGGGTAAGAGTCCCAGGGGTAAGAGTCCCAGGGGTAAGAGTCCCAGGGGTAAGAGTCCCAGGGGTAAGAGTCCCAGGGGTAAGAGTCCCAGGGGTAAGAGTCCCAGGGGTAAGAGTCCCAGGGGTAAGAGTCCCAGGGGTAAGAGTCCCAGGGGTAAGAGTCCCAGGGGTAAGAGTCCCAGGGGTAAGAGTCCCAGGGGTAAGAGTCCCAGGGGTAAGAGTCCCAGGGGTAAGAGTCCCAGGGGTAAGAGTCCCAGGGGTAAGAGTCCCAGGGGTAAGAGTCCCAGGGGTAAGAGTCCCAGGGGTAAGAGTCCCAGGGGTAAGAGTCCCAGGGAGTAAGAGTCCCAGGGGTAAGAGTCCCAGGGGTAAGAGTCCCAGGGGTAAGAGTCCCAGGGGTAAGAGTCCCAGGGGTAAGAGTCCCAGGGGTAAGAGTCCCAGGGGTAAGAGTCCCAGGGGTAAGAGTCCCAGGGGTAAGAGTCCCAGGGGTAAGAGTCCCAGGGGTAAGAGTCCCAGGGGTAAGAGTCCCAGGGGTAAGAGTCCCAGGGGTAAGAGTCCCAGGGGTAAGAGTCCCAGGGGTAAGAGTCCCAGGGGTAAGAGTCCCAGGGGTAAGAGTCCCAGGGGTAAGAGTCCCAGGGGTAAGAGTCCCAGGGGTAAGAGTCCCAGGGGTAAGAGTCCCAGGGGTAAGAGTCCCAGGGGTAAGAGTCCCAGGGGTAAGAGTCCCAGGGGTAAGAGTCCCAGGGGTAAGAGTCCCAGGGGTAAGAGTCCCAGGGGTAAGAGTCCCAGGGGTAAGAGTCCCAGGGGTAAGAGTCCCAGGGGTAAGAGTCCCAGGGGTAAGAGTCCCAGGGGTAAGAGTCCCAGGGGTAAGAGTCCCAGGGGTAAGAGTCCCAGGGGTAAGAGTCCCAGGGGTAAGAGTCCCAGGGGTAAGAGTCCCAGGGGTAAGAGTC